>OZ024883.1:45316996-45797226 GCA_964017185.1 Rugalucina vietnamica | reverse complement strand
TGTTAGTTAAGCAGCCCGATCAACAAATGCAAAGCTATGTCAGAGGTTAAGCGGAACGGTCAGCGTATTTGCTTTATATATTATTTTCCCAGACAGACGTAAACAATTACGGGTAGCTTCAAATGCAGGTACATGTACATTATTGAGAACATAGTTATTTAAGCAGTCTTATAAACACATTCATAGCTATGTCAGAGGTTAAGCGGAACGGTCAGAGTATTTGCTTTAAATATTATCGGCCAGACAGACGTAAACAATTACGGGTAGCTTCAAATGCAGGTACATGTACATTAATAAAAACATTGTTATTTAAGCAGTCCGATCAACAAATGCATAGCTATGTCAGAGTTAAGCGGAACGTTCAGAGTATTTGCTCTATATGTTATTTTCCCAGACAGACGTAATTTACAATTACGGGTAGCTTCAAATGCAGGTACATGTACATTATTGAGAATATTGTTATTTAAGCAGTCTGATCATCAAATGCAAAGCTATGTCAGAGGTTCAGCGGAACGGTCAGAGTATTTGCTCTATATATTATTTTCCCAGACAGACAGTATAAACAATTACGGGTAGCTTCAAATGCAGGTACATGTACATTATTGAGAACATAGTTATTTAAGCAGTCTTATCAACAAATGTATAGCTATGACAGAGTTTAAGCGGAACGGTCAGAGTATTTGCTTTATATATTATTTTCCCAGACAGACATAAACAATTACGGGTAGCTTCAAATGCAGGTACTTGTACATTAATAAAAACATTGTTATTTAAGCAGTCCGAATAACAAATGCATAGCTATGTCAGAGTTAAGCGGAACGGTCAGAGTATTTGCTCTATATATTATTTTCCCAGACAGACGTAAACAATTACGGGTAGCTTTAAATGCAGGTACATGTACATTATTGAGAACATAGTTATTTAAGCAGTATTATCAACAAATGCATAGCTATGTCAGAGGTTAAGCGAAACGGTCAAAGTATTTGCTCTATATATTATTTTCCCAGACAGACGTAAACAATTACGGGTAGCGTCAAATGCAGGTACATGTACATTAATGAAAACATTGTTATTTAAACAGTCTGATCAACAAATGCATAGCTATGACAGAGTTTAAGCGGAACGGTCGTAGTATTTGCTCTATATATTATTTTCCCAGACAATCGTAAACAATTACGGGTAGCGTCAAATGCAGGTACCTGTAAATTAATGAAAACATTGTTATTTAAGCAGTCTGATCAACAAATGCATAGCTATGTCAGAGGTTAAGCGACACGGTCAGAGTATTTGCTTTATATATTATTTTCCCAGACAGACGTAAACAATTACGGGTAGCTTCAAATGCAGGTACATGTACATTATTGAGAACATAGTTATTTAAGCAGTCTTATCAACAAATGCATAGCTATGTCAGAGGTTAAGCGGAACGGTCAGAGTATTTGCTCTATCTATTATTTTCCCAGACAGACGTAAACAATTACGGGTAGCGTCAAGTGCAGGTACATGTAAATTAATGAAAACATTGTTATTTAAGCAGTCTGATCAACAAATACATAGCTATGTCAGAGGTTAAGCGGAACGGTCAGAGTATTTGCTCTATATATTATTTTCCCAGACAGACGTAAACAATTACGGGTAGCGTCAAATGCAGGTACATGTAAATTAATGAAAACATTGTTATTTAAGCAGTCTGATCAACAAATGCATAGCTATGACAGAGGTTAAGCGGAACGGTCAGAGTATTTGCTATATATTATTTTCCCAGACAATCGTAAACAATTACGGGTAGCGTCAAATGCAGGTACCTGTAAATTAATGAAAACATTGTTATTTAAGCAGTCTGATCAACAAATGCATAGCTATGTCAGAGGTTAAGCGGAACGGTCAGAGTATTTGCTTTATATATTATCGGCCAGACAGACGTAAACAATTACGGGTAGCGTCAAATGCAGGTACATGCACATTAATGAAAACATTGTTATTTAAGCAGTCCGATCAACAAATGCATAGCAATGACAGAGGTTAAGCGACACGGTCAAAGTATTTTCACTTTATATTATTTTCCCAGACAGACGTAAACAATTACGGGTAGCTTCAAATACAGGTTCATGTGCTCAATAGTAAGCCATTGATATCATGGTAATCTGTGAGTGTGATCTAGAGACATGTTATTGACCGGAAACAGTAAAGACCATGACAAGAGTGTCAAAGCATGCACAGTCTCCCCATTTTTGAACATTATAAAAGTCAACATTGTATGAGATATGAAGATGACGTTTGAAAATCGGCTTCAAAAATCATTTATTATTATATGGTTGGCCTGCATGACTAATAAATAAGCACACGGAAGGCGCTGTTCAGAATAAGTATGCGGTCACCCTGGATAAATGCCGTTTTCTGATGCATTGTCTTTTTGTGACATGGCTGGAACTGAGACAATATGGTATCTATTGAGTGGTTTATGGCGATTTCAAGTAAATCACTGCAGTTCATAATGATCAAACGATCATATTGTGTCGATTCGTTTGATCTTCGACTTCAGACATACGACACGCATGACAACAGATTGCCAGATTCAGGTGATGACATAAATTAAATATATGTATATGTGTGAGGATATACATAGTTGTTAAAATTTTAAAGTGGTGCTTTATGGAACTAGTAACAAATTTATTATATGATAAATAGAAGATTAATTCGATGAAAAAGGAGAAGCAAAATAATGGTATGTAATAATCGGCTAATGACTTGAAATTTTTTCAACGCGTTTTTAGTGTCACTGAAACGCAAAAACAACATCGAACGATTCCAATACTTGAGTCACGTCATGAGAAATAAACAGTATGCACATGCTAAAACAAAGGCGTAGATCAGCTTCGCAGTGACTGCGAAGCTGATCAGCGCCTTTGTTTTCGATACTCAGATAGTACAATTTCTCTACTTTCTAAATCCAAAATTTCCATCTGTGCTTGTACAGCTCGGTCTGTGTCGGACCAGTACGGAATCCACATTGTTGGTTTTCTCACGATGCGGCTCATCAAGTAGTTTATACAAATTCCACAGATAAACTTGATTGGGAGGGGGGAGGGGCAGTCATAGGGCTCAACTACGGTGCGTTGACAAAACGAATGTAGGAAAATAAAGTCACAGGAAAAAAGTCACGGAAAAAAAGTCACGGATTTGGGTAGGAAAAAGTCACAGGAAAAAAATCACAAAATGAATTAAGCTTGTAAAGAATAAACATTACACTTGTTGTAGCCATAGCGGATCTGAAGATGATCCGAATCAAGATAATTTTCAAAGAATTTTACAAAAAACATAAAACAAGATTTTTTTAAAACGAACTTGGCCACTTGACTCTTGATTCAACTATGTTTCATTCCATCGGTCAATGATCGTGGATAATGACGTCAACATCTTGTTCACGTCAATGGTTCCCGGCTCATATACAGAAACACGATGGAAAAAGCTTTCTTTTACACACGGCGGTTCGCCGAATTTCTCGAAAATGAAAGGTACCATGTAAGTTATCTTTCGATATTGGTTGCTAATATTTTTCCCAATTATTTTCTGTCATTTTGACGAAGTTTCCGTTCTAAAATCGAATATTATGACATATTTAATTAGAAACTTTGAAATGGTATCATTGTAGTTACTCCGAATCACGTTTAACCGCATACTGTCATTTTATGCTCTCAAAGGACTTGTATTGTTTGATGTTTGTAACTAAAGGTATATTTTTACATTCTAGGTATTTATATTATAAAATTAAGTGTAAACTATGAAATAATCTGCGTTTTTAACAAGCATCATATACTATTTCGACGTTATTCAGATCACCCATGGAAAATCGTGTGTTCGGTGGGGGTGGGGTTGAGCAAACATGGCCATGGGAAAATGACGCCGATAAAGGCACATGTTTTGGTCCCCGGAATATTTCATAAGGTTCATTGTATGACTACATGCAAAGAATTTGAAGAATAAACCCATCGGTGGTGATATATAGTCCATGATTCGGATTACCTCCAACTGATCCGCATTGACTTCAATTATGCATATACTTTCACGCTCCAGTGGTCACAGTCGCGGGCTTGATCAAAAATGAAAAGCATTACAGATGATGAGGAACAAAATTGGCTTCAAGATAATACTAAGTTTATTATACTCAAATCATTCATATGCGCATGCGCAGCAATTTTCATGAACTTGATCCGGAATGGGTAGACTAATTGTATTGTTTTTATCATTACCATTATTATTACTTTGTATTTTGTTTGAATTTGTGTTTTAGCATTTTTATGCCCCACTTAACAATGTTCACTCATATCGGGACTGAGCCGATGGTCCCAGGGTACTTGATCAGTTTTTGTAGTTTAAAACAGGCATGCTCAAGGACACTGCAAGGCAGCGGTTTCTCTGGCATCATGGCCTGAAACTCTACCTCCTCGTTTTTCCTGTGACTTTTTTTCCGTCCGCAGACAAAACTACACCCAAACGTCAAAACTACGATGTATCATGGGCTTTGATTGTTTGATAGAATAAAATTAATGTGTAGAATAATTGAAGGTCGCTGTACTGGCCAAAGTTTTGCAAGTGTATTAATCAAATAATTAAGATGGACGTAAATGCTTACGGATAGCTACAAAATTGCTTATGCATGTACCGATAATCGGCCACTTGTTAATATCCAGGTAGTTACAGGAAATGTAAAAGTTAATATCTGAGAATACTCTCAGACAAACTTAAAACATTATCGTGAGCTTAGTTAAGTTTTTAGTGTACAACAACAGACAATAAGCAAAATATTTGTAGATTCTTATTCTTATTCAGTTTTACGTCCCTTTCAAGATTATTTAAGTTCATATTAGACGGGCCAATCAGTAGGTGGGCGAAAATGGGAGAACCCCGAGAAAAAACCACCTGGAATACCTGCAAGCAGAACTTGGCTTGTCTCACATATGGCCAGCGCGGGGCTCGAACCCACACCAGACACAGCGGTGAGATGATCGAGTGATTAAGAAACAGCGCTCTTAACCGCTCAGTCAATCCTTAAACCATGGTATAACTTTTAATCGATGGACGAAAATAAAATGGCTTTGCGATGAAAGAATTCTGTTGTTGATTTAAAATGCAGGCAAGTGAGTTAAACGTATTAATCTTAATAAAGAAAAATACATTTCGATGTTACCTGTCATATTTCTCGAATCATCGGCTACGAATTATCCATCTTAACATACGCTCAGACCATCGACTTTTATTTACGCATTTCAAGAGAATAAATAAATAAATAAATAAATAAATAAATAAATAAATAAATAAATAAATAAATAAATATGGCTGCCACCGATTATACTCATATAATTATTTCAACAGACGAACGCCAAAATTTAAGGGACGCTGTCAGCATCACATATAGTAAGTAGCCAACAGTTCTAACTAGCTACTTGTATTTTGTAAATTTTCTTCAAAGTCAATTAATTCTAAAAAAAAGGTTTTTTGTGCATCTATGAGTTTGATAACCATGTTATTTATCGAAAAAAAAAAAAAAAAAAAAAAAAAAAAAAAAAAAAAAAGGTAAAACGCATGACAAGAGTCTCAAAGCATGCACAATCTCCCCATTTTCGAAGATCATAAGAGTCAAAATTGTATGAGTGTACACGACGTTTGATAAATCGGCCTCAGAATCAATTAATATATGACTTTCTCGCATGACTCGCCCGGCCATCAGGAAAACATGTACAAGTAACGTATGCCCTCTTATATCCCACTTTTATATAGAAAAACTGGGGTTTGCAGGGGTATACCTAATTTTGTTATTTTTGATCCAAAACGTACACTGTGGGCACTCGTTACAACCGCCTCGCCGAGGCGGTTCAAACATGTACCCACGAAGAATGTTTTGAGTGGAAATGTTTAAAAAAAAAATCAAACATTTTCCAATGTTTTCAATTTTTGCTTTTGAAAAAAAAAAAAAAAAAAAAAAAAAAAAAAAAAAATCTCTGTATATTGCATGGGCGTTTTTGTTATATAATAAACAATAATCGCCTCGCAATGGAAGACTCTGATCAGAACAGGTATAAACACGGTTGATGCGGTCTTCCTGGATAAGCCGTATTGAATGTATGCCCTTTTCTCGGACGTCGGCTTTTTCAGTTGTTGTTTTTTGTGACATGGCTGGAACGGAGACAATATGGTAACTATTGAGTGGTTTATGGCGATTTCAAGTAAATCACTGCAGTTGCAGTTCATAATGATCAAACGATCATATTGTGCCGAATTCGTTTGATCTTTGACTTCAGACATACGACACGCATGACAACAGATTGCCAGATTCAGGTGATGCCATAAAGTAAATATATGTATATGTGTGAGGAAGTACATAATTGTTAAATTTCACAGTGGTGCTTTATGGAATTATAAATTTATATAGATTCATTCGATGAAACAGGTGAAACGAAGTAATGGTATGTTGTAACAGCAGTCATACAGTAGCGTATTAGTGAAACGCGCGCCGGGCGTGTTGAAAAGAAAAAAGCAAAATTCCACACATACGCCAGACGCACGTCGGAAACACGTCCAAAACTCGCTACAAACGCGTTGGGTACACTTGGTGTACGTCCGGTGCGCGTCGCTGTACGTCGCTAAAAGTCTCTGCGCGTTTCGCGCATGTTTGGGCTAAAAAAAATAAAATAATAAAAAAATAAACATGCTTAAAATGTTTTCAAGAAGCTCGGCGTGTCTCGGGCGTGTTATACGTCTCGAATACATTCCACGCGCGTTACAGGCGCGTTGAGTACACTCTGAACGCGTTTGGTGTGCGTTTGAGGCACGCCAGTGTACGTTACAAGCGCGTTCCGAATTTATGAGATGTTGCTTCAGTAGCGTGCCCCAAACGTGTGTGAAACACGCGTTGAATTTTCGATGCGCGCCTGTAGCGCGTGCTTAGCGCGTCTCGGACGTATTACAACCGTGTCCTGCACTCGCCTCAGTCACGCGCTAATGTGTGACTGCTAAAGCGAGTTAAAGGAACAAATTAATTTTTATACGTCCAAAGTCTTCAGCGTGTTGAGATTTTTCATACGCCCGGCGCGCGTTTGGGTTATACGCTACTGTGTGACTGCTGTAATGTCATGAAATATTTTCAACACCGTTATTAGTGTCACTGAAACGCAAAAACAACATCAGACGGTTCCAATATTTCACTTTAAAACAACATCGTCAAGAAAGGTGTGAATATTCAATCGCTGCCCATGTCAAAACTCAACCTAATAATGCGATTAATTTGTAAACCTGTGCATCGTCTGACACATTTTGCATACTATCAAATATTAGTGTGTGAAAATAAAGGAATCGCCTTCATGAAGGCGTAACAGTTGACATTGACCTATAAACTTGATTTTTACTTCGTAAATTATCTTTCTTTCGTATATTCTGTCCTTTCTGTCCTTTTTCTTCATTCTTTCTTTTCTTTTTCGTCCTTGTTTGGACAAATTGATGCGACGTAAAATGTTGTCCTGCCTCTTATAGACTGAACATACATTGTTCTAACGAGAAGGAAATGCATTTCAGGCATAATTGCGAAACTAAACTTGCAAGTTGCAGTGGCTGGTATTGCTCCTTATTATCATGATGGTGTATAAATAAACATGTGTTTTCTATATATATATATATATATATATATATATATATATATATATATATATATATATATATATATATATATATATATATATATATATATATATATATATAATTATTCTGTTTATATATATATATATATATATATATATATATATATATATATATATATATATATATATATATATATATATATATATATATATATATATATATATATATATATATATATATATATATAAACAGAATAATTATTGGTGCCAAAGAAATGACCCTAAATCAGTATTTAGACAATCGCATAGCAGTGGAACTGGAAGTGGATCTCGACCGATCTTAAGTGATTTTGGGCGGTCTCTTGAAATAATCAGCTCTAGTGATCATTCTAAGGACACACGTCGGATATTTCAAAATACCTGATACTAACGTGTTATAATTTACATGTAAGTTGTACTGGTGTTGCCCGAGATACTTTTTATGAGATAATGAAGCTTTAAAGCATAATCTTGCAAAGTCTTAAGTATCTGAGATCATCCTACGCTCGATTAAGGCTGCGTAAAATTATACACCCACAAAGAAGTCAAAAATACGGTGCGTAGCACAAAAAGTACGGTGCATTAAGGATTATACAGATGTAAAAAACTGAACAGGTTAAAGTTTCGTATCATGCACTGTGTGTTAAACAAATGTTTATAAACATGTACATGCATATTGATTTCCCAGATGTGAGCTCTGTGAGGATTATAATGTACAGTATGCATACATATGTAAAATATTCGCAGGTCTTATTATCCGGCATTATACTGGTCATAGTTTCGTCGTGGCATGCTAATCAAGTGTAAATATTAAGGATTTATCAATATTGACATGAGTGGGTGGGGTATGTAAAACAGAAATCTACTGTTTTCTCGAATCTGTCAATCAAAAGATGATGTGTATTTATTGCTAATAGACGACACTGATTCTAGGAATGACTCAATATAGTTGTTATTTTAAAATTTTAAATAGCTTGGTGTAAAATTGGAAATGTAACTGGTTTTCGTGGGACCCATTTCCTGGAAAATGGAATGCATTTGAATAAAAATTACGCAAAGCCTTAATGTCTAGGATACATAATCTGACAAATAAAGGGTTATTTTGGGGTCATGGAAATGTATTTCTCTCGGAAAAGTTAGTGTAAACATATTTTTCTGGAAAATTCTGAAAGTGGGTAACTTGGGGCGGCTCGTGTGCGCTTATTGTTTGCTGAAAGATGACATGCCTTTTGTTTCAGGTTCTTATATGATTGCAGTCAATGACTACATCGAAAAATCTGTCGTATTTTTTTCAAAAAGCTAAGAAAAATGGGTCCGACGATTTCAACCCGGAAGTAACTGAAAAATGACTCACTTGCTCTGAGCTGAACACTCATTCCACAATCATGTATACACAAATCCATGTATTTGCAACATATTCAATAGTCCCATGATAAAACACGCTAAAGAATGTAGCATTGTTGACAAAATAAACAATGCTTTTTTATACAGGTAAATCTTCAATTATGTATATACAGTGACCACCCATAAGTCCTTAACGTGTATGTAATTTACCAGATGAACGCTAAAATGATCACGGATAGCTGCAAATGCATGTACATGTAGATCTACTAAATGGTCAGATGCTTTAAATATTTCCGTTAATGTGGATTATAAGATACAGTACTCATACATGTGTAAACTATTCATAGGCCTTACTGGTCATAGCTTCGTATTATGCTGATCAAGCGTTAGTAAACGTGTATATTATTTTCTCAGATGAACGTAAACAATTACGGGTATCTGCAAATGCATGTAAATGTACTAATGATTCAGCCGTATTTATTTCTGTGAGCTCTATGACGATTAAACGTAACTGCACAGCTGATCATCGCCTTTGTTTTCGCTACTAGGATAGTACAATTCATCTTCTACTTATAGCCAATATTTCAGGCCTCTAGCCTAGCTGCTTCTGTGACTGTACATGGCGATTTTGTCGTATCTGGTCGGAAACACACAATACCGGTTTTCTCGCGTTGCGAATCATCCGTGTGACTCCGTATGATACAGCAGCATCAATCCATAATGGTCAAATTATCATATTGTGCCGAGTTGGTTTGATCTTACACTTGAGACATATGGCACAGACCCGGGGGCACAGATTATCCTGGGCTATTTAAATAATATACACAGAAGCGTGTGGATGTTAACATTTGCACTGCTGCTACATGGATTTATATACATATGTTAATACATCTATGGTGCTTCTTATGGATAAATGCATTGGATTAAAATCTAACATCAAATGGTGAAACAGAATAGTTACAAATATACGTACGAAAGTAGTGTAAGATTAGGAGAAGAGTGTTTGCGTAGACTATCTCACTGTGTCGATGCGAAGTTATTGTCCGGCACAGAAATCATTGAATCTGTTTTACAACGTTGCATTTTTTGACACAACCTGCACCATTCTGAACCAGGCTGGACGCTACATGTTAGAGAGCAGCTCGTGTCGTGTTATGAAACCCCTTAAATTTGAGACACTTCGTCCTAAAGTTAAAAACGACCGGTAGTGTTTATAGTATCCGGCTTTTATAACTACAGATATTTGGCTTGCTCCCCTTGGAATTCGTTATCAATTAATTGATGTAAAATGTTACGAATACGGGGCTAAGTTACAAGTTTAACAAACTAAACATGGATATAAATTAATATGTATATGACATTATCAACTTCATTAAAAATTTAAGGCCAAGCCAGAAAAAAACAACAACAAAATGTAGATAATCTTTAGCTAAACTTTTGCACTTGTAAATTTAGAAAAATCATATTTATATATTATACAAAGTTTCGCTTCTGAGGCATCGAAACGATTAGATACTTTGATTCGTACATGCTTAATACGTCAAACATGCCGCATTACCTGTCCCAATTAGACAGTTTGGAAGTACGCAACCAAAAATGGCATTATACCGTTCGCATCTTTAAATATTAAGTAAGTTATGATATCGATAAATTGTGGTATTTCTTGAAAGTTTTATTTAACCCACATACAAGTATGATATCAAATGGGACGGGCCTCCATATCAATTATAACAAGAGGCGTAATATTAAAACCGTACTTTAACAACTTCCCTTGTTGCGGTTTTGCATCTCTCCTTCATCCTATTGGTTAACTGGCAGCAGAATAAAACGTTTTTATTGGATAGAGCAGCGAGGTGTAAAATCGATACTTGACCATAAATCACCGCCCACTTTGTAAAATTAATATATCACCAGATATCGCGGTATATGAAAAAGTAAACCATTTGAAGTAGCTAATGTTTATAACATGAGATTTCAGAACAGACCAGTTAGCTATATTTTGATTTTTAGCGTGTTTTATTTTTTTATATTTTATTTTATTTTTTTTTTTCGCTCAATTTCTTTTCCCAAAATATATTTTCATTTTTAGCGTGTTTTTTTCTTCTTTTTTTCTCACTCTTCTCTGTGCCTACTTTAATTATATATTATATTGATCACAATGCGTTTCAATTTAAATAAATACCTTTCTTCCCCCCCCCCCCCCCAAAAAAAAAATAAATTCATTTTAAACTTTTTTTTTTTTTTTTTTTTTTTTTCTCACTCCTCTCTGTGCCTACTTTAATTATATATTATATTGATCACAATGCGTTTCAATTTAAATAAATACCCTTTCTTTTCCCAAAAAAATATTTTCATTTTTTAGCGATTTTTTTTTTTTTTTTTTTTTTTTTTTTTCACTTTTCTCTGTGCCTACTTCAAATATATATTATATTGATCATAATACGTTTCAATTTAACTAAATACTTTATTTTTCCCAAATTTAATACACTGAAATCAACCGTAACTTTTTACGGGTACCGTAATTTCTTACGGGACCCGTAACTTTTTACGATATAGAAGCTCTAAAAAGTTTATATAAATCATGACCTCGGGATGACCTTGACCTTTTTATGGCAAGACCAACATAGGTGTTGCCCATGCATTTGAATGGGTAGAATCGTCTTGGAATGGTCAGTAGGGGTTAGAGAAACTCGACATTGGCAAATGCGAAACTGTACAGCTGTTTTGGCGGATTAGGAGGTCAATTGGGGAGCAAGTGATTCACACTAAAACTAAAAATTCATATGTGTAAACATAAACTAGGGGTCAGGCCATGTTCTTTTTACATCCCTGTTCTATTTGGTGGATCAGTGTGGGTCTGTGCTCGGGCTGCGAGCAGCAAAAGGGACTGTCTTGTCAGTTCCGAGCAGATTTGGGGACGAATCTAATTAAGCAGGGGGAAATTGTAAGCGGTCGATCGTGTGACTCGGTAGTTCAGTGGTAGAGTGCTCGCATGGTAAACGAGAGAACCTGGGTTGGAGTCCTGGTCGGGCCATGTTCTTTTTCCGCCCCTGTGACATATGATAAAACTGATAAACGGGGTTAAGGCGCTTGTTTTTGTGTTTTAAAATAGGGTGTTTGTTTTTGTCGTCCAGTTCAGTGCACTTTGGACCCTCGGCCTCGGGCTCAAACAAATTTCTCCATCCTCTGCAAATACAGTATAAAAACCATGGTAGACCCCTTTAACATATATCTAGAAAATATCAATTGAAGAAAATGCGTCACTGTCTCCATATCGTAACATTTGCTATTTTTTCCTACTGATTCATTGGTCTCATTCTTCCACGATGCATTTCTGAGTCGCATATTAAATTTTAACAACGTCTTCGATGCATAAAAAAGATGCTTATCTTACTGTTTTCATGCTCAGTAGATAAATGTGCATTTACACAGCCGTTTGGATACATATTTCAATAAAGACACCCACAGGACTGTGTTATACTTTGTATTTTACGGCCAAGACAAAGAAAAACAAACGGAATTTAAGAATGTAATGAGTTTTCGGGGCATTGTTGTATCTACCTGTCAACTTTATAAACCATGAGCTGAAAACAAAAAACAAGTGCCGTAAGTATTCCGTTTGACTTCAAGTGGTAACATAGAAGAATTTTGCAGATCATAGTGGACGCCGTTTTTGTAAACTCCACTTTGCTTATTTTCACGAGAGCAAAACATGTGGTTCTTACCGTCCAAGAACAGAGGATGTGGAACGTCGCATTCGTAACGATCTCGCCGACGCATACATAACTTCATAATAGCATGCATTAACATTCCACGTCGCATCAATAATCACGATTAACAGTTGAGTCCCCGTGTTACTGTTACACTGTAAATTTAAAACTTGAGAGGTTCTATCATTCATCTTAATAAGATAAAAGAAACAGCAGAGACATCTCAACTCAGTCTGATCTAAGTCTTCACTATTAAAAGTGCAGGAACATTATGATGGCACTTTTTTTGTTTTTGTTTTTCTTCTTAAGCCTTTCTATTTTCTTGTTTCTGCTTGTGGTTTTACCAACGAGAAGTCTCTGCATAATTACTTACCTACATACAGATTGGTATCAAATAACCCTCTTATTTCATCCATCAGTGACATCGCCAGTCTAGGCAATCAGCAGTATTCTCTAACACTGTTATACTTTTAAAACTAAATAGTGGACCCTGTAGCTACTTACCAACATAAAGTATGGTATCAAATATCCCAATTATTTCATCTTTGTCAGAAAATAAATCACCATCAGTGGTATTGCGTTTTTATGCTGGTCTGCCATTCTTACGCATTAGACCAGAAAATTGATATGTTATCTAAGCCCTTTGTCTTTCTGATGTGCTGCACACTGCCTAGTAAGACTCCACTTTCACCTAAAATGTATGAATGTCTCTGTGTGTATGTATGTATGTATGTATAAAAATGGGACTCCAGTTTGTACTGTTCATGTTTGTCTGTATGCATGGTAAGACTCCACTTTCTACTAAAATGTATGAATGTGTGTGTGTGAGTCTCTGTGTGTATGTATGCATAAAAATGGGACTCCAGTTTGTACTATTCATGTTTGTTTGTATGCATGGTAAGACTCCACTTTCACCTAAAATGTATGAATGTGTGTGTGTGAGTCTTTGTGTGTATGTACATGTATGTATAAATATGGGACTCCAGTTTGTACTGTTCTTGTTTTATATTTTGGTGTCAAGTTTTTGCTGTTCAAACCTTTTATGTCTTCATATATTTATTTTCAGTTAAGGTAGCTGAGTGGCCACCTTTTGGGGGAAAAGCTGCTCCCTCAGCTTGCCATTGTTCTTTCTGCATTTATATCTATTTGTAATTTTGTTGTTTTTTCCATATGGGTTGTAGGGTAGGAATCTGGTTCTGATTGTGCCAGTCCTGATCATTGCTTATCTTTACTTTTTATACTAAATGTGTAAATGTGTGAGTGTGTTTATACGAGGGATCTTCAAAAAGTTCGCGGAAAAGTGCTGTCATTTCCTTATTTCTTCAATTAAGTGATTTAACTTATACAGTAATAAAGAAAAATATATTGTGTAATGTCAGAGCAAATATTGACGTTGGGGCATGAGACATATGTTAACATGTTATGATTACCGGCCCACTTTTCTTAAACTAGAAAATGTGTTTATGAAACACTATGCCCCCAACTGGAAAGTCACTTTCAAGATGTAAAAATGTCCAAAAAATGACTAAGTTCAAATTGTAAAAAAAGAGTGACAAAAATTAATCTGAGGAGTATACCCCAACCACATGCATATCTTCAAAGCATTGTCACAATGTCTGCAAAGTTTCAAAAGTATCGGTATTAAATTGTAGGAGGAGTTGCGCACACAAGGTACCCTCTATCCATTCACTAAAATGCCCGAAAAAATGACTAAGTTCAAATTGTGAAAAAAATGACAAAACATAATCCAAGGATTACATCCAAACCACATGCATATCTTCAGACCATGCCCATAACACATGTAAAGTTTTAAATGAATTGGCATGAAACTGTAGGAGGAGTTGCACACACAAGGTAACCACTGCCCATTCACTTTCATTGTGAAAATGCCCAAAAAAAGGCTAAGTTCAAATTGTTAAAAAAGTGACAAAAATTAATCTGAGGATTATATCCAAACCACATGCATATCTTCAAAGCATGGTCACAACATCTGTAAAGTTTCAAGAGAATCAGAATAAAACTGTAGGAGGAGTTGCGCACACAAGGTACCCACTATCTATTCACTTTATCAAGAATTAAAAAGGGAAATAATTCTCACAGAATGGGCCCCTAGCCCCTTGAATTTACCTGAAAGAAAAAATAAGGGTCTTCTTAATTTTCATATACAAACTACATACCAAATTTCAAGATCCTAGCTCTAACGGTTCCTGACCGAGTGCTAAGTGTTACTCACGCATCACAGACAGACTGGACTGGACTCGACTGGACTGGACGGACAGACCCAAACCAATATGCCCCCTCAACTTCTTCGAAGTTGGGGGCATAAAAAAGAAACAGTCAACATTTTTGGAATCCATCTGACACATAGGCGTCTGATATTGAATTTTTCGTGAAGATTATGCTGTATTGTGTTGGTACTACTATCTGTTCGTTCGAGTGTTTCGCGAATTGTAATGCAATAATAATTGTTGGAGCACACCTTTATTGCAATGACACAATTTGATGTCACAAGCTAGTGACTTCCACTGTGCTTGTCGTCATAGGTGCGTTGCTAGCCGTCTAGAAATCAAACATACCACTTGTATATTGCCGTTTTCTTCATTGCATGATCACTACATGCCTTTTGTAGTCTTAACAGTGTTTCTTTCTTTGAAAACCCTTTCAAAATGCAAAACTTATTGAAGATCCTTGTAACTCAGCGATTAAAGCATACAGGCGGAAGAGTATGGCCACACAACACCTAAATGACATCACACGCTCGCATGACGTCATGTGCAAGTTTACAAGTTTACAAGTTTATTTCACTACTCTCAGGTTTACAACATATGGTAAACAACATGAGAATACTATATAAACAATTGAATAACTCCAACATTTTATACATTATATTTGCAAGGTATGGCGAAAATTGCTCCATAAGCGTAAAAATAGTACACAATAATCCACTATCTGTAAAATTTAACAAAAGTGGGGCGGTAATCGTAACACGTGGTTTCCATAGCGACCATTATTAGCATATGCTTCATGCTCGAACAGCGATATTTGCTAAGACATATCAAAATATGTATGTCTATATTACTGTATAAGTTTAATTGAGCTAATTGAGAAATAAGAAAATGGCAGCATTTTTCCACAAGCTTTTTGAACGCCTCTCGTATGTATAGAAATGTGACTCAGGGTTGTACTATGCATGTTTGTATGCATTTCCAAAGAAAGTGTTAGGTCTAATTCTGCATTATATCTGAGGCCATACCTACTGGTAGGTACACTATGAAGATAATGTAAACTTTAACTTGGTTAAGCTACAGTCACACTGTCACCTTGTAGTTAGGTTTCAATACGTTTCTAGTTACATTTAGCAATGTTTCACTCCGTATCACTACGTACATGTATCGCCTGCTTATCACAAGAACTCCGCAGAGGTCGATATCGCACCTGCATCGGGCAAAGTCAATAGACCGTGAAATATAGTTCAAGGGCACTGGGTCAAGGTGCGTGCTTGAAGGGCATGTCAAGGACAATTACTATGCAAGGTTTCAGACTCGCAGCTATCTCTGACATTCGAGAAACCAAACTTCAATGTAAAAATTTTCAAAGTCAGTGGACAGTGAAATATATAGGTCAAGGGCACCGGGTTAAGGTGCGCGCTTGAAGGGTATGTCAAGGACAATTACTATGCAAGGTTTCAGACTTGCAGCTATCTCTGATGTCGAGAAAACCAAACTTCGACGTATAAATTATCAAAGTCAGTGAACCGCGAAATATAGGTCAAGGGCACCTGGTTAAGGTGCGTGCTTGAAGGGTATGTCAAGGACAATTACTATGCAAGGTTTCAGACTCGCAGCTATCTCTGACATTCGAGAAACCAAACTTCAATGTAAAAATTTTCAAAGTCAGTGGACCGTGAAATATAGGTCAAGGGCACTGGGTTAAGGTGCGTGCTTGAAGGGTATGTCAAGGACAATTACTATGCAAGGTTTCAGACTCGCAGCTATCTCTGATGTCGAGAAAATCAAACTTCGATGTACATGTAAATGTTGACAAAACTTCGACATATAAACTTTCAAAGTCAGTGGACCGTGAAATATAGGTCAAGGGCACTGGGTTAAGGTGCGTGCTTGAAGGGTATGTCAAGGACAATTACTATGCAAGGTTTCAGACTCGCAGCTATCTCTGATGTCGAGAAAACTAAACTTCGACATAAATGTTGACGGACAGACGGAGGGACGTAAGAATGGACGGACGAACATACCGACAGACGGAAATTTGAACTCCTATATCGCACCCTGCTATAAGCAGGTGCAATAAAAAGGCTATTTGCTATGTGCCAATATATTTTCCTCCGTTTCAGGTTTTATTTTGGGTATTACTACATGCATGAAGCATTTGGGATAATTACATTGTACCTGTGACATACCTATTGGAGTTTTACCACCAAAGTTTATCACTATCATTGCCTGTCTGTCCAATAACATGCTTATAGTCTATAACTGGCTATGAATTTGAGCATTATATGATTGCATGCAATCAAACAAACATTGCAATTCTTTGAAAATGAAAAGCTCAAACTTTTTTTTAGTTCGAACATAGAATGGATCAGGTATATGCAATACTTTTCACTACGTATGTAGTCTGCTGTTTTGCTATATTTTAGAAACATAGTAAAACATAGACCTCAAAACGTGACAGTGCGACTGTGGCTTTAAGCAAAATACCATTACTTATTTGTTGTATAAACCATGGCATATATTTATAATCATTATGGTAGCTATCCAAATTTGGTTAGAAAAGCTGTCAAGCTGACAAAGCAAAACAAAACAAAATGCAGGAGTTTGCTTACTAGATAGGTGGCAGATATATTTGGTTGAATCTGCAACTGTGGTTCAGGAACTGTTATCTGGCACTATTGGGCCCTCAGAGACATGTGTGGAATGCATCTGGTAACCTTGGTAAGTTGGTAACTAGTTGACATTCAGCAAGGGCTGGTACTTTCCTTCCTCTCCATCCTTATTGCTCTTCTCAATGGTCTTAAAAACAGAAGAGGTAACAAAGTCAAAATTTGTATCAACAATTACTTACTGTTATCATGCTAAACTTTGGAAAATGCATGTTGATCACACCTTGTTGAACAGATGCTGATAGGTTTCAGTCTACTCTCTGAGCATTTGTTTCCCCGAGCTTTTCATTCCAAAAACTTATGACATAATTAAACAGACCACTCTCCTTGCACTACCTTTTACATACTGCCTTTTTAGCATCAACATGTTCTCAGGAACACCTCCTAGAATTTTTTTGGGATCATGTTCGCGGTTACTTTTCACCCCAAAAAGTCTTTAAATGGGACACAAAAATTCTGAAAATCACTTCACAGATAATTTTTTTTTTCCCCAAAAATGGAAAGGTAAACATGTACAATCATGTACTTAAATGAATTTAATATGCTTAAACTACATGTAAACAAGTTCCCAAAAGTTGTAAGAAGTTCTTTTTAAGGATTGGAGGCAAAGGGCTTTGGGATATTTTTATTTTAGGAGGAGAAGGCATAAATAGTATAAAGGAATAACAAAAATATGGATAGATCGATATTTAAAGCACTCGCTTTAGAATGATTAATATTGGTGCTGTTCTTCATAGCTGATCTGCTTTCTTCATAGCTACTCTGGTTTTTTATCTCATATACCTCCAATTCATAGCACTTTGCATTTTGCAAATAAGGAGCAAATTAACATACAACAAGGCTTTCAGTATACCCCCCGCAAAATTATCTGGAGCTGGCCAATAACTTCCTAAGTCAAACATGCAGAAAATTTGTCGAAGATATCTTTTCAGCATTATAATTCTTCATGTACATCCTCAGTATGCCAGTCACATCTATAATATTAAAAGAATATATTGAAAGCTTGAGGTTGATTTCATTATTGTATATAAGCAATGGTCAAGAAATGGCTATGTTGAAAAATGATGTAAATTTGTCAAAAATCACTTTTTCAGTATTATAATTATTCATGCACATATCTTCAATATGTGTGGAACATATCTGCAAAGTATAGAAAAGAAATACTGAAAGCTCTAGGATATATGAGGAGTTGATTTCACAAACTATGCATTACCAACCATTACTGTATATAAGCAATTGTCAAAAATGGCTATGTTAAAAAATGCTGTAAATTTGTCAGCAATTAATTTTTCAGTATTATAATTCTTCATGCACATCTTCAATATGTGAGGAACATGTCTGCAAAGTATTGAAAAGAAATACTGAAAGCCCTTGGAGGAGTTGATTTCACAAAGTATGCACTACCAACCATTATTGTATATAAGCAATGGTCAAAAATGACTATGTTGAAAAATGCTGTAAATTTGTCAAAAATTATTTTTTCATCATTAAAATTCTTCATGCACATCTTCAATATGTGTGGAACAGGTCTGCAAAGTACTGAAAAGAAATACTGAAAGCCCTAGGAGGAGTTGATTTCACAAAATATGCACTACCAACCATTATTGTTTAAGCAATGGTCAAAAAATGGCTAAGTTAAAAAATGCTGTAAATTTGTCAAAAATTATTTTTTCAGCATTATAATTCTTCATGCACATCTTCAATATGTGTGGAACAGGTCTGCAAAGTACTGAAAAGAAATACTGAAAGCCCTAGGAGGAGTTGATTTCACAAAATATGCACTACCAACCATTATTGTTTAAGCAATGGTCAAAAATGGCTATGTTAAAACATGCTGTAAATTTGTCAAAAATGATTTTTTCAGCATTATAATTCTTCATGCACATCTTTAATATGTGTGGAACATGTCTGCAAAGTATTGAAAAGAAATACTGAAAGCCCTATGAGGAGTTGATTTCACAAACTATGCACTTCCAACCATTGTTGAATATGGCAATTATCGAAAATTGGCTATGTTCAAAATGCTGTAAATTTGTCAAAATTCATTTTTTCAGCATAATACTTCTTCATGCATATCTGCAATATCTCTAGCACATAACTGCAAAGTATCAAAAGAGAATATTGAAAGCTGTAGGAGGAGTTGATTTCACAAAATATGCACTACCAACCATTATTGTATAAGCATTGGTCAAAAAATGGCTATGTTAAAAACTGCTGTAAATTTGTCAAAAATTATTTTTTCAGCATTATAATTCTTCATGCACATCTTCAATAAGTGTGGAACATGTCTGCAGAGTATTGAAAAGAAATACTGAAAACCCTAGGAGGAGTTGATTTCACAAACTATGAACTACCAACCATCATTGTATATAAGCAATGGTCAAAAATGGCTATGTTAAAACATGCGGTAAATTTGTCAAAAATGATTTTTTCAGCATTATAATTCTTCATGCACATCTTCAATATGTGTGGAACATGTCTGCAAAGTATTGAAAAGAAATACTGAAAGCCTTAGGAGGAGTTGATTTCACAAACTTTGCATTACCAACCATTGTTGAATATGGCAATTATCGAAAATTGGCTAAGTTCAAAATGCTGTAAATTTGTCAAAATTCATTTTTTCAGCATAATACTTCTTCATGCATATCTTCAATATCTCTGGCACATATCTGCAAAGTATCAAAAGAGAATATTGAAAGCTGTAGGAGGAGTTGATTTCACAAAGTATGCACTATTAGCACTATGGCAAACATTCTATGTATAGGTTTAAAAAGTCCCATAACTCTTGCAAAACTGACCCTTTGGCCCCTAAATTCATATCACACATGTGTTGTCTAATGGTGCAGGTGTGTTGAAAATTTGAAGAACATAGGGCAAAAACTACTTAAGTTATTCAGCAAAGATGTCAAAATGTTGACGGAATGACGGAATCACGGAATCACGGAATGACGGAATGACGGACAGGCTGAAAACAGTATACCCCCCTAAAACTTCGTTTTGCGGGGGGTACAAAAAATACAGATAAATTTATTGACACATAAACGTCAAAAACAGACAGACACAAAAATGTTAACAAGAACTCCGCGGAGGTCGATATCGCACCTGCATTGGGCAAAGTCAATAGACCGTGAAATATAGGTCAAGGGCACCGGGTCAAGGTGCGCACTTGAAGGGCATGTCAAGGACAATTACTATGCAAGGTTTCAGAATCGCAGCTATGTTTGATGTTGAGAAAAGTAAACTTCGACGTAAAAATTTTCAAAGTCAATGGACCGTGAAATATAGGTCAAGGGCACTGGGTCAAGGTGCGTGCTTGAAGAATATGTCAAGGACAATTACTATGCAAGGTTTCAGAATCAAAGCTATGTTTGATGTCGAGAAAAGCAAACTTCGACGTAAAAATTTTCAAAGTCAATGGACCGTGAAATATAGGTCAAGGGCACTGGGTCAAGGTGCGTGCTTGAAGGGTATGTCAAGGACAATTACTATGCAAGGTTTCAGAATCGCAGCTATGTTTGATGTTGAGAAAAGCAAACTTCGACGTAAAAAATTTCAAAGTCAATGGACCGTGAAATATAGGTCAAGGGCACTGGGTCAAGGTGCGTGCTTGAAGGGTATGTCAAGGACAATTACTATGCAAGGTTTCACAGTCACAGCTATCACTAATGCAGAGAAAACAAAAACTTTGACGTAAATGTCAAACTTCGACGTAAATGTTGACGGACGGACGGACGACCGAACGGACGGACGAACGAACGAACGGACGGACAGAAATTTGGACTCCTATATCGCACCCTGCTATAAGCAGGTGCGATAAAAACAGACAGATTGTGAATTTCAAACAAAGACGTTCATACTTTTGAGATTAAAGTGGATTTGTGCCGAAATGTCAAGGTTGTGTCCACAAAGCACCTTGTTGCAATCACCTTAAAAAGGCTCTGGGACAAATACATCGTGCTTTTGACAATCGGCTGGAGGTGAAAGAAGCTAGATAAATTACCTACAGATCTCATAGCATTCCTCAATTTTTGAAAGATGTCTTAAAATATCTTAAAATGTGAGGACCAATGGTTCTGTAAACACTCACATGAGATTTGGTTTATACTTCCCTAACGCTTGATGCCAAGGCCTTCTGGTTCTGGAGTGGAAGATTTTTAAAAGTTTTCATTATTTATAGTCATGGCGGCCATCTTGTTCATTTGACCTGGACCATTTATAGAAAAGCGTATTTCCACTTGCCCTTACCCAACATTTACTCGTAAATACGAGCGGACGAGTGGATTTTTCAAACTCTAGCCGGTTTCATAACAATAATAAGTTGATGTGAGTATTGAAAAATATGTTCTTCTCAAGTTTGGAATCATTTTCAAAGTTTTTTTTTTCCATAAAATAAGCCAAAATATTTAAAATGAGACAGTAAACGAAATGGGAATAGACGACTAGACGAAATGGGAGTAGACGAAGAGGGAATAAACCATTATTAGACTATTCCCAAATATTTGGCTGCTTTGGACAAGAATTTCCTATCACACTTTCAATGTTACTTTTTGCTTTACATCTGACATTGGAGATTAGCAAAATATTCATGTACAAAAAAAAAAAAAATGAAAAATGAAAAATTTTTGGTATGATATCAATCCTGAAGGAATAAGATTTCTAAAGTAACAAAACAAAATAGAGAACAAGAAGTAAAGGGGTTTGGTCTGGTAAAATAACCTATAAATCCATTATAGCTATATGATGCACTAGTCATTTGTAACCTACCCCCCCCCCCCCCCCCCCCCCCCGCCGGGGGAGGGCGGGGGATAGCCATGGAAATGAGCGGGGCTGTGAAGTCCCAATGAGCAGTCCCCGCAGGGTGGGGCTTAGCAGAGATTTGCTGGACCAAAAGTCAAAGTTCCCACTATTCCCGGGGGCTGGGGGGTCATGGTTACAAATGACTAGTGCATAACCAGGTCCGACAAAATAGCCATAGCCTAAGTAATAGTACAGATCAATTAAAACATGTGGAAACATACCCTGTAATCTAAAAGTCTGTACCCAGAGCCAGTCTGATGTGTGCGTTGGCATATAACACGACATATCCCTAGACACCCGGGCTTGGGATATGCAACATTTCCCCGAGACTGGATATCTAGGGATACAGGGGGGGCCCATATCCAGAGACACTTCCATATGAAAATGGTGTTTTGGGCTGTTTTGGGGTAATTCCATGGACCTGCAAGTTGGATATAAAAACACATTTTAAGATTTGAGAGAGATAATTTCATAGAATAAATTGTTCGGACTACTCACAAATCCACCTATGATCATTAATGTGCAAGGATCTGATGTGAACCCATCAATAAACATTGGGAAATTGAATAAGTTTTCACTGCTACAAAGACAGGATCTAATCACTATTTATATACGGCTAAAACACAATCAGGGTGGACATTTCACAAAATACATGTTATACGCCAGTATTTTGCCCTGGTGCACTCCTAGAATGATGTTATTGTCATAGCTATATATAGGAAATTTCACAACCTTTCCAGTGATATATAATATGTGTGGGTTATTAGTAGAGGAACAGTTTACTGCCTAGTCAAAAGGCTAAAATTGGGCCATTTTTGAGTGTTATAAAGTTTCACTTCAAATTTTCTATTATTTTACAAGGCACCAGCTATTATAATTTCAACTTTAGCAAATAAATTTATGTCAGAAATTCAAAAGGAATACCCAAACTCTTATCTGAGGTGATACCGTACTTCGTGATGTATTATGCGCACTCGTGCATAACACGCACTCAATTCTTTTTGGTCAAATCTGGTGAAAAAAGTCATGTTCCTATACATAACATGTGGCAGATTTGGACCACAGATCGTGGCTGTACTACACTGAGCATTTTAAGTTCAAATTCCCCTTCCTCTCCGATCTTAATCACCTATCGTAGTATACGAAATTGGCACCTCATCAATGATGAATTGAAAAGAAAATATTAAAGAGAAAAGAAAAAAGTAAAACAAAAAAATTTAAAAAAAATTTGTTTGCTAGGCATTCGCCAAGGTGCAGTTTTCTTTCAGTATCTCTTCATAGTACTATGAAAAAAAAACAAGAAAAAAAAATAAATAAATAAACATGGTTTGCAAGGCATTCGCCAAGGCGCAGTTTTCTTACAGTTTCCCTTTATGGTTCTATGAGAAAAAAAAGAAAAAAATTGTTTGCCAGGCATTCGCCAATTAAGGTTCTGTTTTCATATTAAGCCTAAGATACTTTTTGAATTTTGATGGGAAAGCCTTTATTGAATATAAAGTGATTGTGGAATCTGCCAGATGCAATTTTGTAACACCATGTAAATGTCGTGTCCGTAGTCCCCTATTTTCAAGCCCCTATTAAAGTATGTCAAGTTGTCAACCATGGTCAATGTAGACATGACCTTCACTTTCATTTGCAGGTCCAGCCTTTAAACGTTTTAAAATAAACATTTTGTGGCTAGCTGAATGGTTTCATCAGACATCGCGGTAACTATGCTGTCCGTAGCCCTGTCGTGTCTGTAGCCTCCATTTTTGTTGTTTGCTTAAAATGATCATTTTAAGCTTATCTCATTTTGTTTTGAGTTGTAAACAAACAAAAACATCATTAAACATGTTAAAAGTCATAAATGTACCAGTACATATGAATATTGCATGTTAATATTTGTGACAAAACTGTCTGAAAATAGATAGGGCTACGGACACGACACATTTTCATATTTGCCATAAGTTAAAAATTTTGACAGATTTTCCAGATAAAACCTGTTATCTGACACAAAAAAGTGTCCCAAAAGTAAAAATTCTCGATACAAGATAAATTGCATTAGCCATTATGCATTTTATATTTTCAAATATGTAGGCCCCTAAGCCCTAGGGGCATAGATATGGTAAAAAATTTTAAAGCCTGGAAAGAAAATGAAAATTTCTGCGTTTTTGCACCTACAAGGTGTCTTGGATAACAAAAATGCCATCTAAAAATGCCCCACTTAAAATTCATTTTTTGACAAAAGTGAAACCCAAATGTCCACCCTGATTGTGCTTTAGCCGATACCGAGCTGTAAGGTCCGTAGTGATATCATTAACAAGCAAGCGCTAAACACTATGCTATCCAGGCACCTACTTATTTTGTGAATGTCACTTCATTATAATTCTATCTAAAAATACATTAAGGCAAACATTCTAATAGATATCGAATGAAGCAAAAATATACTGGGCTAGTTTGTTTTTTTTTTTTTTTAAAAAAACAAACCTTATGCTTGTTTTCTAGTTGCGAAACCTCACTCCACTACATTCCGTTGCGAACTTGGTGGTTTTATTTGATCAAAACAATTGTCATTGAATAAAACAGGATTACACATGGTTGACCCGTGGTGAGTGCATCCAAACTCGACCTTGCTGACGTCATGAGAGTGCTTTGACGTCATGGCGCGCACTTTGTCACGTGAGCATGGAGAGCTTCTTTCTGATTGGATTAGCGTCTCGTAAAAAAGTGAGAGCAAATGAGCTAGCTGAATCACAGGCGCTTGAAGTTATTACCATAAATCATAAAAATATGCCCTAAAACAATAGTGTCTACATAGCAATACCATAGGTATTGCCAGGCAATACTTACAGTATTGCTACGTAGACACTTATTTGATGCATTATTTTTGTGATTTATGGCCATAACTTCAAGCGCCTGTGGCTGAATGTGTAAATCTCACAGAAATTATGGATTTTAAGCAGGAAATCAGAGACTTTTCGTATGGAACATCACCTGGAGAACAGTCTCTGTGAACAGTATGTGAAGTGAGGGTGAGCGGGATTTAGTTTTTCACAGTGAATTTCGGGTTTCAAAATTTGAAGTGTAAAGTAAAACTATTTTTGACCGGTTAGTACACACTTGGCACTGAGGCTGTATGACACATTCGGAATGCTTTTGTGTAAACATGCATGGAGATTGTAAATAACTGCTGAAGGTCTGAGCTGGGTCTGAGTCTATTTGTTTTCTATTTCTCACAGCATTTCAGCACTGTTCAAAATCCAATCAGGTTAGGATAATACGGGCAGGCCCGGGCGCGAAGCGCCCGAGATGGGCCCGAAGGGCCCACCGGCGTGCCGCCTATAGGTAACACGTACATGTGTAAGAGCTCTCTTTACCTCTTTCATTTCTGTACCCTATCGAAGTTGCTTTCAGTGAAGCTTCCGTCCCGGGTCTCGAAGAGTCTCGCTTATCTCCTTCTCTCGCGAGAATCCCATTGATCTCGTTTGAAATTGTACACAAAATATTCTTCATTTTCTATTCATGACAATATAGTTTTGCTTCTTTGTGAACAATACATTTTTTCGTTCCATTTGAGATCAACTTTCTTTCTAAAGTTACAAAAAATAAATAAAAACTACGTCACAGTCACGCGCGAAATTCTTCTGGTATCCGGTGTTACTATTTACCGGAACCAGAACGGGCCGGAAAGATGCGTCTAAATAGCGAAATCCGGTCGTTTCGGTCGCGAATCGCCGATACACCCTTAAATCGGACATCCAAATGCAAGCAGCTGGTCGTTTCGGCTCCGTGAGTCGTTCGTTCTTCAGTCAGCTACCCGAGGGTTTTACCTGGCGCACAAAATGAACGTTTTGGCCCAAAATGACCCCCAAAACATGCAGTTCTGTTCAGAGAGGGGACCACGATGTCCCCCAAAATTAACAAATATTTCTTGTTCCTGATATTGTCCTATTTTGTCAGAATGTTGTTTAGGAGTTGACAGTAGTGGGACATTGGTCTCCTAAATTGATACTCTGAGGTCCAGGGGAACAATCCGAATCCGAATAGTTTACTGGTGACACGCCAAATGACATTATTTCACCTGGTACTAGGAAAGGTTGGGATACTAGTGAAGAGAGGGGTAGGAATAAGGGTAGGGTAGAGTAATGAGTAAGGATAGGGTGAGTAGGGTAAGTAGTAGGAGTAAGGATATGGTTTGGTAGGGTAGGATTAGGTGGGTACTGGGTAGGGCACGGCAAGGCAGAGTATGGTAAGATAGATGAAGGGAAGAGTATGGTAGGAGTAGGAGTAAGTGGATGGTAGGGTAAGGAGTAGCCGAGTAGGTGTAATGGTAACTCGTAAGGTAGGTAAAAATATGAATACTGGTAGGGTAGAAGTAAGGGTATGGTAGGTTAAGGAGTAACAGCAATGGTAGTAAGGGTAGCCTGGTAGGGGTAAGAGTTTGGGTAGGTTATGGTTAGGAGTAGAAGTTAGGGTATGGTATGGTAGGGTAGGGCAAATAGTATGAGTAAGGGTAGAGTATGGGTATGAGTAGGGTAGGGTAGGAGGTTATGTGTAGGGTAGGAGGTTATGTGTAGGGGTAGGAGTAAGGGTATGGTAGGGTAAGGATTAGGAGTAGGGGGAGGGTAGGGGTAGTCGTAAGGATAGGGTAGGAGGTAAGGTGTTGGGTAGGTGGTTAGGTGTAATGGTAGGAGTAAAGTAAGGGTAGGAGTAAGGGTAGGATGGGTATTGGATAGGGGAGGACAGGACAATGACACAACATATACTTTTAGAGTAGCATAGAGGACCAAAAATATCAAAAATAGCCATGTTTGCTAAATTTGCGGATCAGGTATGCATTGGAGAATGCATTTGTACATACCATATCCAAGCTCGAACCTTCACCGTGTGTTTCATTATGTAAATTTATGACGTCATCTCGTCACATTCTCAGTGACGTCATTTTAACACACCTACCATCATACATCGTGAATCAGGGTCAGGTGGACCGGTGATTGATCACCTTCTTTTTCTCTCCAAAACCGCAACTAACTTGGAAGGTATGTGCATTTTTAGAAAGAATAATTATAGTTTACATCTAGCCACGAAACACAAATTGGAAATTTTCTGTGAGTTTAAAGAAATAAAGCAGCGAAATGAGGTGGTAAAAAAGCATAAACGCCCATAGAAACAATAGGAAACTGTTGAAAAAATAGCTAAAAATTCACAGAAATTTACCATTATTTGCAGCGTTACAATTGAATTTGAATACAATTTGAAATGCGGATCAGATTTGTTTAGTATGCAGTAAAGTTAAAAAATTTAGCCAGTCGGAACGAATGCAGATTGTTTCATCTTGAGGAATTTATTGAACAATCACCGCTTTTAAGCAGTATAACTAAGACCCCCTCTTTGTAAAGTGCCAGAAAATGCAAGATAGAAAAGCTTTCCAAATAAATTTAAATAATGTTTGTAAGGTAATATAATGGGCTTTAAGTAGAGACTAGCATAAGATTTACTTCAGGTATCCTTTGAGAATTAATAGCCGATAACCACAAGTTGATCGATCACTTGTCCCTGATCGATCACTGGTCGCTTTACACTACGTGTTCTTCAGGAAAGAAAAAAACTACTGTCTGCACATCATCTTTCAGAAACTGCATTTGTCAAAATCTTACTTTTATGAAACACCGCAAGAAAAATATGACCAAAGAAAAGTCCTAAAAAGTGCCGCAAAAATTTTCAGGGCTTTTTCTGACCTTTTTGGGAAATTTTTGGTACCGATGAAATTGGGAAAAAGTTGTGTGATTTTGGGAAAAAATACAACAATTTTGGGAAAAAATTGTGCAATTTTTAGCAAAATTGGGAAAGTTTACCTTTTAAATTGGGATTTTTCTGCTAATTGGGAATGTTCCAGGTCAATTGGGAATTTTTTTAGCCAATTGGGAAAAAATTTGGTACCGGAAACCGGACCCAGTTTTGTATAGAGAAAAAGCCCTGATTTTGTAAATCGGTTCACAAATAAAATAATTATGCCCAAAAATTATTTTGAATAGGCCTTTTGCATGTGCAAGGGAGGTAATCCAAATGCCTAAAAATGAAAATCAAGCAAATCTGATGATCAATTTTAAGAGTTTGGCACTCAGCTATCCATACAGTAGAATTTTGTTTTGATTTGGTGCATTTTTAATGAAAAATAACCAATTTAGATTTTTTCCGGGAAAATAGTTACTTCCCTTGCTGACATTTTTACAATGGAAACACCTATTCAAAATTATTTTCTGGCATTAAATTTTTATTTGTTAACTGATTCTCAAAATTTTTGTGGCACTTTTTAAGACTTTTGACATGCAAAATGGTGACGTGGTAATATTTATCTTGAGGTCATTCAGAAAAGTGAGATTTTGAAAAATGCAGTTTCTGGAAGATGCTAGAAGAAGTTGTTTAATCAATAATAATTTCAAAAACATGATGGCATGCCCGTTCTAGGCAGTGCCTAAGTTCATATTATTCAAGTATATAGACAAAACAGCAGAAATACTGATGGCCACAGATAAGCTACCCCTCTCAATAATTACAGTGCGACTATGCTCATTGTCTGGGCCCAGCACTTTTTTGGAAGATGAAGATGATGAAGATAATTTTGGAAGATGAAGATGATGAAGATAAGGAAGCGAGGTAGCCGACGGCGAGTGGTTAGCGCACTGGCTTCTTGTGCTAGAGGTCCTGGGTTCGATCCCCGCCGGCGGCGAGGAAAATTTGTTGGTCCGAACTTGCTTCCCTTCGTGTCATTTGCAGGAATGACATGATAAAGTGCGCCGTCCTTCGGATCGGGACGTTAACTGGAGGCCCCCTGTGCAGGGACAGTCATCCCCTGTGCAGGTTAAAGATCCCTACACAGGTTCTATCCTCATGCATGTAGGCTCATCCTGCAAACACACCGGAGTGTACAATGTGCACCTCCCAAGAATAATCAGAAATTGATTGATGGGAGTAACAAGAAAACAAAAACAAAATTAAAAAAAAATGTGTACACTGCCACTGGCTGCTGGTACGAAACGTCTGAGTACGAATCATTTGTTTCCACCATACCCCATTACTCTACGGTATTGGGCGCCACTGCAGCGATATTTTTGGCTCCTATTGATCATATATATTAAATATACATTTACCTAAGATCCATAAATATTTCCAAAACAATAAAAAGAATCAGCAGAACAACGCATTTTTGCTATTTGTTTACAGGTAACAAGATGGCGAACAATCGGCCACTGATTGGGCGAGGAGGTCCGATTGTTCTTCCGCGCATGCGTACATTGACACGTGTGTGGGAAATGAAAGCGACGGCCGGTCAAAATTTTATGGCACCATTTTTGGGAGGAATCTAAAAATAGAAGAAAGTGTGGGAATATCGCAGAACTGGAGTCTCTTTCAATATTGAAATAGATGATATATTACAACTGTAAGATGCCATCGGCGAAGTTTTGGGAAGTGGAGTCCTTCAGGAAACTGGAGTCCCGTGTGTAGGACTCGAGTTTAGGGGGAGTGTGTCAAATTGAGACTCCACTTGCTCCATGATACATACTCACACACACACACACACACACACACACACACACACACACACTGCCTATGGGCCCAGTTTCATGAAGCAATTTTTGTCCTGGGAACTTCCTTAATAATATTTTTGCCAATATTAATGTGAAACTGGGCATTGGGACAAACTGTGACTCCAATATAACATGTGATCACTCTGCCAAATGAGTAACCAAGCAAAACGATCAACCCGCTACAATGATTCCTTTTATGAGTGTGTTAATTTCTTTAGTGATCTGTTTAGTAGTGAGAAAGTTTACAATACAGAACGAACAACAAACTGAATGCTGAACGCAATTGCATTCTCTTAGTACGTGCGCTCCTACGATAATGTGTTGTTTGCCAATGCACTTTTACTAAAGCACTATAGAGGTTAATCGCACCAATGAACAATAGATTAAAAGATTTATGTGTCAATAAGCCAGAGAAGTGCACTGACTTTCAGAAAAGATTAACAAAATCGAAAAGGAATTAAAAAAAAATAATAATATAAAACAAAATGCATATATGAATAGTGACCATTAAAGAAAACAAACTTTCATGATGAGAGTGATCATTCTTGTTGTTTTCTCTGCCGTTTGCCCCGTGCATATGTTGGGCTACCAAAATAGAGAAACGGAAACAATGTGTAACACAAACTTAGATGAGGATAAACTTCATTCGCTCAATATAGGAGATGAAGAAACAGACTTTGACATGTGTCACAAACAAAGTGAAGATTCTGGACCAGCACAGTTTGAAAGTTCGGAAGATGGTCTTTGGACAGCATATGAGAAAAACACTGCAGAAAGTGTGCATCAAGATTCTGAAGGAATGGAAGGAATAAACACGGCAGATAATAGTGACATGCATACTATAGAAAAGACATGTGTTCATTACAACGGAAACAATAGGTTAAAAGACAGAGAACCAGAAATAATGGAAAACTCAGACAATCATATTTTGGACAATCAGAGCATGAACCACAGAAAAGAAGATATGGACAGTGTATTGTTAAGCGGACACAAAAACAATGAAAATACTAAACAAAAGGAAAAGATAACTCTCCTCTACGATCGGTATTTCCGATGTGCCCCGCCTATTAGTCGCCTTGGTAACATGATGTTTCAACTTAGTGCCACTATTGGGATAGCACACGCACTACGGTATAAACCATTTATTGAACCACGTCACCCGCTAACACATTTCTTCGACACTGGAATCGTTAAAGATATGCATGTTACACGCGAGATGGTGCTTAGCGAAGAACAGTGTATTAACCAAGTCTGGAGTCATGATAAAAGATGGCTTAACTACAACCTGACAACCTGGGGATATCTACAGTCATGGAAATATTTTCAAAACGCCACTGAAGAAGTCAGACAAGCACTAACAATATGGCCAATGTTCAAACACGAGGCCCGGAGATTCCTGTTTTACAATACAAGAGAGGACGACATTCGGATTGGTATGCATGTGAGAAGAGGAGATTTCACAGTGCAAGGAACAGCTGACCTTGGTTTTGCTATTGCAGACAAAGGTTACATCGAAAATGCTATGAATTGGTATCGAACACGCTATGGTCGTGTCATCTTTGTTGTTGTTAGCGATGATATTCCGTGGTGTAGGGAAAACATAAGAGAGGCAGATGTTGTATTTAGTCACTATACCGAAGCAATAATTGATATTGCCATTCTATCACTGTGCAATCATTCTATAATTACTGGAGGATCATTCGGTTGGTGGGGTGCATGGCTGGCGGGTGGGGATGTTGTGTATTTTAAAGGCTATCCAAGACCTGGATCATGGTTAGACACGCAAATACAAGATTATTATTTTGAACATTGGATTGGATTCGACAATGGCTCAAAGTGATAATGTTAATTCTAGTCCCAATAAGTAAAACTTCGAAAATATGAGCCGCAAAACCAACAATCTGCATAGGCGAAAACAAAGATGCAGATTAGCTTCGCAGTGAATGCGAAGCTGAGCAGCGCCTTTGTTTTCGCTACAGGGATAGTACAATTCCTCTACTTTCTAAATCCAAAATTTCGAGCCTCTAACCATCCTCTGTGACTGTACAGCTCGGTTTGTGTTGGCCTTGGTCGGAACCCAAATTGTTGGTTTTCTCACGCACAGGCTCATATATTTTCAAATATTTGTAAAATACTGTTCTGAATAATGTATGCGTTCCTTTTCATTATTCCCACAACGCACAAACCATGTCATCAATAGATGTTATCCCTCATTTCTGTGTGAGGTAATTTATTTCAGTTTTAATGAACTGAATGAGAATTGATTTTCGACCTTTAAAAACTGGCCACTGCCCTTTCATTATGAAAATGATTTTGTAATAATTTTAAAGCAAGAACTCCAAAAATACGGAAAATGACAGACACCCATGTCCAGTGTTTGTGCGAATTCCGCTGTCTTTTAAATGTTTAATACCCGTGACAACTATGTCCTAGAATCGTAAAGGGAGCCAGGGCTGTTTTAACAACCTTAACTGCATTAAACCGGTATACACCTGAAACCGTGATATTACCGTCTGTCTCATCACTGGCTCAGTCTACTCGAGTACTGTTTATAATTTCGTCAAAAATTTACAATTAATATAAACTTAAAAGTTTAAACCGAAAGTGGACTCATTTAATTGATAAAACAACTGGAAAGTCCATTCGTCAAAAATCTATTGTAATAGCGACACTCCTGCGTCGCTCTCAGTATGGTAGAACGTGGTAAAGTGTTCTGTTCTATTATATTCTTCTGTACATTGATAGAAAAAAAATCTTTCGTCAACCGGAACCGGAATTATTATTTTTGACGTCATCGTGACGTTTCAACACGCGCTGCATTATACTAATTGATCAATTAACTTTCCATATACGTCATCGTGACGTTTCAGCTCGCGCTGCATTATACTAATTGATTAATTAACTTTCCATAATGGAAATAGTCGGAAATGACCACCAGGTTGAGGAAGCTGTCATATATGAAGCTATTTTAAAATTTTCTGCGCATTGTGAGTAGAGCGTCGCGACAATTTCATATTAGTAAGTGTATTGATCCTACAAAGTTAAATCGCACATCTTTACACGTTTCTCTTAAAAATATTCAGGTTACCTGTGCATATTTTGTAAATTGAAAACTATTCAGCTTAAGGAAGCGGGTAAACTCAAATAGGAATATTTCAAGTACAGAGAAGGTAAATTTTACCTTATTGTATTAACGTCTGGTGGTCAGTTGCATTACTAGAATAGAATATAGAATAGCAAATATTTTATTTTCCGAATCAATGACCCTTTCGGGTAGTTAAAAACTGTACATATATGATTGGAAAAAGTGACATGTAATGAAACGTAAGGACATTAACAAACATTTAGACTCAACATACATGTAGTGTTACAAACAAACAAGCATTGATTATTCTAATGAATAAAATAAAATACAGTATTTGCACAGAATATTGAAGCACCAATCATGGAATGACGGTGGTTCGTTTGGCGTGAAAATAATTTCTTTACTTTGTAGCGTCTGAACTAATTATTTGTTATATAAATGCACAAATGTATTTCTTTTCTCAAAACATTTTAAAATGAAAGAAGCTAATTCTATTAAAATACTTTCACTTTCTTGCGATAATAGTAACCATATTTTTTTTTTTTTTTTTTTGTAAATCACGTGGTATTGTTTACATACAAACCGATAAATGATCGGTGACACACACTGCAAATGAGACAGAAGTTCAGGTTAGATGTTCGAGTTTTCTCCTATAGCGTGTACTCTACTGAAAAATAGATGGGTGTAGTCCATGCAGAAATTGAACATTTATTGAAAGAAAGTAATATAAGAAATCCCGGTTATTTTGTTTTCGCAAACACTTCAATGTTATTGTGTTGGAAGCACTATATGTCCATGGGGCGGACATGTTTGCGAAAACGAACTAACCTGGATTTCTTTTGTTACTTTAATTCAATAAATGTTCAATTGCTGCAATCTATCACTCAATAGAGTAAATGATATAGGAGAAAACTCGAATTTTTCATCTCAACTTCAGGTAGAATTCATCGTGCGTCACCCATTCCATACCACGTGTTTATCAGCAAATGGATACACAATACAGAATACAAATTTTATTTATAGTCGGACATTTAAACAAATAAACATTAGCTATGTATAGCTATTAACCGACTTATAAATAAAATTTACTGGTGTAAAAATGGGTGACTATTATCCAGCTTATGGTATATTTACTAGTAATTTATTTACTAGTAATTTAAAGTAAACAAATGGAACAATCTTGCACCTAGCGCGAATGATTATATTCTCGACATTATTTATTTCAGAATGACCAAAAGCCTCGGTGGAAAACACCATAGTGAGATTGCAAAATATCGCGAGTCCGACTTGGGCTCGATTACCGTAGGCACGGTTCAACCGTCAGTTACAGTAACAGCGCCGGAGATTTCGTTTCCCTACTCCACTTCTCGAGCACAGAGAAGGCCACCCAAGTTAGCCAGCTATGACGTAAAGCTAGACGACGAGAAATCATACGGTGTAGTTGATATAGCTTTTACGAATGACGGCAGAATACTGCTGGCTGACTTTGAAAATTGTAAAATCAAACTGTTCTCCCGAGAAATGAAGCGACTGTGTTCAGTGTCTCTGCTCAGCCGACCCTGGTGTATAGCTGTCACTGGAGACATAGAGGCGATTGTCAGTTCTGCCGAGGCATACCTATTACATATCCTTGATATGGCAGACAGCACGATGAACATCAAAGGCACCGTACAACTACCTTTCACAATAGCCGGTATAGCGTCATACAAGGATAAACTTCTTGTGATAGCTTGGTCTACCACTCCCCGCAGTGTTAAACTGATTGATCGGAGCGGTATAGTCTACTGGTCCACTGCCACAGACCAGCAGGGACAAGAGCTGTTCAGTTATCCACGATATCTAGCGTGTTGCAGCGACGAAAGTTCGGCAGCTGTGGTTATATCTGACTCTGGTAACGACACACTGACGGTGTTGCGACTTTATTACTAGACATCACATTGAGGGGAAAGGTCCAACAGGTGTTACTTGTGATACGGATGGAAATGTTTATGTGAATTGCTTTACACCAGTAGAAAATATTCTGTTTACTTTGCTGTGCACGTTACATCAACCTAACTCGATCGATCAATGTTTATTTTTAGCTGTAGTAAATTTTATATTGGCTGCGACACAGGTAAGATATTTTTAGATGCGTAGTTTCCCAGTATCCCGCTTGACCTTGAAATAAATATGTCAATATGTCAATAGGCTTCCGTAAGGTTCGTTATGAAACCCTGTTTATATATTGTCATATAACCATGATGAAAATAAGATTACTTTTTGATTTGATTTCGAGTTTAACGTCCCACCAACAGCTTAGGTCATATGGAGACGGGACGTCGGTTTATAGTTGGAGAAGCCCGGGATCGAACTTTATTCTGGACCCTGGTATTTAAAGGAAACACAGACCCAAATGCGACCATTGACACGCCTTGTTTCCTAACTCGCATTCAAATATTAAGAATATACCAGTGGTATTTTGTCCGCAAAGGTGCTTTGTTTAACTGAGCACATACAAAAGCATCAGGAAAACGTGGCCGTTCTCGGCGAGGCGGTTCTAATGTATACCTTCAATGTATGAAACACAAAACATGACTTTTAGGGTTTACAAAGCATCGGTTTTTTCCTCTACGAAGTGTATAGGTCGTATGCTGACCTCCGCGGCGTTCTTGTCTTTGTATAGCACCTGATTGTCAGTTTAGTTTTTCCCATCTCGGGTTGTTGGAGGGGGAATTTATTCTGATTTAGCTGTTTCCTGATCATTACCTCTTAATAATATGATATTCAAACTGATATTTGAAAACGGACGTGAACATCCCGACATTACAACAAAGCAAATATTCATTAACTGATAAAATCAACTGGACACAGGGTGCGTGGGGTTTAAACCAATTATGTATTTAGAAGTCATGATACAATGTTGATGATGAAATTCCGTTTATGTTGCCTACTTAGATGTCAGACTGACATTTGAAGGACAAATAAAGGGTTTGGCATAGGAGGAGCGTAGAGTAAAAGTTCAATACCAAGGAATGATTTCAAGCGCTTTCAATGTTAGTTTTCATTTGAGTTAGTGTTTCTTTTACGCAAATTTTGATATACATATAAAAAACGCATGACAGTGTCAAAGAAGTTTGAAAGTATGTCTTCGTTTTCTATGGCTGCCGTGCGCTTTTTATGGCGAAATTCCACGATATAAAGTAGTGACACGTGAAAGCTTAAATCTGCATTGGTCTATGCAACTTCGTCTTAACACGCAATATGGGATAGTCTGAAACTAGTCTGACGGGTCAGCCGTCAAAAGGAATTTTTGATACCTGATTGTTTATCATTTTGACGTCTGACTTCCTTCCATTGATGAAATCCCAATTACTATAAATATCACTGCAAGCTGTTTTTAGCCACTAATTTTATGGGAATGCCCTCATCTGATTGGTTGATTTGGTCATGTGATGGGTCAGAGCCAATCAGATGTTCGCAGTTCCCTTCCTGAGATGCAATTTTTGAAGAAAGCATGTCAGCCACATTGAAGGGATTTCTTTTACAAAACAACAAAATTTGGATATATTTTAGGATTTTTCAAATGGAGGTGTGTTTTTTATTTTGTTTTACAGTGTTTTGCACCATTTGTTTTGTATAAAAACTTGTTATTCTGTAATAATGGATGTCACCCAAAAGTGGCCGACAGCTTGGCTTTTTGAGAATGTGCTGGAGTCAGACGGCAAAATGAACCTTAGGTATGATACTTACATTTTGACGGCTGACTAGTCAGACTAGTCTGAAACATGCTGTAGCATATTTGTGTGCACAAGCAGATGGTCGAACGTTACAATCGCATCATCTTGACACATATTCGTGACAAATCCATCGTTAATACGACAAATAAAAATTAAAACTGAGATCCTTTAAGAGTGAAGACATTAATGAGAAAGGGGATGGGCCATACCGCGGTTTCGACTATTAAAGTCTCGTCAGTGACCCTTTAGATTTGGCAACAGAATTACTGAAATTTTACAACTTTCAACATGGTAGTTGATACAAAGACTAGTATTATCTAAATGGGACCAAATATATTAAACATTGGTAAGAGAAGCTAGGTTTAGCACCAGGTCGGTACAGATACCATGGGAGCAAGTGTGCTGTCGACCGAGCCATTTGTAATACGCAAAAGGTTACTTTCGTGCGAGTATAACGATATGGGTTTCATGTCTCGGTATGTCGACAGCCGACTCACCTGAATTATACATACTCATTGTATGTCATTGTATGTCTGTTGATATACTTGTGTAAAACCTCGGATCCAATAAACATTATTTTGAATCTGATTCAATCCATATCTACACTGCTTGGTAATATCTGAAAATCATACCCGAGATTCATAAATGATTGATGCCGGAAAATTTAGATAACATGAATATCCACATTCCGAAACTAATTTCACAATATTTCCAAATTAACCCACCGACCTTGATGCGTTTAAACGAGTCACTTGGTTGATCTCAAACGAATAAAATGCATATGTCCATTATGATTTCATAAAACCTCGGGGTTTTCCCGTTTTTATTGTGATTTTTATATTGAAAACAGATGGACAACTAACAATATCAGTCCATAAATCGGTCCATCGGACGATAAACTGGTTGATCTAGGACTTACCACTTCACTTGTCTAAACAGATCTTATCTTATTCAATTTGAAACTTGATGACAAATACACTGGTCAGTATCCATTGTTAAATAGTCATTCCTACAGGTATGTTTACAAATAGGCCTACTCAATGTTTTGCCATCCAGTGATCTATCTCTGTCCTCTTCAGTAAGATTCTGTTGGTATCTTTTATTGGTGTTTTACGTCCCACCTAAACAGTACGATCATATTGAGACAGGAGTTCCGGGCGATTTGAGCACTATTAATTACACTTAGCATAGTTGTCACGAATATAAAACTATATAAGACATGAGCCTTGACCCCAGAGATTATTTTTGATATTATCTTAATATTTGTTTACCATGGTTATGATGGACATTCTAGTTGAAACTTGTCTTTATGCCTTTTAAAGTTATTCCCTTTTGAATTTCAAGAGGGAGAGAAATGATAATAAATAGTTGTATCTGTTAATTAAAAAGCCGACATGCCAGCGACAAATGAATCAGTGTAAAGATAAGTTGAAGGTTAGTTTTGTCAGACTGGTAATGGCTTAACATCCCAGTCAACAAATATCCATTTGTGTCGAGACGGAGACATAGCTGCAGGCGAGTTAATGAGTCTTGCTCAATGACACAACACGCCGCCGCATTTGGGGGTCTCGATACGGAGCCCGATGCTCTTCCCCAGATCACCCTACGACACTGTTTCACTACGCAAAACGTCTTTCAAGTTCTTTGTGGTTTTACACGACAGCTGGGTTAAAATTTACACTGTTTCTAGTCTATGTCTTCGTTTAACACAGCCGTTAACACAACAAATCGTTCGGTCAATTCGATTAGCTTTGGACAAATCTTCATGTTGTCTTACGGAAGTTCAGTTCCCCTCTTTCTAATACCATCAAGTATTTGAAAATAAAATCTGAAACATGACATCGCTGGGCGAGAAGTTGTCTACGGAAAAGCCTCATGTGCAATATGGTGTTCAGAAGCTGGGAGAGTCCATCACGAAAACATGTCCGCGTTAACCTTTTATATAGCAAAAATGGGATATGCAGGGCTATACCTATTTTTCTTATTTTTGCTCCAAAACATAGATTGTGGGTCTCGGCGAGGCAGTTCTAACGTGGTTCGACATTCGATGTTTTTAGCGAAAATATTTAAAATCTGTATAACGCATGGGCAAGTTTTCGTAATGTGACACAGTTACTATATACTTATGTTGTTGGTGTGCATGAGCAAATGAGCCAACAAGCGGATGTCCTGACGGCAGAAATGTGCTAATATATGAGCCGCCTCATGGGAAAACCAACAATCCGCATAGGCGAAAACAAAGACGCAGATCAGCTTCGCGCGGTAACCGCGAAGCTGATCAGCGCCTTTGTTTTCGCTGCTCGGATAGTACAATTCTTCTTCTACTCAAGTTAAATCCAAAATTTCAAGCTTCTGGCTATTTTCTGTGCTTGTACAGGCTGGTTAGTGTCAGACCTGTTCGAAAACCACATTGTTGGTTTTCCCACGAGGCGGCTCAATTATAACCACCAAGTAACAACTACGACTTTTATGTTTGGACAACGATGGCTGATCACACATGCTAAATATCTGATTACATTGTAAACGAAGCAAACTCAAGGTCATCGATCCAAAAATACTTCGTTGTCACGCTCTGGCTAAAAATAAATATAAGCGCGTATAGTATCAAGGTAAATTTAAGGTCGATCGATAGTTAAACGACGATATCGAGGGTATATTAAAAGTAAACAGAATTATTTCTTCAGGCTTAAAACAGATGAAGTGGTAGTGCTTGCTAAAGGTTTATCAGAATTTAAGGTTTTATTGGCTGAGGGAGATGGACTAAGTACTCGACCTCAGACAATAGCCTACAGTGCTGTAGATCACCAGCTCATCGTGTCGTACAATTTAGATACTGAGTGTAGTGGAAAGCGTGATTGCATGAGCAGCTTTTTATGACCGATATACCTTTATGCAAGAGAGATAATAGACTTCTTTAATCCGCTTAGCGAGTTGTCTCCCTGAGATCATCTCAGGTAAATTGACCAGGTAACTCAAAGTTTTGTGTAGCCGGCGTGTTTGCTGACATTGTTAAGCCCTGCGGGTGTCAAGATATAACACGCCAGCCAGGTAAACTGGGTTATCAAATAACATCGGAATTCTCATGTTGTTATAATGGATAGCCTGGGCGATATGGATAAATTTTAAAAAATTTAGATTTTTACTGAGAATATATGAAATTATCGGAAAATAAAAAATATTAAATTTAATTAAGTCATTGCATTTTTTACTTAGCAGAAAGACATTTACTAGGGAATTCTTAATCCATTCTTCAATACTTATACAAAAAAAAAAAAAAAAAAAAAAAAAAAAAAAAAAAAAAAAAAAAATATTATGATCTGATGCGATCTCAATTCTCATAATATTATTATAGTCCTATTATTTTGGATTATTAATTTATATCTTGATTCGCTCAGCCATATTATTTTCCATACGTAACGCTTGTCTAGATAATTTGCCGAATCGTCTCACAATATAAAGTCTGTACACTTTAATTCTGCTTGAACAATGCAGAGCTAAAATGTGCAGTCTTAATAAGAATGAAAAGGAAACGAAACTGGGCGCAAGCTGGTTAGAGGTTTTGCTTAATGGAGAAAACAAATATAATTGCCTTATATAACTGATTCGAGGCGATGCATGTACAACAAGCTGGACATCTACCCGCATCTTCCACTGATGCGCAGACCTGATCTGACCAAATGTTTTTTTTCATGACACGGCCTTTACCATCATCATCGCTTGATTGCACATTTAAGCTGCTCAGTATGATTCTTTGGAATGTGATATCTGTCACCTATAGAAGAGAACACTGAGATGCCTCGTGAGAAAACCAACAATCTGCATATGAAAAAACAAAGGCGCAGATCAGCATCGCAGTAACTGCAAAGTTGATCATCATCTTTGTTTTCGCTACACCGATAGAACTATTCCTTTACTTTCTAAATCCGGGGCTTTCATCTGGAAAATGAGTCCGGTAATGAATACCCCCTTATACCCCACTTTTATATTAGCAAAACTGGGGTATGGAGGGGTATACCTGTATACCGAGGCGGTTCTAACGTGTACCCACAATCTATGTTTTGAGCAAAAATAAGAAAAATATAAAAACATATACTTAAAATTTTCATTTTTTACAGCTGAAAAACGATTCCTGTGTATTGTATGGACGTGTTTTCGTAAGAAGGTGAATATAACCATGAACCGTAGACACAAACAAATGATTTGTTTTGAAAACAATTATCAAAATGTCGCCTTCAGAATCTTGAGTAATCCGAAACCGGTAATCTTGGTAATCTGGCTACTTTGAAACCACCTTGCCGACAAATCTTCTTCAATTATGACAATGACAATGACAATTATGAATTAAATAGTTAATGATAATGTGATAATTGAACAGATTTCTAATTGCTTTAAACATAATTTAGTTGTTTGAGCTTGAATTTTATCGTAAACTGATTGCCGTTCAAACTTTCAAGTTTTGAATTAAAATAAAAGTAAAAGTTGGCAATCATGATCAGGAAATGTCGCAATCAGAGAGAAATTCCCACTCCAAAAATCGAGGTGAAAAAAAAACAACAACTAAATTAACAATCAGGTACTTATACTAAGAAAACATATCGTAAACCGAGTAAGCAGCTATTTCCCAATAGGCGGCCACTCAGTCACCAAAACTTAACTAAAATGTTTTAAAGTTTTATTTCATAGATGCGTTTTCTTTGCTATTTTAAAATACCTCTATCAGATAAAATAGTGTGACGATGAAATAAAAAATACCAACCACAAAATCATAATTATGATTTAAAACAGAACTACGGGTACCGCCTTGTGGATATACTGAAACGCGAACATCTGATATGGAAGCAAGTATGTTAACTGTCAAGTATAAGAAAACGACATTTTCATTCGCGCTGCTATTCATGCTATTGTACATAATATGATTCTCGAAGAACTCGCTGAATAAAAGCTTCTGTTCTGTTCTGCTAACGTATGCGGCTATAGTATATACTCGCAACTGCACATAATACTCGTGAGAAGGTGCTGCAGTATGGAAATTGGCCATCGATTATCCCATGTGTCGCCCCATTTACCTGTGTAATCTACCTGAGCGGCGAACTTCAAAGTGTATATCGAGTAATGTCACTGAATGATTACACATGCAATAAACAACATGACATTGACACTGGATTAAAAAGGTAAGACTGAGCATAAGTACAGTACCTTGGTGGCAATCAAACACCATAAAGATAATAAAAATAAGAGCTTCGATAGCATATCCAAGTGCTGACGATTGATTAATTGTAAATGCAATTGTCACGAAAATTCGCGACAATGTGCAAAAGAAGCGTTGTTTGACGCTTATTTTATAGCGGTGATAGACTACGCCAACCCCGCCTGCTCGTGTGTATGGCAACACAACGTGTGGATAACCCCGCCTGCTCGTGTGTATGGCAACACATAACCCCGCCTGCTCGTGTGTATGGCAACACAACCGTTAGTACAGAATGACCAGGAACGTCATGTCAGTAAAAGAGGAATTCGTTGGACCGACCTATAGTGTGGAATACTGGTTGTAATTTGAGCGTTCTCTTCTGTTGCGTTACGACCCAGTGGCGTCTACAGGAAGTCAGTCGTTACAATGTTACCGTAACCTCATTCCGCCGACATATGTAAAATGTCGGCACTATGCGCTTTATTTCTGATTAAACATCGCAACATGTGAGAAGTACATGTATGTCCATTATTTCTTATGAAGCAATGCAAAATGAAGGTATATTATGCGTTACTTCTTATGGCACTATAATTATAGGTGAAATAATGCATATACAGTGTATGCAGAGATAAACAATGCATAATGTAGGCACAATGTGAACATTTTCTGATCAGATGATGTAAAATAAAGGTACTTCTTTCGTTATTTCAGGTGAAAAAATGCAAAATGTAGGCACAATGTGCAGGTTTTCTGATCAAACAATATGAAATGTACATGTTGCTACTTTTTCCATTATTTCTGGACTATGATTTACCAATGCAAAATGTTTGTACTAAGTGCATTGTTTTTGATGAAACAATGCACAATAAAGGCAAATTACTTCTAAACAACATATGCAAAATGTAGGCAATGTGTACCATATTTCTGGTGAAACAGTGCACTAGGCTCTGTGTAGTACGTTGTTTTAATGAAACAATGTCAGGTACTGTGAACATCATTTCTAATGAAATAACAATCCGAAACTGCTGCATTTCTGTTCTGTTGTACAGGTGTCCGCTAAGCTTGTGATATAAATCTAGAACTCAAGAGGTATTATAATGTTCGGAACGTTTGCACCATCTAGTGTCTCCGTTCTGTTGGTTGGTTCAATATTTCAAGACTGTTTGTGTTATTTTTCAGAATGCAGATTATATGACCTGGGTCTGCACATGATGCAAATTCTCGCCTCCGAAATGCGACGTAACAAGAAGCTATTTCTCGGAATACTCGGGATTTCCATTGTGGTCTATTTTCTCCTCTTCAGAAAAACTAAAACTTTACGTCGTCCTGGTTACAATATGCGTGGCTATCCAATAGAAACCAATGGTCGTCCAGTATCTAAGTACAAAGCAAATCTGACAAATGATATAAACTTCCGTAGACCGTTCTTAGAACATGATTTCCATCTAACATTTTCCAAGGATGTGATTGAAATGTATCTTAAAGGACTCGAGCCCCGGCCTCATCTTGATCAAAGACCAGAACGAATGGAATTACTACAGACTAAAGATTTTGACATTAATAGGGATACTATAGTTTATCTTCACATCCAGAAAGCTGGAGGTACTAAGTTTAATGAACATTTGATGAGAGATTTGATCCTCGAGAAGCCATGTAACTGTACCAAGGAAATGATTACAAACCCGTGTCCATGTAAGACCAAGACCGGCCATATTTGGCTGTTTAGTTGGTTTTCTGTTGGCTGGCCATGTGGACTGCACGCTGATTGGACGATGCTGCATGAATGTGTGGAAGACGTTTTGAATAAAGAGGAGGGTGTGAGCCCAAATAGAAGGTATGTTAGCTCGTGTTTGAAAAATGTTTGTGTACTTTAATTTTGTGAATGTTACTTTGTAGTTTGTAATGTCTTATAACACGTACTGTCTGATGTCTTATCGATTCTTGGACCGTCATCTATTATTACTTCATACAAATTTTGCACGACATATTTATCTAAACTCTCCATCTTTTTTTTTTTCATTCTGTTAGCTGCAAAATGCCGTATTCAATCACTAGTAATCAAAACTTTGAAATATTACTCGTTTTGTTTTTTCCGAGTTTGCAACCGATTTGCCGAATAAGAAAGTAAACAATCCATGCATCTTTCTTTTCACAATATAAAGTTTTATTGTAGGCTCTTCTACATCACATTGCTGCGAGATCCAGTGGCTCGTTACCTCAGCGAATGGAAGCACCACCGGGTGGGAAACCACTGGAAAGACGCCAAACTTTACTGCAACGGTAAAAATGTCAACTTCTTTGACGTCCGTCCTTGTTTCAATGAGAGAACCTGGGAGGAAGTGACACTGGATGAGTTCATGGATTGTCAGGATAACCTGGCTAACAACAGACAAACTCGGATGTTAGCAGATCTCAGGGAAAGTCACTGTTACGATAGACGTGCTGTTAAGCCACGGGAACGCACAAATCTCATTCTACAAAGTGCTAAAGCGAACGTTGAACACATGGCGTTCTACGGTCTCACGGAATATCAAGAGGAGACTAGGAAACTGTTCCAGTACACATTTAATTTAAAGTTTAGCAGGCCGTTTAAGACGTTGAATGACGACGATGATGATGAATTGGTAACGCCACAGCAGTATTCTCAATTTATGAAATATATCGAGGCTGATGTACATTTGTATCAGTACGCGAAACAGATTTTCTTGGAAAGGGTTAGAAGAATACCGTCACAGTAGTTAGTTCAGTGCGGGTTGTGTACACTTCAGTGAAAGCAAACCCAAATTGACGCCCTAATTACATTGTCTATCTACCGAACACAATGATTCTGAAGTCTTCGCGAAGATGTTTCTCGTTTGTAATGGTGTCAGTCGCCGCTCATTGAGATATACAAGTACAATATTACGCTCAGTCACTAAATGTTGATTTCACCTGCTAAAAATCTTAATGAAATTTTGACAGAGCTTCTCATTCATTTGTTGAAATGTGCCATACGAATTTCGTACATAAAATAAAAATAAATTGCTTTTTACATCTTCCAAATATTAAACGTCATATTTCTCGGAACTATCTTTTGGGAATCAGCAAATAATAGCAGACGAAGAAATCTTTGGCCACCAACAGCAAGTCACTGTCAAGATTGGATGTTGTCATTTCGTTTTGATTCATACTTAGCTGTTAATAAGATATAATTGTTAGATCCTTTGGAAGCAGTAAAAAACATTCAAAGAGAGAAGGTGGGCCATATTGTACAATTTCGGGTAATGAACCTTCGTCAGTGACCCTTTACAAAACTGGCAGCGAAAGCCAGACATTGATGTTTGCTGCGATTTCTAGAATTTAGACAAGTATAGTCTAAATCATAGACTAATATTCCAAAAGAGGCCAAGTATTCAAAATTCCGTTAAGATGATGATTCCTAACATACAATATATTTGAAATACTCCAAATATTTTCACTGATCTCAAAGTATCAAAAGAAAAATATAATCTGCACTATGGATGATGTACGGGGAGACTTTTTAGGGCCGCCACACGGCACAACACCAGCTGCAGTAATAGCAAATAAGCATGTCATCATCTCAAAAAAGTACAAGTAGGCAAAGATCAGGAAAAGGCGCAATCAGAAAAAAGACTCCCACTCCAAACACCAAGGTGGAAAAAAACCAAACCAACAATCAGGTACTTATACCATGAAAACATACCGTAAGCCGAATGAGCAGCTATTTTCTCAATAGGTGGCCACTCAGTTACCTTAACTAAATATATGCAAACATACATAAGGCGCCAACAGCACAATAATATTTTAAACACCAATACATAAAACAAAAAGAACCACCACAGAAGTATCGACTTGGAACGATCAGTAACACAAAGTTACTGGCGGGTTTAAATCGATTTTACACGGCCGTAACCTCACCCTCAGCTTCTGCAGTGGTTCATAACATTTAGTTAGTTCTTCGGTCCTCGTGGTGAATCTCTAACAAGTAAATGAATCATCAAAGTATTTATATATGATCCAAATAGCGCTGTTTCTTAATCATTCGATCATTTCACCGCTGTCTGGTGTGGGTTCGAGCCCCGCACTGCCTACATGTGAGACATGCCAAGTTCTGCTTGCGGGTGTGCCAGGTGTTTTTTCTCGGGGTTGTCCCGTTTTCGCCCCGCATACTGACTGGCCCGTCTCACGTGGGCTGAAATAATCTAGAAAGGGACGTAAAACTGAATTAAAAACGAGTAGCCCAAGGGCAACGATCTCTCACCTGAGAGTCAACAAATACAGTCACTGGACAAAGTAGTTGGGTTTTTACCATATATGGGTATGGTGGCCATCTTGGTCATGTGACCTTGAAACCCTACTAGCTCTTCTCTGGATTGTGTATCCTCTTGTCTGCCATTTTGGTTTGCTTGAAAAAAAAAATCATCATACAATGTCAGGGTCCTAATATGACCCCAGGGGTGGGGCTATATTTGACCCCTGGGGCATGATTGGCAGGATTTCTGTAGAGCTCAACATGACGTTTTTGCATATCAAATATGCAAGCTTTGTGTCATGCGGTTGCAGAGAAGATTTTTTCATGTATTTCTATCATACGTCTATGGTTGATAATGACATGCCTAGGGGCGTGGCCTGTATGGACCCCAGGAGAACTGTTGGCAGGATTTATAAAAAGGAGTACTATACATTGCTCCACACAAAATATGAAAGTTCTGGGCCATGTGGTTTCGGAGAAGATTTTTTTTTTATGTTTTTCCAATTGTATGTCTATGGGAGCTACTGACCCCCCCCCCCCGGGTTTGGACCATTTTTGACCCCAGGGGCATGATTCGCAGGATTTATGTAAAGCTCCAAATAACAATGCTGCATACCAAATATAGAAACTTTGGCTCTTGTAGTTTCAATGAAGATTTTTACATGTATTTCCCATTATAAAACTATGGTATACGATGACGCCCCTTGGGCGGGGCCTGTATGGATCCCAGAGCCACAGTTGGCAGGATTTATAAAGAGGACCACTATACATTGCTACACACAAAATATGAAAGCTCTGGACCTTGTGGTTTCGGAGAAGATTTTTTTATGTTTTTCCCATTGTAAGTCTATGGGAGATAATGACCCCCGGGGCGGGGCCATTTTTGACCCGAAGAGCATGGTTGGCAGGATTTATAAAGAGGACCACTACACATTGCTACATACAAAACATGAAAGCTCTGGACAATGTGATTTCGGAGAAGAGTTTTGTATGTTCTTCCCACGACGCCCCCGGGGCGGGTCCTGTATGGACCCCAGGGACACGGTTTGCAGGATTTATAAAGAGGATCATTATATATTGCTACCCACAAAATATGAAAGCTCTGGGCCATGTGGTTTTGGAGAAGAAGAATTTGAATTTTTTATGTTTTTCCCATTGTAAAAAGGTACAAGTAGGCAAAGATCAGGAAAAGGCGCAATCAGAAAAAGATTCCCACTCCAAAAACCGAGGTGGGAAAAAAACAAACTAACAATCAGGTACTTATACCATGAAACATATCGTAAGCCGAATGAGCAGCTATTTTCCCAATAGGTGGCCACTCAGTTACCTTAACTTAACTAAAAATATGAAAACACACATAAGGCGCCAACAGCACAAAAAAATTTATACACCAAAACATAAAACAAAAAGAACCACCACAGAAGTATCGACTTGGAACGATCAGTAACACAAAGTTACTGGCGGGCTTAAACCGGTTTTACATGGCCATAACCTCACCCTCAGCTTCTGCAGTTGTTCATAACATTTAGTTAGTTATTCGGTCCTCGTGGTGAATCTCTAACTAGTCAATGAATCATCAAGAACAAACAAATAAATCATGATAAACATCCTGATGAATCAAAAACCAGGACTCACAGACTGAGTAAGCTGCCCGACGATGGAGATCCCTGGGCGCCGAATAACCTACTAACTCCGGAGCAAAAGAAAAACACCAGTTGGACCCCGGTGGGCCAAGCAACAGACAAGAAACTCCGGCCCCAACCAACTAAAATGAATAGCTTTATGTCGGGGCCATCATAGAGTCTGACGCCCGACCCACCGGCATGCAATTAAAGAAGGCAGCATAGTTATCAACCATGATTGGGTTGAAAACTAAGCATGCAGACTGTCGCATAACATTCAAGTTATAACCTATACGTCTGTAACGTGTTATGATTTTTCTGAACTGAAAAGAAAAATCATTAATTCCTTTAAGTTTCTTAAATTTGTAAACCAAGTCACCATAAAATTCAGGTTCCGAAAGGCCCTCACTTAAAAGCGTCTTTAACCCAACATTATATTTGGAAATCAATTCATAGTGTCTACGATAAAATTTAGAAAATGTTTTTCGAAGTTTATGATACCGATAGCCCTGTTGGAGAAGTTTTGCCGTTAAACATTTATTTCGAGCGTTGAAGTCTGTAACATGATTGCAGACTCTAGCAAACCTAATAAGTTGCGAAATGTATACACCATAAGAAGCACGACGAGGAACGTCACCATCCAAAAAAGGAAAATTTACTATATCAAAATCAAAGTCATCGCGCTTATCATAAATTTTAGAAGAAACAAATCCATTTGTAACAGAAAGATGTAGATCTAAAAAGGGGGCTTCAGTATCTGAGATATTGGCTTTGTTCAACTGAAGTTCAGGTGGATAAATTTGACTGACCATACCTTCAAAATAAGGGTTGTCAATGTTCAAAAGGTCATCGAGGTACCTAGATGTGGAATTAAAAGCCTCGATAACATCAGCTTGATTATCATGGTTAAGAGAATCCATGAAATCTCTTTCGTAGCAGTATAAAAATAAATCAGCTACGAGAGGTGCACAATTTGTACCCATCGGAATTCCAACAATTTGTCTGTATAACTTGGTCCCAAATCTAATATAAATATTATCAAGGAGATAGGATAAGGCGTCGCATACATTCTGACATGACCAAAGTGTATACCGACTTTGGTCAGAGGAAGTGAAAAAAGCCTTTCTGTCATTACATGCCAAATAAAGTGAACCATAGTTTTTTAATGCCCTTTTGAAGGTCCATTCTATCAAATCCAGAAGTTTTTCTTTAATTAGATTATGTGGTAATGTTGTATACAGAGTAGAAAAATCATATGTGGACAAGCTTGTCGCATGGAACCCTCTACACTTCAATTTACTGAGCACCTCACCAGAATTTTTAATTGACCAAAACCAATTTTTATTTGAAGTTTCATACACTGTCTCACAGTATCTTATAACATGAGATTTGATAGCAGTAAGACAGGAAGTTAATAATTTAGAAAGTTCAGTGGTAGTACAAGAGCTAGAATTGCAATAAATCTAGCTTTGTATGGTCTTTTGTGAAGCTTAGGTAACCAATACATCGTAGGAAGTTTGTCTTGGCCTTCATTGACACAAACAGAAAACTTAACAGGTAAATCGTTTAAGTGGGCATTAACTACAGACACCTCATCATTATCTGTCTCCAGATAAGCCCTGGTACCATCAAGCTCCTGTTTTAAGGTGTTAACGTAGTGAAGCCTACAAACGACAACAACATTGTTTGCGGCTTTATCTGCCGGAACCAAGACATACTTTCTATGAAATTCTTGGATACCCTGCTTCAAATGCCTAAATGACGATTTGGGTTTAGGAGGTAAAAGATTAGTATTTTGTGAATAAAACTTAATACGTTTATCCACGATAGTGAAGATACTTCTTTTCCATTCTTTAAGAGCATTATCCTCAACACCCTCTCGTTTACACCATCGATTACTGAAATCATTTAATGCAGATGAAATCTCCTCTCTACATTTGTCGAAATTAATGTAGGAAGGGAATCTATATTTCGGACCTTTAGAAACAATTTTGCGAATTCTAGAATCCGAAATTATTTTTAAATTTCCAGTAACAATATGTCCAGCGGGTTGATAAACATATTTTGAATCTTTACAATCTCAAGACTTAGGAGTATTAGCATGGATATCAAGATCAGAAACAAGTTTATTGAAATTAAAAATTGTATTTCTGATTGGTTTGTTATATTTGTAACAAATAATAGGAGGTTCTGAATTTTGGAAGTAGGTAGGTATAGACTGTATCACTGATTTATCCTGGAATATGCTTGGTAAATCAATAAAGTCAATTCCTTTATTGATGAAAGGAATTTTAATAAAACTTCTAATGTGATTAGATTCGGAATCGATAAATGGACGAAGAGCATGCTGAGTATAACATCTTGTTAACAGTGCAGCGTCATACATTTGATGATTTCTATCGTAAAATCTATTAGCCTCTGTGTCCAAGGAACGTAATGCAGCAATAGGTAGAGAACTAAGATACGACAGCATTGGATGTCGACCGTGAATCCTTAGTTTAACAGCTAAATCATTAAGAGAAATGTTCAATTTCAATGCAGCGCACCGTTTACGTTTGTCATTACCCTTTTTCCGTATACCATGAGATCTAGATTTACGTTTACGAGAGTTCGAAAGTGTAAGTACATCAAAATCGGGCATTTTGGAAATATTGCCTTCATGGTAAATGTTGTCGTTAAATCCCAGTGGAAAGGGTGTTTGCAGTAATTTTATCCATTTAAGTTCAGTTTCAAATCGTTTAATGTTTTTGAATCTAACTGAAGAATTTTCATCATATGAGATTTTCTCTACTGGTTGAACTTTAACATCATTGGGAGAATGACCAGTGCGCTTAAAATGCTGGTACAGGAAGTCTATGGGAGCTATCTGTTGCCATGGAAACCAGAGTTTCAATCCGACCTGACCCAAAACCTAATGCAACCTTTCCCCCTCCTCAATGATGCTTTAGATAAAATTTGATCACAATCGGCCTTGTTGTCTCAGAGATGAATATTCAAGTTTGAAAATGTGAACGGACGGACGCACGGACGGACGCCGGCTCGACTACTATACTATAAGCTCACCTTGTGAGCCTTCGGCTCAGGTGAGCTAAAAAGCAAAGTACCTATAACATGAATTGTTTAGCTGGGCATTATACTCATCTATATTTCTTAACGTCTCTGTCAACAGCTATGGTCATGTCCGGACACTGCCTCCATTTTAGCTCACCTGAGCCGAAGGCTCACAAGGTGAGCTTATAGGATGGCCATGCTCCGACGTCCGTCCGTCCACAATTTCAAAGATCTTCTCTGAAACTGCTAGGCAAATCAAAGCCAAACTTCATGTGGAGCATCCTTAGAAAGGGGGAACGAAAGTTTATGTAAATGGCACGGGTCAAATGACCACGATGGCCGCCATGGCTATAAATAGCAACCAGACGATCAATGGTCCTGTAAACGATCACCTGAAATCTGGGATTTATGTGACCTCAGCTGACCTTGCCATAAAATAGGTCAAGGTCATCTGGGGGTCATGATTATACAAACTTTGTAGAGCTCTATTCACTGATGCTTCAGGCAAAGTTTCAAAATCATATGTCTTCCGGTTTCAGAGATGATGTTTGAATATTATGGTCATATACATGTACCCCAGGGGCGGGAGGGCGTGGCAGAAGACGTTTTTTTTTCCATAAACATAAATCTTCTGTCTATTTGCATACTCCCAGCAAGTTCCCCCCATTTAATTACATTTTACTAATTTTCCCCATTCAAATGCATGGGCAACCAATGTTGGCTTTGCCATAAAATAGGTCAAGGTCATCCCACGGTCATGATTTATTTAATCTTTGTAGAGTTCCTCTCTCTGATGCTTCAAGAATTTATGATAAGCGTGATTTTGATTTTGATATAGTAAATTGTCCTTTTTTGGATGGTGACGTTCCTCGTCGTGCTTCGTATGGGGTATACATTTCGCAACTTATTAGGTTTGCTAGAGTCTGCAATCATGTTACATACTTCAACGCTCGAAATAAATGTTTAACAGCAAAACTTCTCCAACAGGGCTATCGGTATCATAAACTTCGAAAAACCTATCGAAAACTTATCGTAGACACTATGAATTGATTTCCAAATATAATGTTGGGTTAAAGACGCTTTTAAGTGAGGGCCTTTCGGAACCTGAATTTTATGGTGACTTGGTTTACAAATTTAAGAAACTTATAGGAATTAATGATTTTTCTTTTCAGTTCAGAAAAATCATAACACGTTAGAGACGTATAGGTTATAACTTGAATGTTATGCGACAGTCTGCATGCTTAGTTTTTAACCCAATCATGGTTGATAACTATGCTGCCTTCTTTAATTGCACGCCGGTGGGTCGGGCGTCAGACATTATAAGTCTCGGCCCCGACTTAAAGCTATTCATTTTAGTTGGTTGGGGCCGGAGCTTCTTGTCTGTTGCTTGGCCCACCGGGGTCCAACTGATGTTTTTCTTTTGCTCCGGAGTTAGTAGGTTATTCGGCGCCCAGGGATCTCCATCGTCGGGCAGCTTACTCAATCTGTGAGTCCTACTTTTTGATTCATCAGGATGTTTATCATGATTTATTTGTTTGTTCTTGATGATTCATTGACTAGTTAGAGATTCACTACGAGGACCGAAGAACTAACTAAATGTTATGAACAACTGCAGAAGCTGAGGGTGAGGTTAGGCGCCTGTAAAACCGGTTTAAGCCCGCCAGTAACTTTGTGTTACTAATCGTTCCAAGGCGATACTGCTGTGGTGGTTCTTTTTGTTTTATATCTTGGTGTTTTAAATTTTTTTTGTGCTGTTGGCGCCTTATGTGTGTTTTCATAGTTTTAGTAATGGTAACTGAGTGGCCACCTATTGGGAAAATAGCTGCTCATTCTGTTGCTATTGAATGGCTTTGATTGGCCAAACGGTTTCAGAGAAGATCTTTGAATATTATGGTAATATACATGTACATTGCCCTGGGGTGGGGGCAGACATGCCCCTGGGGTCTGTTTTTTTTTTCAGAATCATATATCTTCTGTCCATTTGCCCATTTTCATAAAGTTTTCCCCTTCAAATGACTGCTATTTTCCCATTGTATGTCTATGGGAGCTAATGACCCCCGGGGCGGGGCCATTTTTGACCCCAGGGGCACTGTTAGCAGGATTTATAAAGAGGGCCACTATACATTGCTACACACAAAATATGAAAGCACTGGGCCTTGTGGTTTTGGAGAAGATTTTTTTTTTATGTTTTTCCCATGATGCCCTGGGGATGGAGCCGGTATGGACCCCAGGGGCACGGTTGGCAGGATTTATAAAGAGGACCACTATACATTGCTACAAACAATATATAAAAGCTCTGGGCCTTGTGGTTTCGGAGAAGAAGATTTTTTTTATGTTTTTCGCATTGTAAGTCTGTGGGAGCTAATAACCCCGGGGCCGGGTAATTTTTGACCCCAGGGCCATGGTTGGCAGGATTTATAAAGAGGACCACTATACACTGCTACACACAAAATATGAAAGCTCTGGGCCTTGTGGTTTCAGAGAAGATTTTTTTTTGTTTTCCCCATGACCCCAGTTGGCAGGATTTATGAAGAGGACCACTAGACATTGCTACACACAAAATATGAAAGCTCTTGGCCTTGTGGTTTTTGAGAAGATTTTTGTACGTTTTTCCCATTGTAAGTTTATTATGAGAGCTATCTGTTGCCATGGAAACCAGTTCTGGTCGGACCTTGCCCAAAACCTAACACAACCTTTCCCCCTCCTCAATGATGCTTTAGATCAAATTTGATCACGATTGGCCTTGTTGTCTTCAGAGATATTCAAGTTTGAAAATGTGGATGGACGCACGCACGGACAGACGCCGGCTCGACTACTATACTATAAGCTCACCTTGTGAGCCTTCAGCTCAGGTGAGCTAATAATCCAGGTCACATGACCAAGATGGCCGCCATGCCCATACAAGGTAAAAACACTACAAAACTCTTCCGGAACTGCTGAATCTATTGCAATGTAGCAATTGCAATGTAGCAATTGGAACTGTTTAACAAGAGGACCAATGGTCCTCTTAACGCTAACCTGAGATCTGCTGTATAAACGAATGTTACAGAAAATAGTCCCAGTATAGGGGCAGATGAAGCCCTTGGGCCATTTTCTTTTCAGAATAATCAATATCGATGTCGCAGAGATCCTAATTGTTGCCCTTTTTGGCTTTTTTCTCTACGGCAGCGGATATTAAACACTAAACACAATTTATTCCACACACAATATTTTATTTTATTTTTAACAGCAAACATCCATATCATTTGTATTTAACTTTTTATCATTATTTTAGCAACAAAATTTCCAAGCTTTATATAGCCCAGTGCTCCATACTCAAGATACTCATGAACAGCATGCTGCACATGTAATCAGTGCTGCTCCATGCACATATTACACCTGCAGCTCATGCTGCTCCATAATACACCGGTCAATAAGTGCGACGTCAATTGGAGCAAGGTGAAAGAAGAACAAATGTTATTTGGAGCACTGGGTGATTAAACAAAACAATATAAATGAAAATAATAGTAACAACAAAAAGTATCGCGAACTTCGCGACACTGCCCCTCAAAAGTGTCAACTTTTAATTTTAGTCAATATGTTCATTTTCTGCTCAACATATGCTCGCATCATTCAAAATGTTCGTAGTATTCTTTCTCCATAGATAAAGCCTTGCTCACTACATGTCCATTCAGATACCGTAATCTTTGTCTGAATGTCAGAACAAATGTTTGTGTTTTGGTGATTGCCTGTGACCGTTCTACAGCAAGTTCATCGTCACTACTTATCAGAATTACGTCATCGTCATCCTCTTCACCGCCATCGTTATCACTGTCATCGCCATCACCCGCTTCATCACTGAATGCTCCACCATTACCATTGTTGACCACGCTGTTATCTCCATCATCGAACACTTCACCATTTCCATCATTGAATACTTTATCATTACTGAATGCATCATTTTCACCATCATTATCACCATTATCACTATTGCATTCATCACTCACATCATTATTAGCACTATAATCACTTTCACGAAAATCACATTTCCACTCATCGCCCGTTTCAAATCCATCACCAGAATCAGAATCACCATCACCTTTGACCGAATCCCCTTCCAAATATCGCTCCACATCGCCGCCTATCGCCACTCCAACGTTGTTCGAATCACCTACCGAAGCACTTGCTACATCGCTGCCTATCGCCCCTCCAACGTTGTTCGAATCGCCTACCGAATCACACGTTTCATCACCGCTTATCGCCTCCATCTCACTTTCCTGTAACGCACCTGTATCAATCACAGAAGACTTCTCTGCACCATCTGCCATCAATAATTTACTATCATCAACAGTTGCATCAACAGTTATGTCGTCCTTGTAATGTGGTAGGTCAAATTCGTCTAGGTCAACATACTGTACACCTTCATTAACATCCCCACCACCAATACTGCGTATTTCATCAATATCTTGAATAATATCAAACACTGTGTCATCATCGCTTACATCCGAGTAATATCCGCCCACATTAGAACGAACATCTCCACGTGGAGCTCTTAGTGCGAACTCTCTTGCCCTGAGAGGTGTGTATCCATGTATGGTACTCAGGTGGAATGACAATGTACTCCTCCTAACAAATGTTTTCTTACAATCGTTTTTAACACAATTCCAGTGTTGATAAACAGCATGCTTTTCTTTAACGTGACTGGCAAGATTCCGCTTGTAGCCGTAATTGCGTCCACAAGTATCACACTGATGAAATGGCATAATTCCTATATTCTGAAACAAATCCTTAGAACTGTATGAAACTTAGAAACACAATGATTATTGTAAGACTTATTTGTGTCACTAATAAAATAACTACTCCAGCAAGCACGTGCTAGCACGAGGTATAACTATAGGTAAACAACTTTATCGATAGTACTTTTTATGCTCCATCGATACATGTATACTTTACTACGCACGGACTGACACTGTAGTATATTAATAGGTAAACAACCTTATCGACTGTAATAATTTGCTCCATTGAATATATCAACTTTTTGTACGGAATAACACTGAGGTAAACACACAACCACAAGATGAACATTTACAAACTTGATAGTAAACGTACACAAACAAACTGAATAAAATAAAACACAGTTCCACTGAAAAACATCCTTTGTATCAGACTAAATAGTCCACATTCTCGTTTTGTTTATATTATTTACATTTTTAGTCTGATTCTCTGAATTGTATCAATTATTCAGACAAAATTTGTTTGATTTTTGCCTTGGCATGTTTAGCAGCACTTCTCGTCGTTCGATGAGAAGTAGATTCTTGTTCTGATGGCAAGGGAGTATTTTCCTCACCATTTTCACACATTTTACTAGCAGCTTCACACACCTCTATCGGCTATAGAAGATTCAATGGACGAGCGATAACACGTCCTGAAGGCAAAGCCACTTTTGCTGATCTCACACAACCATCACGACTGGTGACTAAGCGTAACACTTTTCCTACACTCCAACAACTACGAGGAATATCATCCTTGATTAACACAACATCATCTACACTGGGTGAGAAATGAGACTGAATTCGTCTGAATTTCAATGTACTTTGGGTTCTTTCACGTAAGCTGAGTAAATACTCATCCCTCCAGATCTTCCAGAACATATTTAGAAGTTTTTGGCCTTTCTTCCATATGTTCAGTAGTTGCTCTGCGGTACTTTCGTACGGACTGTAGTCGAGGTAATCGTCCTCTAATTCTGGAATTCTGGTATTCGGGTTCAGGGTTAGAAAATGTTTTGGAGAGAGTGCAATTGTAGAGTCGATGTCCCCGCTAACGTACACCAGAGGTCGTGAATTCACCACGGCTTCGACTTCCTTAAGAACAGTTTGCAATTGAATAAACGACAGCAATTTTCGATTGATTGTTTTTCTGAGAGCTCTTTTCACCAGGCCTACTAACCTTTCGTAGAAGCCGCCCATCCAGGGAGCTAACTCAACAATAAAGTTCCATTTCACACCTACATTGGAGGCATAGGTTTGTACTTCCTCACTCTGTATGACGTGTTTCCACACCAAATTCAAAACTTTACTTGCTGTTTTGAATTGAAGAGCATTATCACTTGTTATTTCGATGGGTGTTCCTCTATTTGAAATGAATCTTCTAAATCCTAGCAAGAATTCTTCAGCAGACATATCCTGTAGTAACTCGAGATGAATTGCACGAGTTACCATGCATGTAAACAAACACACCCATACTTTTCTTTGACCCTCTTTAGTTTTGATGTACAAGGGTCCAAGATAATCCAAGCCTGTCCTTGAGAAAGGAACCGCACTGGTCACACGTGTTTTAGGCAAAGGAGCCATCACTGGCATTTTGTATGGACCACCTTCATGCCGCCGACATACCGTACAGTTCCGTAGCACTGAACTCACTGTTGCTCTCCCACGTGGCAACCAGTATTTGTACCTTAACTGACTTAGAGTTTGAGATACTCCACTGTGTAAGTTTTGTTTGTGGACTTTCTCAACAAGTAGATGGGTAAATCTCTCATTCTTTGGTAGCAAAATTGGACGTCGAGCACTTTCACTAATGTCCGCTTGGTCAATCCTACCTTTGCAGTGTAAGAGTCCATCATTGTCCAAATACACACCCAGTTGTCTTTGTAGATTGGTCATCTTCTTGTTTGATATGGCATCAAAGATATCCGCAAAAGACTTTCTCTGAATATATGTCAGCCACATAACCTCAGCTTCATTTATTTCTGAGGTTGTAATTGGTCCTTTATTACTCTGAGCATCCCTCAATTTCTTGATAAATCGAAGAGCAAGTGCTGTCACGCGTAGCATTTTTGTGATAGAGGAAAACCTGTCACTCTCTATCCCAAGTGGCGAACAAGAACCTGAACTATATGTGTGTTCTTCAGAGCTTTGTGTTGAGAATAAGCCTATTCCTTTTAGGGGTTTTGCTTTCTTTATTTCAGATTCATACTCAGGGTCATCTTCATTGTGACCAGGTAGACCAGGCCATTCACTTTCTGATTCGGTCAACCATTTAGGTCCATGCCACCAGATATCATTTTGTGCAAGGCTTCGAACATCGGATCCTCTTGTTGCTACGTCAGCTGGATTTTCCTTTGTTGACACATATCCAAACAAAATTTCACTATCTTCCTTGATTTCTTTTACCCTATTTTTCACGAAGACTGATAAGTCTTTTTCTGTATTGATCCATTTCAGAACACACTGTGAATCTGTATACACATGCAATCCTTCAATTGAGACTTTCAGTTGTTCCTTTACATACTTCAAGCATCTGACCCCAATGACTACTCCCATCAACTCCAGCCTTGGAATTGTCATCTTTTTCAATGGCGCAAGCCTAGTTTTGGAGAATATCAGATCAGACTTACACTCATTTGCTCCATTCGCTTGAAGAAGATACACATTTGCGGCATACGCGCAAGATGAAGCATCACAGAAACAGACTAAGCTGCGTTGCACATTCTCGTTATCATCTAGCGCAATACAACGTTTGACTGAGATGTCTGATAGTTTTGACATGTTTGAACTAACCGAGGACCACACAGTTTTATCTTCATTGCTGATTTCATCATCCCATTCTATGTTTTTGCTCCATAATGACTGAATAAACACCTTTCCTTGAATCAGCACAGGAGAAAACAATCCGAGTGGATCGAAAACAGACGCGATTTCACTCAAAACACTTCGTTTTGTTGATGTTGTTGTTTCTTTAGCAGGTGATTGTTTCTTCAATGATAAAGAATCATTCTGTATGTTCCATGTATGACCTAGTACTTTGACTGAGTCACAACTAACCTTGTCTTCATTTGCAATGAATTCATTCATTAGACTATCATTTGAAATCCATTCACGAAGATTCATTGATGCCTCACGAAAGATTGACTTTGCTCCATGGTATAACTGAACTGCACTTTCAGTACTATCCGTTCCTGTGATAAGATTGTCAACATAGATGTCATCTTTGAGCCTTGATGCTATATCACTCCCATATGTTTCCAAGTGGCTCTCAATGGTGGCTCCCAAGAGAAACGGACTTGAAATTATACCGAAAGGAACACGACAGAATCTATACTCCTGTATATTATCTTCGTCTGTCCTTGCTTCTTTTGGATCCTTAATCCACACGAATCTTGTGACATCTCTCTCACCTGGTTGCAACCCAATCTGGAGAAAAGCTTTCTCAATGTCGGCTACCAGAGCGACTGTATTCAGTCTGAACCTCATTAGCAAACCACATAAGTCCTTCAACATTACAGGACCTCTGTACAGACACTCATTCAAACTGTTATATTCTTTCCTGACCTTTGATGACGCATCATAAACAACAAGTATTTTAGTAGTCGGCTTGTGTGGATTTATGACAGCATGATGGGGAAGGTAGTGTTTGATACTATCTGTATTAGTGTTTTCTACCTTTTCAATGATCCCTTTAGCTAGCTGGTCCTGAATGATCGAGTTGTATTGTTGTAACAACTCTGGCTTGTTCTTCATCCTCGAAACATTCGACCGTAAGCGTCCAACTGCTAGCTCGCGATTCTTTGGAAGATCCGGATTTTCATCTTTCCATGGCCATTTGACTTGATATCGACCATCTACAAACGTCAGGTTTTCTTTGAAATGATTCTTTACCATTTCATCATTCTTGGTCGTTTGATTGTCGATAACTCCGATTGTTTCCATGTTCCAGAAATCTTCAAGATCTGGCTTAACAGGAATGGCATTATCAACACTTTGGAACACACTTGTTTGAGTAATATTTGTCCCATACGTCAAAACAATCATATTTGTTTCACTTGCACTTGTCTCCGTTTCAGTTGTTCTTCCTGTTAAAATCCATCCAAGTTTAGATGAAAGGAGATAGAGGCCAGGATGAACTTCAATTTTCTGGGGTAGAATAATATCCAGATAATAATCGTTACCAATGAGTAATTCAACAGTAGCTGATTCTGTTTCTAATGGAATTGTGTCTGCCAAATCCAGACTCTTGACAAGATGTTCTATATTTTTCGAAGAACACAAGTTCATCGGATTTCTTTGAACCGTTCCACTAGTCACTGGCACAACATTAGCAGTAATATCCATATATTGACCGTTATTTAGTTTGACTCTTAATCTTGTTTGTGTAGTTTTCACAACCTTTGTCCTGTCACTACCAAATGTGACTAGCTATATCTCCTCTTCTTTTTCTCGTTTCAACTGGAGCATGTCAGCTAAATGCTCTGTCACATATGTTCGTTGTGACCCAGAGTCCAGAAGAATTCTTACAGTCTCGCCCTTTGAGTTCTCTTTACCTTGACCGCGAATCTCCGTCCTGGCTGTTTGCATTAGAACCATTTCTCCAGACGATACTAACACATTTTCGCCTGAGCATACATATTCATAATGATCATCCTGAATTTCCTCAGTTAAATGAGCACTTACAACACTAGATTTGAATTTCTTAGGGCATAAACTTCTGTGGTGAGTATTAACTTCACCACAGTGCACACAAGCTTTTCCCTTTTTACAATCTTTTGACATGTGGCCAAGTTTCAAGCATTTATAACAGCTGTCTTTTAGTTGTTTCTTTCTTTCGTAGACAGTTCTGTATTTCGGACACTCATCACTCCAGTGTCTCTGTTGGCAATATCTACATTGGTCATAATACCTTGATGGAGTTGATTTATCTGCACTAACCACTAAAGCTTCTGCCGATCCCATAGCCCCTTGTTTTCCATCAAATTCCCTAAACTCTGATTTGTTGGCTAACTTCGGCTTACTTATTGGTCTGTGGTCACTTGCTGGATGATTTTGTCTGTTACCGTGAAAGGCACCTGATCTGTTCTTGGATCCTTTATCGAAGTGTGAATTATCTCCATTGACCTTTTTTACCTCATCCTTCTTTTCAGCGTGCCCCCGAGCAGTGACATACTCATGGAGTCGAACTCTCAAATTTTCTACAGTCCACTTGTTAGTTGCTCCATTAAGCATTTCTAGCTGGAGCAATACATCTTCTGGCAATTTCGAGCGAATCATGGAGACGAATACGTCCTGGTTAACATCTTGCTTGAGCACTTCTAAGCTTCGAATGTGCCTTTCAATATTATCAAGTAAATTTCTCAGACTGTTGGTCTTATTGACGGCTTGTGGCAAGTTTATCAATTTATGATAATGTAGGTCAATGACCTCTTGCTTATTGCCAAATCTATCTTTTAGGATGTCTACTGCTATTTGGTAATTTTCCTTTGAAAGTGATAAACCTAATATGGCACTTTTTGCTTCACCAGTAACTTTGCTTTTCAAATAATTGAATTTCTAAATATCTGACAATTTTTTATTTTGATGAATTGCACACTCAAACGAGTCCCAAAACTCGGTCCACTTCAATTTATCACCAGAAAAAGTCACCATATCTAATTTTGGTAACTTCACTGTTGTTGATAATTCTTTTTCCCTTAATTCTTGTTTTTCAAGAATTTCAGTTTGCTGTCTCATTTGGCTTGCAACAATAGCATTCATTTGCCTTTGCAATGCTACAATTTGATCAAGCCCTTGACTTTCTTTGGCTTCAACTTTTTTCACCTTCGAAGCACTTACTTTTTCCTTGAGCTGTTTCAAGGTCGCTATGCACTCCATAGCCTCATCACCAACTGTTTCATTTTCAGTTGCAAGTTGTTTGATTAATTCTTCATCTGACTCATCTGCTGCTTCAGCCAGCTTTTCCGTTTGGCTTTCAACTTTTTCAGAATAAAGCTGTAGGCGTTCAATGCAACTATTGCACTTAATCATGAATTCTGTTTCATCCATAATATCAATATCACTAGAGAGTGTGATGAGCCCATGACCATTGTTGATTTCCTTTTGCAATGTGTTAACATATCTTGTTCTAACACCTTTTAAATATGACACCTTTGTCGCCATGATTTATGGCTTAATAATTTGAAAATAAATTGTATTTACCCTTTTTTGTCCTCGTTCCCGGCACCAATCGATGTCGCAGAGATCCTAATTGTTGCCCTTTTTGGCTTTTTTCTCTACGGCAGCGGATATTAAACACTAAACACAATTTATTCCACACACAATATTTTATTTTATTTTTAACAGCAAACATCCATATCATTTGTATTTAACTTTTTTATCATTATTTTAGCAACAAAATTTCCAAGCTTTATATAGCCCAGTGCTCCATACTCAAGATACTCATGAACAGCATGCTGCACATGTAATCAGTGCTGCTCCATGCACATATTACACCTGCAGCTCATGCTGCTCCATAATACACCGGTCAATAAGTGCGACGTCAATTGGAGCAAGGTGAAAGAAGAACAAATGTTATTTGGAGCACTGGGTGATTAAACAAAACAATATAAATGAAAATAATAGTAACAACAAAAAGTATCGCGAACTTCGCGACAATACTGTCCATACAAGTTTTTCCCTTCAAATGACATTTTAACAGTTTACCAATTCGAATACATAGGCAACCCATGTTGACCTAGCCTTAAAATATATCAAGGTCATCACAGGGTTATGAATTATACATACACTGTAGTAACTTGTGTCATCAATGCTTCATGCCAAGTTTCTTCGAAATCAGTCCACCGGTTCCGGAGAAGAAGATTTTTGAAGAGTTTATACCATATATGGGCATGGCGGCCATCTTGGTCATGTGACCTTGATTATTTATATATACATTGATTCCCCCATTCTATAGATGTTGGCTTTGATTGGCCATGCGGTTTCAGAGGAGAAGATGTTTGAATATTATGGTAATATACATGTATAATGCCCTGGGGCTGGGGCAAATGAGCCACTGGGGTCCAATTTTTTTCAGAATCATTAATATTCAGTCCTACTGCCCATTTTCTGCAAGACTTTCACTTTAAATGACATTTTAAAAGTTTTCCCCATTCAAATGCATTGGCGACCTATGTTGACCTTGCTGTAAAATAGGTCAAGGTCATAATTTATACACACATTGTAGTACTTCAGTCCCCGATGCTTCATGCCAAGTTTTGTTGAAATCGGTCCATTGGTTCAGGAGAAGAAGAATTTTAAAGGGTTTTTACCATATATGGGCATGGCGGCCATCTTGGTCATGTGACCTGGATTATTTATAAACACATTGATTCCCCCTTCCCATTGATGCTTCCTATAAAATTGGGCTTTGATTGGCTAAGTGGTTTCAGAGAAGATCTTTGAATATTTTTGTAATACAGGTGCGTTCACTTATTAATATACCCCTGCGATATTCACAAATAAATTGACAACTTTTCTTGTTTTTGAACAATCGTCACTGGCAAGAAATAGACAACTGGATGAATTTAGTTATATAATATATTAAGTATGTCTATAAGTATTTGCTTTTCATATAAAATTTCCAGATCGTGTGATGTTGTATGCCTAAATTGATTACATAACATATGGAGCCAAATTTTTAACAAACATTTCGCTAATATTCGAGTTTCAAAGATTCCACAAGGAACCATGATAAATGGTTGGTAAATTTGTTTGTACATTATATAAGTATAGCCATTTTTGTGCTACGGCTGAAAATTTGATGTTTTTAAGAGCATTATTAACAAAGTTACACCCTGATTTTTGTTTATTGTACATTTTAGCATATCATAGTAAAACGGTTCTTACAATATAAAACTAAGCATGTCAGTGTCATTTTGCAAGAAAACTTATATTCTACCAGGACGAGTTTACGAACCAAGCTTGCTGGTAGGTTCCTTTATGTAGTAAGCGTGCCTTAAAGCACTGTGGAGTCACCTTTGTCTTTGTATTCAGGCAAAACGTGGGTTGACAGTTCATCATACAATTCATGATTTGTTTCCTCGGGACAGAATACCACAGGAAACTGGGACTTTCACAATTAATGTTTAATAGCTAGGCTTTCTCTCTTTGCTTGTATTCATAATATTTATATCCTCTCGTATATGCATAAGTCAAGGAAAACACTAGGACATGCAAAGACATACATTCCTCTAATATCAATAATGTGTTTGCGGATTAAGGATCAATACAAAGAACATTGCCTTGCATAATTGTTTTGTCATCCTTTATTGGCATGTATATTTCCATGACTTAAACGCTATAGAAGAGGTTTGAAATATCACCAAGAGGCGATTAGAGTCATTGCCTAACAATATATGTAGCCAACGTAGCCCCTCGGTGCGTAGGAAACAATCATGAAACTGTATGATGAAATGCCAATCCCATGTTTTGGCAGATAACAAAGTCATGGGTGACACCACAGTGCTGTAAGCCATGCTTAATTCATGAAGGGACGCACTAGCAAGCTTTGGTCGTAAAACCGTCCTAGTAGAATATTAGTTTCTTGCCAAATAACACTGACATGCTTAGATTTATATTGTAACAACCGCTTTATCATGAAATTTTAAAATGTATAATGAATGAAAATCAGGATGTAACTTTGTAAATTAAGCTCATAAAGACATCAAATTTTCAGCCGCTACACAAAAATGGCTATTCTTTCATAATGTACAAACAAAATTACCATCCATTTACCATGGTTCCTTGTGGAATCTTTGAAACTCGAATATCAGCGAAATTTTTGTTAAAAATTTGGCTCCATATGTTATGCAACTAATTTAGGCATACGGCATCACACGATCTGGAAGTTTTATATACAGAGCAAATACTTATAGAAGTACATAACATATTTTATAAACAAATTCCTCCAGATGATTATTTCTTGCCAGTGACGATTGTTCAAAAACAAGAAAAGTTGTCAATTTATTTCTGAATATCGCAGGGGTATATTAATAAGTGAACGCACCTGTATACATGTATATTGCCCCGGGGTGGGGGCATACCAACCCCTGGGGTCCATTTTTGTTTTCAGAATTACCTACCTTCAGTCCATTTGCCCATTTCCTGCAAGATTTGCCTTTCAAATGACATTTTAACAATTTTCCCCATTCAAATGCATGGGCGACCTATGTTGACCTTGCCGTAAAATAGGTCAAGGTCATCCAAAGGTCATAATTTATAAACACATTGTAGTACTCTAAGCCCCGATGCTTCATGCCAAGTTTCGTTGAAATCGGTCCAGTGGTTCCGGAGAAGAAGAATTTTGAAGGGTTTTTACCATATATGGGCATGGCAGCCATCTTGGTCATGTGACCTGGATTCTTTATAAACACATTGTTCCCCCTTCCTATAGATGATTCATATAAAATTTGGCTTTGATTGGCCAAGTGGTTTCAGAGAAGATCTTTGAAAATGGTGAATGACGACGGACGGACGCCGGATCATGGCCATCCTATAAGCTCACCTTGTGAGCCTAACGGCTCAGGTGAGCTAATAAATCATGACCCTGTGATGACCTTGACAAATTTTAAGGTAAGGTAAACTTAGGTCACATTTCAAATGTCAGTGAACGGAAAAACTTCAGGAAATGGGCAAAATATTCATGATTTTGAAAAAGAAATTGACTAAAGGTGTTATTCTCACCCTGCCCTGGGAACATTATAATCAAACAAATTTATTGGTATATATCTCAGATCTCAGGTGAGCTATTACAGGACCATGTGGTCCTCTGGTTTAATCATGGCACGTTCAGAGTCCTGGTGTCTGGGGCCACTTGCCTGGTTGCCAAATGGTGTGATCCATTTTCACTGTCAAGCAGCTCACAATTCACGCTGGTGCCAAAGACAGATTTGTCCATTTAGCTAGAATCGGCCTAGTCAGCCATCAAAGAACTCACCAACACACACGAACCAGTTCAAGAAATAATGATGGTCCTTCTCATTAGTGAGAGACGAATAAGCACTTTTCATGGACATTTTTCCTGTGTGGTTTGGGTTCTTGGTTAACATTCATAAATCAGCTAAGGTCATGCCAGGAATAAAACTATATATGTATTTCATTACCCGAAATTGTGCAATATAGTCCATTCTTTCTCCCTTTGAATGTTTTTACTGCTTCCAAAGGATCAAACCATTATATTTTATTTTCCTTTAATCAAACTAGGTGCTTAACCATAATTTATCGCCAGCCTTTCACCAGTAACAAAGAGGCATATTATTATTTCACTATCAACAGGTAACTGTTCTTGAATAAACATCTGTAGAAATATTTTATGACCAAATAAAAAACTTGTGTCTGACATGGTGCTATAGTGCCAAGGTTGATATTACATTACGAAAACTTGCCGATGCAATATACAGAGATTTTTTTCCGTTTTAAAAAAAGAAAATTTCATCAGAAATTTTTGGTATTTTTCTCATTTTTGCTCAAAACATAGATTGTAGGTGCACGTTAAAGCCGCCTCGCCGAGGAGGTTCTAACGAGTACCCACAATCTATGTTTTGGAGCAAAAATAAGAAAAATAGGTATACCTCTGCATACCCCAGTTTTGCTATATATAAAAGTGGGGTTTGAGGGGGTATACATTACACGGACATGTTTTCCTGATGAGATCCTCAACAGTGCGAATCTTACACGTCACAGACCGAGATACTGTGTCAAGTACATGTAAGATGATCAGAATGCGAGTCACGAATCTATTGTACCCGGACCAGAATGCGAGTCACGAATCCACTGTACCCGGATTAGACTGTACCAGTTTTATCGTTACAACACTCCCCACAACATTCATACTGCCCTCACTCTGGGGAAAAGAATGTATGGTTCAACATTAAAACAAATCAGGTTTTCAGATATTTTTTTAATAAATGACACAACAATGCAAGTAACATGAAATGTTTACTGTCTCATGTATATTTGTGCAAAGGCTTAATAGGTTAGCTTGGGACTTTGCAAAATTTTAGAAATGTCTTTTACCTTTGCTGTTCTCAATGTCATATAACTTCAAGTATCTTAACTGATAAAATGCATGGTACATGTAGTATATGAATATGTATTTAATTAAATGGCAATGAATGCTTTGTTTTTGTGACAAACAACTGAAGTCATTCCCGAATGTTCTGTTACACTTATCTCAGGCAAACATAAATACTAATACTTCTTTGATGAAGATTTGATTATGGTCTAATGTTCCAGTCAACAATTTTTCAGTCATGTAAGGATGGAAAAGGTAGTATGGCCATCAAAATATTTTCATGACTACATCTTTATGAAAGAATTTCTTCTTAGAAATGTTCAATACATGAATATCAATCATGCATGCCCTTTAGCATCTATCTGATGAATCTGACAAAATGATAGATGTATAACTCAAATTCTGGGCAAGCATGTTAGAACAATTAATTTCAGGAACAACAACTTATGGGCTAGTTTCAAGTAAGCTTTACTTCACTCTTGAAACCAATGGCCAAAGCTTCTTTCATCTTTCATAATTTACATATGGTTCAGTACATTTTTGTAAAGATAGACAACATTATCATCAAGTTTTAGATTTAGGTGAGAAGAAAGCCGTTAGACTTCTCATTCCAGTCTTATCTATTTGACTCAGCTTTTTCTGTGCAGTTGTCAGTTTGGTTTCTGATTTCTTTTTCTCCAGTTTCTGTTCAGAACTTTCTTTTCCCAAGCTTGTTTGCTTGGTGTAATCTTCTGTAGGAGTAATGTCCCCTAGTTTAGCTCTCTTAGGTGGAGGTAGATTTGCTGTATCTGATGGCCTCTTTTCCACAGCTGTTGGTATCCCAAGATGTTCTCTGAGACTGGTTCCCAGCTCCAAGGGGAGGTAATCAGACACCAGGCCAAATGCAAATCTGAGGTAGTCATCCTTGGAGTTTGAACTGGATTTTGAGTGACTAATACTTGTGGTTCCCAGTCCGATGTTATTCAGTTCTAGAGCTGAAGATACTTTCTCTGTCTGAAATGCATTTGTAAGAAATTCTTTTGTTTGATTGGTAGCTTTTTAAAAAAATCCAACCTTAACAGCTAATGTTATGTTGGGACAGTTTTCTTGAACTATCCTATCAAAGCTTTCTGCTGGCACTTTTAATAGAAGAAAGGTTAAGCAGTATTTTCATGAAAATAAAACAAAGCAATATTTTTTTTTTGCATAATATCCCATTTTATCACATTCTTTTTGAGCTGAGATATAGCACCATCCAAGATAAAAACAAATGCTTTATATGTATAGATGGTTCGACTTACCATAGCCACTTTTCCTCAGAGGCTCAGACCTTTGAAATAGTTAACAAGTATGCAGATGGTCAGTCTGTTTGCGCACAAGCAGCCTATTTTTTTTTGTACATCCCTGGAAGATGACCTAGACCGATAAATAAATTACAAATTAAAACAGTGTTTTCTGAGGAAAACTATGTCCCCCCCCCCCCCCCCCCCCACAACTGTTTAGTAATTGAAGTGTAGTTACCTTGTGATATGAAGTTTTTCTATGGAAGACACCATGCCCATCTTGTTCTGTATGGTGTGGTAGTTTAAACTTGTTTTGGACCCTGTCTAAAATTAGGTCACGATCACCAAATTCTTATAAACTCTGAACCTCCTCACAACAATGCTTCTGTGCAAGTTTGGTTAAAATCCATCAATTGGTTTACAAGTTATCGCATCCGAAAGACTAATTTCAACAGTTATGAACTAGTGACCTTGGAAATTAGGTGAAGGTCACCAAAATCTTATCAACTCTGAGCCTCCTCTCAACAATGCTTCTGTGCAAGTTTGGTCAAAATCCATCAATTAGTTTACAAGATATCGCGTCAGAAAGACTAATTTCAACAGTTTTTGACTAGTGACCTTGGAATTAGGTCAAGATCACCAAAATCTTATCAACTCTGATGAGCCTCCTCCCAACAATGCTTCTGTGCAAGTTTGGTCAAAATCTATCAATTAGTTTACAAGATATCGTATCGGAAAAACTAATTTCAACAGTTTTTATGGACTTGTGACCTTGAAAATTAGGTCAAGGTCATCAAAATCTAACCAACTCTGAGCCTCCTCCCAACAATGCTTCTGTGCAAGTTTGGTCAAAATCCATCAATTGGTTTACAAGATATTGCGTTGGAAAGACTAGTTTCAACAATATCTATGGACTCGAGACCTTGAAAATTAGGTCAAGGTCACCAAAATCTAATCAACTCTGAGCCTTCTCACACAATGCTTCTGTGCAAGTTTGGTCAAAATCCATCAATTGGTTTAAAAGATAATTGCATTGGAAAGACTAATTTCAACATTTTTTACGGACTCGTGACCTTGAAAATTAGGTCAAGGTCACCAAAATCTAACCAACTCTGAGCCTTTTCGCAACAATGCTTCTGTGCAAGTTTGGTCAAAATCCATCAATTGGTTTACAAGATATTGCATCGGAAAGACTAATTTCAACATTTTTTATGGATGCGTGACCTTGAAATCTAACCAACTCTGAGCCTCTTCCCAACAATACTTCTGTGCAAGTTTGGTCAAAATCCATCAATAGGTTTACAAGATATTGCGTTGGAAAGACTAATTTCAACAATATTTATGGACTCGTGACCTTGAAAATTAGGACAAGGTCACCAAAATCTAATCAACTCTGAGCCTCCTCCCAACAATGCTTCTGTGCAAGTTTGGTCAAAATCCATCAATTGGTTTACAAGATATTGCGTTGGAAAGACTAATTTCAAAATTTTTTATGGACTCATGACCTTGAAAATTAGGTCAAGGTCACCAAAATCTAAACTCTGAGCCTCCTCCTAACAATGCTTCTGTGCAAGTTTGGTCAAACCCCATCAATTGGTTAACAAGATAATGCGTTGGAAAGACTAATTTCAACATTTTTTATGGACTCGTGACCTTGAAAATTAGGTAAAGGTCACCAAAATCTAATCAACTCTGAGCATTCTCACAATAATGCTTCTTTGCAAGTTTGGTCAAGATCCATCAATTGGTTTACAAGATATTGCATCGGAAAGACTAATTTCAACATTTTTTTATGGATGCGTGACCTTGAAATCTAACCAACTCTGAGCCTCTTCCCAACAATACTTCTGTGCAAGTTTGGTCAAAATCCATCAATAGGTTTACAAGATATTGCGTTGGAAAGACTAATTTCAACAATATTTATGGACTCGTGACCTTGAAAATTAGGTCAAGGTCACCAAAATCTAATCAACTCTGAGCCTCCTCCCAACAATGCTTCTGTGCAAGTTTGGTCAAAATCCATCAATTGGTTTACAAGATATTGCGTTGGAAAGACTTATTTCAACATTTTTTATGGACTCGTGACCTTGAAAATTAGGTAAAGGTCACCAAAATCTAACCAACTCTGAGCCTTTTCGCAACAATGCTTCTGTGCAAGTTTGGTCAAAATCCATCAATTGGTTTACAAGATATTGCATCGGAAAGACTAATTTCAACATTTTTTATGGATGCGTGACCTTGAAATCTAACCAACTCTGAGCCTCTTCCCAACAATACTTCTGTGCAAGTTTGGTCAAAATCCATCAATAGGTTTACAAGATATTGCGTTGGAAAGACTAATTTCAACAACATTTATGGACTCGTGACCTTGAAAATTAGGTCAAGGCCACCAAAATCTAATCAACTCTGAGCCTCCTCCCAACAATGCTTCTGTGCAAGTTTGGTCAAAATCCATCAATTGGTTTACAAGATAATGCGTTGGAAAGACTAATTTCAACATTTTTTATGGACTCGTGACCTTGAAAATTAGGTCAAGGTCATCAAAATCTAATCAACTCTGAGCCTCCTCCTAACAATGCTTCTGTGCAAGTTTGGTCAAAATCCATCAATTGGTTTACAAGATATTGCGTTGGCAAGACTAATTTCAACATTTTTTATGGACTCGTGACCTTGAAAATTAGGTAAAGGTCACCAAAATCTAATCAACTCTGAGCCTTCTCACAATAATGCTTCTTTGCAAGTTTGGTCAAAATCCATCAATTGGTTTACAAGATATTGCATCGGAAAGACAAATTTCAACATTTTTTTATGGATGCGTGACCTTGAAATCTAACCAACTCTGAGCCTCTTCCCAACAATACTTCTGTGCAAGTTTGGTCAAAATCCATCAATAGGTTTACAAGATATTGCATTGGAAAGACTAATTTCAACAATATTTATGGACTCGTGACCTTGAAAATTAGGTCAAGGTCACCAAAATCTAATCAACTCTGAGCCTCCTCCCAACAATGCTTCTGTGCAAGTTTGGTCAAAATCCATCAATTGGTTTACAAGATATTGCGTTGGAAAGACTAATTTCAACATTTTTTTATGGACTCATGACCTTGAAAATTAGGTCAAGGTCACCAAAATCTAAACAACTCTGAGCCTCCTCCCAACAATGCTTCTGTGCAAGTTTGGTCAAACCCCATCAATTGGTTAACAAGATAATGCATTGGAAAGACTAATTTCAACATTTTTTATGGACTCGTGACCTTGAAAATTAGGTCAAGGTCATGAAAATCTAATCAACTCTGAGCCTCCTCATAACAATGCTTCTGTGCAAGTTTGGTCAAAATCCATCAATTGGTTTACAAGATATTGCGTTGGAAAGACTAATTTCAACATTTTTTATGGACTCGTGACCTTCAAAATTAGGTAAAGGTCACCAAAATCTAATCAACTCTGAGCCTTCTCACAATAATGCTTCTTTGCAAGTTTGGTCAAAATCCATCAATTGGTTTACAAGATATTGCATCGGAAAGACTAATTTCAACAGTTTTTATAGACTTGTGACCTTGAAAATTAGGTCAAGGTCACCAAATGTAATCAACTCTGAGCCTCCTCCCAACAATGCTCTTGTGCAAGTTTGGTCGAAATCCATTTATTTGTTCAGAAGATATCGCGTCGGAAAACCTAATTTGATCAGTTTTCATGGGCTGGTGACCTTGAAAATGAGGTCAAGGTCACCAAAATCTAATCAACTCTTTTCCCCCCTCCCAACCATGCAAGTTTGGTCAAAATCCATCCACTGGTTCAAAAGATATCACGTCGGAAAGAAGCTACGCTGACGCTGACGGGATCCACACCAAAAACAATATGTCCCCCACCTTCGGTTGGGGGTACATAATAAAAGTATGGATACCTTTAACTTGAGCCATGATAGTGCTTTCTCTTTATTGTATCTGTAGGCTGTAATATCATCAGCACCTGGAAACAATTCATGTTACCATTATGTTTGTTTGACCGATATTTACATGTATGTGAAATCAAAGACACAGATCAGCTATGCATTATCAGCATAGCTGGTCAGGACCTTTTTTGCTTCACAAACAGCACAAACTCTTTCTTCTGGATTCCAAAAAATTTAAAGATTCTAACCTTCTGTGACTATGCATGCAGGTTTGTGTCGGATCTGGTCAATGACCCATGTGACATGGCTCATATTCTGAAAGACCCCACCTCCTCCAGCTTTAATGCTTTTGTGATCTTGCAACAGTTATTTTTGTTCTTAGATAAGATGCTTGGTCATACATTCACCAAGGCAGTTATAAGCAGAAATCATGATCTTAATTTCAAGTACAAGAACGATATCGCACCTGCATCGGGCAAAATAATTAAAAACATGAAATAAAGGTCAAGGGCATCAGTTCAAGTTGTGCAATTTAAAGGTATGTCAAGGACAATGACTATGCAAGGTTTCACACTCGTAGCTATCACAGGTGCAGATTAACTAACTTTGACGTAAAAATTTACAAAGTCAGTGGACCATGAAATATAGGACAAGGGCATCTGGTCAATGCTCATGCTTGAAGGGTTTGGCAAGGACAATAACTATGCAAGGTTTCACACTTACAGGTGCAGAGAAAACATAACTTCGAGGTAAAAATTAACAAAGTCATTGGACCATGAAATACAGGTCAAGGTCACTGGGTCAAGGTGCTTGCTTGAAGGGTATGCCAAGGACAATAAATATGCAAGATTTCACACTCACAGCTATCACAGGTGTAGAGAAAACGTAACTTTGACGTAAAAATTAGCAAAGTCAATGGACCGTGAAATATAGGTCAAGGTGATCAGGTCAAGGTGCGTGCTTTAAGGGTATGCCAAGGACATTAACTATGCAAGGTTTCACACTCACAGCTATCACAGGTGTAGAGAAAACGTAACTTCGACGTAAAAATTAGCAAAGTCAATGGACCGTGAAATATAGGTCAAGGACATAGGGTCAAGGTGCGTGCTTGAAGGGTATGTCAAGGACAATAACTATGCAATGTTTCACATTCACAGCTATTACAGGTGTAGAGAAAACCTAACTTCGACGTAAAAACTAACAAAGTCAATGGACCATGAAATATAAGTCAAGGACATCGGGTCAAGGTGCGTGCTTGAAGGGTATGTCAAGGACAATAACTATGCAAGGTTTCACATTCACAGCTATTATAGGTTTAGAGAAAACCTAACTTCGACGTAAAAATTAACAAAGTCAATGGACCGTGAAATATAGGTCAAGGACAATGGGTCAAGGTGCGTGCTTGAAGGGTATGTCAAGGACAATAACTATGCAAGGTTTCACATTCACAGCTATTATAGGTTTAGAGAAAACCTAACTTCGACGTAAAAATTAACAAAGTCAATGGACCGTGAAATATAGGTCAAGGACAATGGGTCAAGGTGCGTGCTTGAAGGGTATGTCAAAGACAATAACTATGCAAGGTTTCACATTCACAGCTATTATAGGTTTAGAGAAAACCTAACTTGGACGTAATTGTTGACGGACGGACGCCCTGATGGACGGAAATTTGGACTCCTATAAGGCATCATATATCACCCAAAACTTTTCATTTATTTCTTTTCAGTTGAGAAAACAGCTGTTAAAATATACTGAAAACAGTTATAATTTTGGGAGTGATTTATTTTCCTTACATAGAAGAATTACCTAAATAATTATTAATGTCCACATACATATAACCATTATGACATACTGCACACTATGCTTGCATATATCAATTTATCAGTCTGCAAACATAAGTTAGGTTGCAGTATTTCATTCATCTTTTACACAGTAACTGATAGTATACCTTTAACATCTGCAACCTGGTATTGTTCTGAGATGCCCCCTGTACTGTGGAGCCTGTAGCATTCTGGGTAATCATGATCACATACCTTTAACATCTGCAACCTGGTATAGTTCTGAGATGCCCCCTGTACTGTGGAGCCTGTAGCAGTCTGGGTAATCATGATCACATACCTTTAACATCTGCAACCTGGTATAGTTCTGAGATGCCCCCTGTACTGTGGAGCCTGTAGCAGTCTGGGTAATCATGATCACATACCTTTAACATCTGCAACCTGGTATAGTTCTGAGATGCCCCCTGTACTGTGGAGCCTGTAGCAGTCTGGGTAATCATGATCACATACCTTTAACATCTGCAACCTGGTATAGTTCTGAGATGCCCCCTGTACTGTGGAGCCTGTGGCACTCTGGGTAATCCTTTAACATCAGCAACTTGGTATAGTTCTAATATGCACCAGTACTGTGGAGCCTGTAGCAGTCTGGGTAATCATGATCACATACCTTTAACATCTGCAACCTGGTATAGTTCTAATATGCACCAGTACTGTGGAGCCTGTAGCATTCTGGGTAATCATGATCACATACCTTTAACATCTGCAACCTGGTATAGTTCTGAGATGCCCCCTGTACTTTCAGCCTGTGGCACTCTTGAGTAATTCTGATCACATACCTTTAACATCTGCGACTTGGTAGAGTTCTGAGATGCCCCCTGTACTGTGGAGCCTGTAGCATTCTGGGTAATCATGATCACATACCTTTAACATCTGCAACCTGGTATAGTTCTGAGATGCCCCCTGTACTTTCAGCCTGTGGCACTCGAGTAATTCTGATCACATACCTTTAACATCTGCGACTTGGTAGAGTTCTGAGATGCCCCCTGTACTGTGGAGCCTGTGGCACTCCGGATAATCGTTGTCCATCACTATCTGGTCCAGGGTCATAAACTTTCCTGACTGAAATTGACACAATCATGTACAAACAAAGACAGGAACACTTGACATTCCATCAACAAGTTTAGGCATACCTGGATACAGCCACCACTTCCTGGGTATTGACCAGTACTATGGGAAGTTTTAAAAGTGTCTTGCTCAAGGATTCAACTCTGCTGTGCCATTGGTGGTCAAAACTTTGATTCAGAGTTTGACACTCTACCACCATGCTCTCATACACATTTCTAAGCAGTGACATTTAACTCAAGAATATGTACAGTTTTATGAATATATCAATCATTAATATTAAGAAAAGCATGATAATAGTAGTAGTGTGTTCGTATAAGTACCGTATCTAAGGCTTGATTGGTCAGAACCTGTCTTTTTTTAATTCCACCTTCATTTAAATTCAAGGGACCTGATTTCATGTCCCTTCAAGTTCCATACATGTTCAAGTTGTGTTTCTTTTTTTGTCCTAGTATATGTATTGTAATAATAACTGTCACCAACCAGTTAACAGTGGTAAATACTACTGAATCAACCATCAGATATTGAATTCTGTGTACAACATATTACCTGTTCAGCCTTTATGAGATATGGTATCACAAGGAAGACAGGATCAACCTCTGTTGTGAAATATAGGCTACCATCTACAAGAAATAATTAAGACCAGTTGTAACATACATTACACCAGAGGACCAATATGGTTCTGTAAACACTCACCTGAGATCTGCTAAATATACCAATAAACATGTTTGAATATGATGGTATATAGCCCCAGCAAAGGGGCAGATGAAGCTCTGGAGCCATTTTTCCCCAGAATAATCAATATTCTGTCCATTTGCCAATTTCCTGCTTGTTTTTCCGTTCAAATGACATTTTAATGGTTTTCCCCATTCAAATGCATAGGCAACCCATGTTGACATTGCCCTAAAATAGGTCTTTATACTTACCTTGTCATACTCTACTCCCTGATGTTACAAGCCAAGTTTCCTTGAAATCTGTTCATCGCTTCCAGAAAAGAAGATTTTTACTGGGGCGAAAGTGTTTAACTGTGTGAAATTAACGTATCTGGAATGTATGTTTAGCGTTTAATGTAGGGTTTGGAAACGTTTAGGATGTACAAAGCCCTATATGTTTTCAGTATTCTGTCAATCATTTCGTGACGTCATTCAGACCGGTAAGATTTAACATTTTTTTTATAGATGATAGTTTATTTGGAAATGCTGTTTGTCCAGTGATATAGTTCAAAAGCTTCACTGTATATGTTTATTTATTCTTTAATTCTCAGTTTTTTTAGCGTTTTGTGATTTTGTTGTTAAAATGTTACTGAGTGGGCGTGTCCATTGTAAATTGCGTCCTAGTGAACTGAAGCAGCCATTTTTCATGCGTCGACTGAAGTTTTGTGTTTGCTTAGTGTTATATATACCTGTTTTTGGAACAGTGGGAGCTTTTAGTTGGCAACTTTTTTCTGTAGGGAATATGCATTTTCGATGCGAGGTATTCTGCTTATTTTTTGCAAATATGGCTCAAATTGTACGTTGAGCTACTTATTATATGTTTGTTATTGTTTTCGTTTCAATATGTATCGGTAAATTAAATTGACCGTGCCGCTTGAATTCACGTGATATAGTTTTGTAAACATGCTTTGAAGAGGCACCTATTTGTTTTACACATTTTCTAGTGCCATGTGAGAGTTCGTCGGTCATATATTCACTGGGTACTTCCTTGGTCCCGATATATAAAGGTTTTGTTTGACTTTTTGGTACCGGATTTTTTTCTACTACGTTAACAGAGTAAATCTCTACAAAACAGAGTCGGCAATAACATTAATTTCACAATTTATATCACTTCATAACGAATCAAATAAAAACTTACCATAAAATTGCATTCAAAACACTATTTTATGACTTGAAATTCTTTCAATGACGTCATAAATAAGAATCAAATCAAATCATTGACCAAATTCTAGGAATTATTGTAGAAAAAAATCCGATACCAGAATCAAACAAAACCAAATCATATCGGGACCTATGGTAAAAGTCAAACAAAACCTTTTTATATCGGGACGAAGGAAGCACCCAGTGATATTGTTTTACCGTCATAGAGTCGCATTATTGAGAACATGTTTATTTAAGCAGTCTGATCAACATGCATATCTATGTCAGAGGTTAAGCGACATGGTTTAAGTACTAACCTAAAAGCTGTAGGGGTCTTCAACAGATGTTTTATATTATATTTGACCAGACAACAAAGAATGTTAAGCTGAAATCCCCTTAAAGTGCCTCATTTTATACTGGTTTCCGATTCCTTGATAAGACGTATTATAACTTGTCTGGTTAAGCAGTAACCAGTTCTTTGTTCTTGGTGCTGATGGATCGATTTTTAGCTGGAAAACCCGATACATGCTAAAAATAGCATGGTTCTGATTTTAGAATAGTATAGAATACAAGGATAGCTTTTAAAAAAGCTAGAAGCGGCTCGTTAAGCATTATGTCTTATGATCACATATTAACGATTAAAGTTGTATGCTAATAGTGTCTGAGACAGCAAATAATGGACGTTTGCTATAACGTCAAGAAAACATCTTGAATACTGCTGTAGGTCGGTGCGCGTTCCAAGCATACTTAAAAAAATTTTCTTCAAGCTCGACGTGTGTCAGACGTGTATCATAAACGTTTCGAATAAGTTCCACACGCATTACAGGTGCTTTGAATACGCTTTGAACGCCTTTGGCACACGTTTTAGGCACGCCAATGAGCGCTACACGTTTTTTTTTCTCTACATTTTTTCTTATTTTATTTTCTTTCATTTTTTTAATATTTTATACGTCCGGCACACGCCTCAGTCACATGGTAATATGTGACTGCTAAAACGAGTTTAAGAAACAAATTAATTTTTATATGCCCAAACTCTTTAGTGTGTTGTGATTTTTCATACGACCTGCGCGCATTTGTTTCGGTTTAACCATATTTCATTCCACATTTTGTACAGAAACAATACAAAAGCATGCAATCAACGACAGGAACAGAACGAAAGCGTAACAATGAAGCTTGCATTTTGTTTTGAATAGTCTTCAAGCATTACCGTTAGAGTTTTCAAAATAAAGAAAATAAATATTGTGTACAGAGGCTCATGCACATTTGGTTTATACGCTAATGTGTGGCGCTCTCTAATGTCATCATGTTTACTTAGAAAGCAGGCTAAAACGTACCCGAATGTTGTTTGGCTGTAATTTGAAGAAATGTTTGCACCCTGAATACCCGTGATGTAAAATATCTTACAGCGCAGACTGATACAACATCACAAGACACCTGACGAAATGTAGATATAAAATTGAGTTGTTTGGAAGCAAACTCGATTTGGTACCAACATACATGTACATCGAGGCAATGAACTCTTCGTTTCAGAGTCATGGCTGACGATTCGATAATGCCTCACTGTACATTGTTGTCCATTCGATCTGGCCTCCAATCAGTACAATCCCTTTTTTCAACGAGTTGTGTAATGTTGGACCAATCTACGCTATTTGGTTACATGTGATGCATGAAGATCGTACCCGAATATGGTTTGGCAGTAGTTTGAAAAATTAAACTAGAAAAAGTGCCTTGAGAGGCACGTATACCCCCGGCTGGTAGCCACCAAGCCCCCTTTCCTACCCCCTACCTAAACAACCCGGCACATGCTCACCTCTGACATTGAACATCACATCACCAACGAAAAACAGTACCCTTATCGAGTACATTTTAGAAACCACCAAGCCCCCTTCCCCACCCCCTACCTAAACAACCCGGCACATGCTCACCCCTGACATTGAACCTCACATCAACAATGAAAGACAGTACCCTTATCAAGTACATTTTAGAAATAAGCAGTGTAAAGTACTTTACATACAAACATGAGGAAGTGTAGTTTTAGAATGAAATATGTATTTTAGAGTGGTATACAGAGCTGACGTGTATACCCAATCTAGGACATAAGCGCAGACAGTTTGGGTCAGGTCCTCAGTCCTAGATTGAAATGAAAGTAGAATGTCATTCTTAAAAAAAAAAAAAAAAAAAAAAGATCTTGACCTCAGGTCCCACCCCCACCCCCATGCATGGACCAGTGGGCCTAGCCCTTATGTGGTACCTATGTTGTGTTGTAAGCATGAACGCTTTCTAATACATGGTTGTCAAGATATAGACACACAGAATATTAATCTTGGTAACTACTGTATTTTATGTGTCCTAGATTTTGACCTCGAGCCCCACCCCTTGAGATTGGTGCCATGGAATTTAATTCAACCGTAAAGGGTATCTATGATCCAAACAGGAATACATTCCCCTAAGTATTTGTTAAGATATGAACTTAGAGATGAAAAAACACTATGTAAATAGCACATTTTCAAGGTGACCTAGATTTTGACCTCTAGCCCCACCCCGGGCATGGACCCAAGGTCCGGCCTGACAGAAACAAAGCAAACCCTATAGGGTACCTATGGTTAAAATATGAATGGTTTCTGATCATTGGTTCATGCGATATACACCACCAGTGAAACTTGACCCAAAGTAAAGGTGACCTAGATTTTTTACCTCTAGCCCCACCCCCGGGCATGGACGCAGGGTCCAAACTATGGTTAAAATATGAATGGTTTCTGATCATTAGTTCATGAGATATACACCACCAGAGAAACTTTAACAAAAACTTTGACATAAATTCCACGAACTTTCCGGAATAACGAACGAACTAACGAACGAACCATCGAACATATGAACGGACGAACGGAAAAGCGAAAACTATATACCCGTCGGCATAAATGCCGGGGGTATAATGAAGCAAAGAGTTTTATTTTCAACATGTTTAAGTAATAAACCCGACAAAATAAACGCAATGAGATTTTTCCATTAAGTCTTCATTAATTGCTCAAATTCAAAATGTTGAATTTTTCTTATTTCTAATTTAATCTTGATAAAATTTACGTACAGAGTACTGGAATTTGTTTTCTTTAAAAATTTATAGAGGAAAGACATTAATGCAGCTGGTAATCATGCTTTGAATGTGATTATTCAACGGTACCATTCAAGTTTCATGTAGTTTTTCGATTTTTAGGCTGTACTAAACAAACTCTTGCAGTCTTTCGAAGCTTGTGAAGTTAAACCAATGTTGTTTGTCTTTAAACACTCCAATCTGATCAGCCACGATCATATTAGATCATTAAAAATATGATTGAACGTTTCGCATTTATAAGGTTTATCTCCGGTATGGAATTGTTTAACTTTTGTTCCGGGTTTCTGTAAGTTATTCGGCACCCAGGGAGCTCCATTGTCGGGCAGCTTACTGAATCTGTTGAGTCCTCGTATTTGCTTCATCAGGGTGGTTATCATGATTTATTTGTTTGTCCTTGATGATTCATTAACTAGGAAGTGATTCACCACCAGGACCGAACGACTAACTAAATGTTGTGAACCACTGCAGAAGATCCGGGTGAGGTTAGGCGCCTGTAAAACATGTTTCTTATCAAATTTGGCTTTGATTGGCCAAGCGGTTTCAGAGAAAAAGATCTTTGAATATTATGGTAACGTACATGTGTATTGTCCCAGGGTGGGGGCAGAACAACCCCTTAGGACCATTTTTTTAGAATCATAAATCTTCCATTCAGAATCATAAATAAATCCATGTGCCCATTTCCTGCAAGCGCTAACTTTCAGATGACATTTTAACAATTTTCCCTATTCAATTGCATAGGCGACCTATGTTGACCTTGCCGTAAAATAGGTAAAGGTCATCCAAAGGTCATGATTTACAATCACATTGTAGTAATCCAATCCCCGATGCTACATGCCAAGTTTTGTTGAAATCGGTACAGTGGTTCTGGAGAAGAATTTTTAAAGGGTTTTTACCATATATGGGCATGGCGGCCATCTTGGTCATGTGACCTGGATTATTTATAAACGCATTGATTCCCCCTTCCCATAGATGCTTCCAGCAGCCACCCGTGGCTGAGTGGTTAAGAGCGCTGTTTCTTAATCACTGGATTATCTCACCGCTGAGTCTGGTGTGGGTTCGTGCCCCGCACTGGCCACGTGGGACAAGCCAAGTTCTGCTTGCAGGTGTGCCAGGGGGTTTTTCTCGAGGTTCTCCCATTTTCGCCCACCTATTGATTGGCCCGTCTCATATGAGCTGAAATAATCTTGAAAGGGACCTAAACCGGAAAAAAAGGGGACCTAAACCGGAAAAAAAAAAAATAGATGCTTCCTCTAAAATGTGACTTTGATTGGCCAGGTGGTTTCAGAGAAGAATCTTTAAAATTGCGGATGACGGACTTACAAGGACGACAGACAGACGCTAGATAATGGCCATCCTATAAGTTCACCTTGTGAGCCTAACAGCTCAGGTGATGAGCTAAAAATCTTAGTCACACAATTATACATGAATCTTAAATATTCTTTTCATTAGAAAAATCTAATAGCCAGCAGAAAACTTAATAGCCATTATCTGGCATTCATGCTGATTATTTTATCCTCCTAACAAACAGAAATTATAACTGTAAAGACAAAAAACACCTTTTTAAGGTCTTTTATAGAAGTCATAATCTTCTCAGCCAGCAGTTATGTGTGTTTTAAAATTCAACCTTTAGTGTTTTATCCACTTCTATTACCTGAGTAATAAGGGTTACTACAAGGCTTTAGTTATCTTAGAATTGAGGTATTATTGCAAAGCCAATTAATATTTTGTTGCTTGAATTTCTTTATCAGAAAACTGTCAATTATCATATTTAAATTTTGAAAAAATGCCCTTTCATTTTCCAAATGGCCCTTTTGAAAGCATGTGCCATTTTTACAATGTGAGGTGACAGAGAACAATGTTTTGAGATGATAGGCAACAAGAACCCTGTATAAGACTACGTACACAGACAAAATATTAGGCATTTTAAATTGAATTTACCATGATGAACTGAATTTCCAACAAACCAGGACCGGTATTCTTCTTTAAACTGTATCAGCTCATAGATAGAGGTGTCACCATGACAGAACAGGAATAATGCTTTCTTCTCTGCAATAAATGAGCCACCTCGTGGGAAAACCAACAATGTGGTTTCCGAACAGGTCCGACACAAATCGACCTGTACAGTCACAGAAAAGAGCTAGAAGCTTGAAATTTCGGATTTAAGTATAAGAGAAATTGTACTATCCGAGTAGCGAAAACAAAGGCGCTGATCAGCTTCGCGGTTACCGCGAAGCTGATCTGCGCCTTTGTTTTTGCCTATGCACATTGTTGGTTTTCCCATGATGCGGCTCAAATAAGAACAGTCATAACATCTACTACTCCTTGCAAATTTAAGCCCAATCTCCACCTAAAGTCAACAAGTGAGTTTGTTTTTGCTTAGTAATAAGGGATTTAAAATCTATCTACATTCTTACTACTGAGATCATATTATTCCTTCATAATGCGCACAGGTTTTTCAAATTTTCACCAAACTTCTAGATATACACGTGAATTTTTTTACAAAATAATAGCATCATAAACATATGATTGTTTCATTTCTTTACATCGGCCATGTCTGGAAGGTCCATAATCATAACCACGGTTCCCAGTATTTTTGCTGTGAGCCAATATAAATTCTTACCCTTTTTACATGTACCAACTTACCAGATTTGGGGTGCCTGAGTGGGCATATGACTGGTTTGTTCTCCTCATTGGGATCATGCTGTAGTATTTCATCTGCAACAGAGAACCAGCGCAATAGTAAAGCCACATACTACTTAATTTCTCAGGGGACTGTGCAGCTGGCAATAAAATCTACTTTATTCATTATTTCCTTAACATGAATAGCAGATGGAATACGTACAGATGGGCATGGAATGACACTTCCAGCATCCATACATACACACATACAGTGGCAGATTAAGAGGGGGTTCGGGGGGTCCCTTGAAAACCTCTCTTCACACGAGGACCAATGGTCCTGTAAATGCTCACCTGAGATCTGAGATATATAATAAACTTGTTGACTATAAAGGTCATATACACATATACAGCCCCAGGACAGAATCAGAACAACTCCTGGGTTTAATTTCTTTTTCAAATTCATAAATATTCTGTTCAATTGCCAATTTCCTGAAACTTTTTTTCCCTTCAGTGTCATTTTAAGAGTTTTCTGCATACCGGTATGTGACCTATGTTGATCTTGTCGTAAAATCTGTCAAGGTCATCACAGGATCATGATTTATAAAAAAATTGTAGTACTCTAGTCTTAATTGCTACCTGTCAAGTTTCGTTGCAATAGGTTGACCAGTTCCTGCCAAGAAGATTTTTGAAGAGTTTTTACCATATATGGGCATGGCCGCCATCTTGGTCATGTGACCTGGACTATTATATAAACTTTCGTTAACCCTTCCTAAGGATGCTCCACATGAAGTTTGGCTTTGATTGGCCAAGCGGTTTCAGAGGAGACGATCTTTGAAATTGTGGACAGACGACGGATCATGGCCATCCTATAAGCTCACCTTCTGAGCCTTCGGCTCAGGTGAGCTAAAAATAACCAGAGGACCAATGGTCCTGTAAACGCTCACCTGAGATCTGTTGTATATATGAATGTTATAGAAAATAGTCCCAGTATAGGGGCAGGTGTGAAGCCCTTGGGCCATTATTTTTTCAGAATAATCAATATACTGTCCATACAAGTTTTTCCCTTCAAATGACATTTTAACAGTTTACCCATTCCAATACATAGGCAAGCCATGTTGACCTTGCCTTAAAATAGGTCAAGGTCATCACAGGGTCAAGATTTATACATACATTGTAGTACTTGAGTCATCGATGCTTCATGCCAAGTTTCTTCAAATCGGTCCACCGGTTCCGGAGAAGATTTTTGAACGGTTTATACCATATATGGGCATGGCGGCCATCTTGGTCATGTAACCTTGATTATTTATATACACATTGATTCCCCCATTCTATAGATGCTTCACATGAAATTGAGCTTTGATTGGCCAAGCGGTTTCAGAGGAGAAGATGTTTGAATATTATGGTAATATACATGTATAATGCCCCGGGGCTGGGGCAAATGAGCCCCTGGGGTCCAATTTTTTTCGGAATCATTAATATTCAGTCCTACTGCCCATTTCCTGCAAGACTTTCACTTTAAATGACATTTTAAAAGTTTTCCCCATTCAAGTGCATTGTCAACCCATGTTGACCTTGCTGTAAAATAGGTCAAGGTCATCCAAAGGTCATAATTTATACACACATTGTAGTACTTCAGTCCCCGATGGTTCCTGCCAAGTTTTGTTGAAATTGGTCCATTGGTTCAGGAGAAGAAGAATTTTGAAGGGTTTTTACCATATATGGGCATGGCGGCCATCTTGGTCATGTGACCTGGATTATTTATAAACACCTTGATTCCCTCTTCCCATTGATGCTTCCTATAAAATTTAGCTTTGATTGGCCGAGTGGTTTCAGAGAAGAAGATCTTTGAATATTTTTGTAATATACATGTCTATTGCCCCGGGGTGGGGGCAGACCAACCCCTGGGGTCCAAATTTTTTTCAGAATTACCTACCTTCAGTCCATTTGCCCATTTCCAGCAAGATATGCCTTTCAAATGACATTTTAACAATTTTCCCCATTCAAATGCATAGGCGACCTATGTTGACCTTGCCGTAAAATAGGTCAAGGTCATCCAAAGGTCATAATTTATAAACACATTGTAGTACTCTAGTCCCCGATGCTTCATGCCAAGTTTCGTTGAAATCGGTCCAGTGGTTCCGAAGAAGAATTTTGAAGGGTTTTTACCATATATGGGAATGGCGGCCATCTTGGCATCTTGGTCATGTGACCTGGATTATTTATAAACACATTGGTTCCCCCTTCCTATAGATGCTTCATATAAAATTTGGCTTTGATTGGCCAAGCGGTTTCAGAGAAGAAGATCTTTGAAAATGGTGGACGACGGACGGACGACGGACGGACGGACGCCGGATCATGGCCATCCTATAAGCTCACCTTGTGAGCCTAACGGCTCAGGTGAGCTAAAAACAGCTCTAGATCCTGTTTTTAATACTGACAAAACATTTACATGCATTTTTCCGGAGGGTAAAAACAGTTAATATCAATGTATATATCCAATGGGGTTCTACACCTTCTCTCTTTGAATGTTTTTACTGCTTCCAAAGGATCTAACAAATATATTTTATTCTCAATACATCTTCTGTCTGTATTGCAGTTACATATACTATATCATCTAAATTATATGGCACAATAAACAAGAAGCCCAAGGGCAACAATCGCTCACCTGAGAGTCAACTGAGAGCTGTTTTATACCACCTAAGCCTAGGACAGAACTCTTTAAGCATAGTATGAGGTACTCTGGGTGTCTGGATTGGAATAGCCTTCCAGATGAGGTTAAAAGTGCTCAGACTGTTGCCACATTTCATAACAGATGTTTGAAATGGTTGGTTGAGTGAATTGTGTACATGCATTGTATATTTGTATAATTACTTAGTTCCATAGTTTCATGCTTTGTATTAAAGGGTTTTGTTACATTTCTAATAATTTAACCATATGTATCATTTTTGATATTACATGTATTAATTAATGGTACCTTATTCATTTCCTTTTATGAGTACCTTCTCATTTCGTTTCGGTTAATTATAAATGGATATGATGTGTGCTTTAAGTATAATGAGTCTATCAATACTATTAGTTGCTATTGCATCTGAACTGCTTTCAAATCAAGATTGTTATGCTGCACATGGCAATAAAAGAAAGAGGTTGAGTGGACATTTCTGGTAGTTTGATATATTATTGTATTTGCAAGCGGTTTCACCATTATTAAAATATTCAATATGAAATGTGACACATTTGAATTGTTTTGCTTAAAGGATCTCGGAAGACTTCTGTTGTGAGATTGCCCAAGAATTTTATAAAATCTCAAGTTCCAGGCTCTGAAATGAAGTTTATTGCAGTCAAAAATCAAGTTTCTATTGTATTTAGACATGTACTGTTTTGTGTAAGTCAAGCAGGGACTTCTTTAAAAATTTGACAAAATCTTTGAATTTAATATAGGGTCATATGATATAGGAAATCGGAAACTTTTTGTAAGTCTGTGTTCCCCCCTCTTGCCCAATCAAAATATTTTGAACACAGCTGTATTTTTGTAAATGACATATTATATCAAAATGCCATGTTTGGGCAAGGGGGTGGGAAGGCTGTCAAAAAGCCCAAAAACCGATAAATGAGGGTCTGGATTTAGCCATTTATTCACTGTCATTAAAATTTTGGCTTATTCATTAAAATTAGCTCTATTATTCATTAAATTTAGTATGATAATTACTTGTCACGCCTTCTTCACCCAGCTAATATCCATAAGCAAATATGTGTTCCCCACCTTAGGCATCCCTTATCTCAAACCACAAGGACTAGTTCTATGATATTAAATTGTAGACTGCTGTTGATATTAACATCTTGAGAGAAGCATAATTATATACTCTGCTAGACCACAAACTGAAAGCCTCATAGAAACGTTCGAAATAGTATTCCGATTTTTTTTTTAGCAAATCCCCTTTTAAATCTGTTGGGAGTATAATCCTCCACCTTAGATACTGAATATGCCCTAAGTTTTGCCCTGAATCTTTCTCTTCAATTATGAATACCAAAGGTTATTTAAGAAAAATTGTAACTTCAGTGGTAAAAGTTATAATAAAGTGCTGTTGTTTTTATTTAGTAAACTAGTTAGCATAGGAGTACTATGTAAACGTAGGTAGTACTGTAATCAGAAATGGAAGAATTTGGGGAATAAATCTAATTTTAATTGAATCTCCAAAGCGATAAATTTATTTTCAACTCTGGATTATAAATTTATATTTAACATTTGATTTATTCCGTAAGAGCCAATTTCACTTTCAGTGTTGTGTGGGTTCGTTTACCCATCATGCCTGTATGGTGTTTCTTTTCTTGAAGATGCAAGCGTCTGGATGACACTGATTACAAATTACTACGCCATTATAATGGTTTTTAACTGTCTTGACAAAGTTTCCCGAAAGCTGAAAATAGATGAAAGAATCAGGATATAGCCCCTGTTTTATTCAAATGGAAATTGTTTGATGGCTTTGATCAAATAGAACCACCAAGGTCCGCAACGGAACGTAGTGGAGTGGTTTCGCAACTATAGACTCAGACCTTCAGCTGTTATTTACAATCTCCATGCATGTTTATACAAAAGCATTCCGAATGTGTCATACAGCCTCAGTGCCTAGCATGTACTAACCGGTCAAAAATGGTTTTACTTTTAATACACATCAAATTTTGAAACCCGAAATTTACTGTGAAAAACTAAATCACGCTCACCCTCACTTAGCATACTGTACACAGAGATATTAAATTTTCTCTCCAGGTGATGTTCCATAAGAAAAGTCTCTGATTTCCTGCTTAAAATCCATAAATTCTGTGAGATTTACACATTCAGCTAGCTCATTTGCTCCCACTTTTTTTACGCGACGCTAAGCCAATCAGAAAGAAGCTTTCCATGCTCACGTGACAAAGCGCGCACCGTGACGTCAAAGCACTCCCACGACGTCAACAAGGTCGAGTTTGGATTCACTCACCACATGTCAACCATGTGTAATCCTGTTTTATTCAATGACAATTGTTTTGATCAAATAGAACCACCAAGGTCCGCAACGGAACGTAGTGCCTAGTAATGGAGTGAGGCTTCGCAACTATCGCAACTATAGCGTTCAACCCCTTAAAGTCGATACACCCCTAAAGTCGATACCATGTTTGTTTTGTTCCATGTCAAGTAGGACTAGGAACGTCACCTTTCGTCCTGTGACATTGGGAAATTTTTCACTGTCATAATTATCTTCACTTACAAATCAAAATGAAAGAAAATCTGTCTCAATCCGGCGAGTTCTATATCAAAAACGTATTCCAATGCCTATTTTCAGTATTTCCACTATTACTTTTAGTACCCCGGGCAACATGGGCAATGTATTGATTTTTTCAGTAATAAATAACAGAAAGATTTTTTTCTCTGTACATCTGGTTTTGTTTACATTTCAGCCATAACAGTCTCACACAAAATGTCAAGAAATTAAGCAGTTGAAGAAAAATATGTGTTTATTGGTCTTGTGCTGCTTATTGGTAGGGAGGAAAATTTTGGATCCGGAGAAGTCAATTTCCACACATTTTAATCCATCCCATGATAGAATGCTCAATTCAGCCAAGTTAATGGCATTGTTGTGATAATTTAAAGAAGCGACTTAGTGTTTATAGCTTGATAAAACACAGTTTGCAGCTATCCTTAATAACTATGCTCACCCACATGCGGAACAGACAGAATTTTAGACAAATTTAACAAAGTACTGCTATTTTGCCTGAATACTTGCCCATATTCATGCTTGAAACAGCTTTTATTTGTTTTCTTGTGATATGGTGTGTCTTCAATATCACCTAAATACGAAAAACTAAAAATAGTTTGCTTAGCTCCTATAGAACGAGTGACGTCCTGAGGTGACGACTTCAGGGGTGCAGCAAGTCGCCATTTTGAATTTGGGGTCATCCAGATCAAAGCGTGCATTGAGGTGTCCGATGGAGTCACGTCAAGCCTTATTGATGGAAAATAATTGGCTAATAATTGATCTTCTATGGTGAATGTGGTTAAGTTTTCTATCATTTGAATTTTATTTTTACAAGCTTCTTATGGTATCGACTTATGGGGGTTCAAGGATAGCTTGTAGATGAATTTGAGAGAGATTAGTAGAAGGCTGGTCTAGATTTTGCTACCAAATATACCACATTCCTCTGCCTTTAGGTGCTAAAAACATTGGTTAATGATTACCCGTTTTGAACTCTGCCCGATACAAACTTCATCGACATCGGTCCAAAACGTCTGATGGCCGAACATGGAAAAATCGATTTACCACTCAGAAACATCATCCACTGAGTTGCATCTTTCGCTTGGAATGCTGGTCGAGAAACCTCTGATTCTTTCCCATCATCTGATTCGTCTACTTTACTGTTTTGACGAGTACTTTTCCGTGGAGGCATTGCAAGGAAAATGGTTCGTCTCTTGACCCAAAATAAATGGGGGAAGGAGTAAAACCCGGGACCAACGACCGGGACCCGGGACCAAAATCCGGGACCAATTTTTATTGGCACCAAAAAGGCACTAAGCATGCAAATAATTACATGAAAATTACACCATATATAGTTTAAAGGGTCTTCTCAAAGGTCCATATATTTGTCTACCAAGCATATTCGAAATATCTGGCAATGTGACCAAAATATAGGACCCCATCGAGGAATTTAGACCCGGGACCAGTTTTTGCGGTATTGACGATGTCTGAATCTGAATCTGAATCTGAATAGTTTACTGGTGACACGCCAAATGACATTATTTCACCAGGGGGTTCGGATGGGGGAGAAATTAGTCCCTTGAACGCACGAGTGTAGCGAACTTGGACACACAGTCATCAGACATTTCAGCAGAGGAGATAAGTGAATCAGGGAGGTCATTCCAGTCCCTGATAGTCTGTGGAAAGAAACTACTTTTGTACGCTTCTTTGCTAGCTGAAGGTATCTGAAAAGCCAAAGAGTGTTGATTTCTACAACGCCTATTCTTTGGGATAAGGTCATCTGTGGGTATTCTGGCTTTACCCTTTAGACCTTTGTATAGCAATAAAAGTCTACTATCCTTCCTCCTTTTCTTAAGAGATTCCCATTTCAGTTGACCTAGAATGCCAGTCATGCTCCCAGTTTCAAAAACATAATTTCCCGTCACAAACCTTGCCGCACGATTTTGTACCTTTTCCAGTTCTTCCTGGAGGCCATGAGTGTGAGGGTCCCAAACTGAGCTTCCATATTCCAAGACCGGCCGCACCAGTCCTTTATAAGCTGCTTCTTTCACATCTGGGGGACAAGAATACAAATTTCTCCTTAAGAATCCGAGAGTTCTGTTAGCCTTTGTACAGGCATTGGAAATATGAGTATTCCATTTCAAATCATTTGTGATAGTTACACCCAGGTATTTTATGCTTTCAACGTTTTCCAGTACAGGCCCTCAAGGGTGTAGTTAGCCTGTATCTTACTAGACCGTTTATTTGTCAGCTGCATCATGTTGCATTTGACGGGTTGAAATCTCATTCCCCATTTCCTAGCCCAACTGCCTAAACGATCAATGTCTCTCTGAAGTTTCAATGTATCCTCTTCATTCTTGATTTCACGATAGCAAACACAATCATCAGCAAAGAGTCTTATTTCAGACTCAATGTCTGTTGAGATGTCATTTATATACAAGGAAAACAGCAAGGGGCCGAGAACGGTGCCCTGAGGGACACCCGACACAACTGGAGCCCAATCCGATTTAATACCATTAACCACTACCCTTTGTTGTCGGAAACAAAGGAAAGCATTTATCCAATTCAGTGTTGTTCCACCTATTCCATAGCTAAACAATTTGCTTTTAAGGAGTTCATGGGCAGGAGTATCAAAAGCCTTTTCAAAATCGAGTATAAAAGTGTCGACCTGGCCTTTTTTGTCTAAGATTTTGGCCCAGTCATTTATCACTGTAGTCAACTGAGTTTCACAGCTATGCCATTTCCTAAATGCGTGTTGCCTGTCCGACAAGAGTTCGTGTTCATCAAGATGGGCCATAATATTTGAGCATACAATATGTTCAAGAAGCTTACAAGGAATGCATGTCAAAGAAACAGGGCGGTAATTGCGGGCAAGTGACCTGTCGCCCTTCTTAAACAGGGGGCAAATATTAGCAAGAGACCATTCTTAGGAATTTCACCTGTATCAATTGACTGCTGGAAGAGATGGGCGAATACCGGCCCTAATTCCACAGCCAGTTCCTTTAGGACTCTGGGATGAAGCACATCAGGCCCTAAGGCTTTAGACGGGTTTAGACCTTTGAGAAGTTTGGTCACCCCTTCCTTTGTGACCACAATATCATGCATGAATGGGGCAGATCTATCCATAAGAGGGACCTGTTTGTATTCACTTTTAGTGCAAACATCCGAGAACTGACCATTAAATTCTTCCGCCTTCTCAAATTCGGATTGTGCAATTCCACTTCCATTTCTCTTTTTCAACGGGGGAATACCTTGGGTATCTTTTTTCTGACTGTTTATGTACCTGTAAAAATCTCTAGGATTAGCCTTAACATCTCCTACCAAGTTGTTCACGTAAAGATCATGCTGCTTCCTGATATCAGCTTTGATCTCTTTCCGTAAAGATTCAAATTTAGATCTAAATTTTGCACTACCAGTCTTTTTAGCTTTTGCATGAGTTGCATTTTTTCTGCGAATCTTCCTCCTTATTTCAGGTGTTATCCAAGGGACAGAGGAAACTGAGCAACTAGTTTTTGAGGGGATATGTTTATCTGCCGATTCCTGAATAAACGATGTAATGAGATTGAAATTTTCCTGGACGGACCGAGTATCTGAGATGTTAGGGACATTGCAAGTTTTGTCATTGTAATCATTTCGTAAGCAATTATTTTCATGTTTTGCTAACTGTACACATATCAAAGAAAGCTAGAATGAAAAAATCTGCAATAAAATCCCACAGATATTTGAGAAAACCAGCCCGGGACCAACCCGGGACCAAAATTTCCATAATTCATTGTTTGCGCTATTGACGTTGTCATAACATTAACTATTTTCTATCCCATAATTGTTTGCTTAGTCATATAGAATAGAATAGAATAGAATAGAATAGAATAGAATAGAATAGAATTTTATTTACTGCACAGTTATACCCATTATGGGCCAAAGGCAGATACATGAATACATACATATGAGCATACATAACATACATACAAATATAGAATCACAGAAAAAAAAAAAAAAAAAAAAAAAAAAAAAAAAAAAAAAAAAAAAAAAACTTGGGCTTGAGTCATAAGTGTCATGCTATGATGATATCTTACACGAGGATACAAATAATCCTACAGCTTTTATTACCTTTTCATCCTTGCTAGTCATTAGATTAATAAACCTATTTATTTTAGAAATTGCATCGTTATATGTCATGTTAAGGTTAGAATACATCTCTGTACGAAGAGACTTATGTTTAATACACTCACAAAGGAAATGAATTTCATCATCGATAACATTACATGTTGTACATAACCTTTCCTCTTTCTTGTTCCTAATATACCTCCCGCGCAGGTATCGATTTTCGTTGTTTTCTGTCTGGTATAATTTCCAAATATTGTTCTAATTCAAATGCTTGTTTTATCAATTTATATGTTCTCAGTTTATCCGTTCCATCAATAGAAGCCATGCGTTTATTCCAATACAAAACAAACCTTTCTTTCAGTTTTGATTTAATACATTTAACTAACGACGCTGAATTGAATGTACCTTGATTATTCCATACATGTGAAAACCCTAGTTCTGTTAAAATATTTTTTATAAAAGATAGCCATGAACTTTTCATAGTTTGGTTATTAAAGTGTTCCCAATATGCTTTAGATATAAGGGAATCATTACTCGACTGCACAGCATGAATCCAAAAGTTTATACAACTCGTAATTACAGAGATTATCAATGGGAATTGTCCAAGTTCGCTGTACACTGCAAAGTTAGATGCTTTTGAATGTACACCTAAAACATACTTCAAAAACCGTGTAAATATCTTATCAAATTCATTTAAACTTTTAAAAGACGTGTCAAACATCTCGTCTAATGATTTCTTTTCAAAACAAGCTTTATATCCTACCCATACCTCACTACCATATTCAATTCAATTCTTTATTCCGTAAGCCATACAGCTTATTGGAGAGTACAATACACATATCATGCTAAATATACAAAAGTGTCATGAAAACAATGTAAACATATAATATTGTATGTCGAATATGAACAGATGGACTAATATTTTAAGGAATAGTTAATTATTTCTTCTCTCCGTAGCTTTTGCCAGATATTTCCCTAGGTTACAAAGTATATTCTTGTTAGATGAGCTGAACAGCTGAGTCAGTTTGTACGCACTTGGTCTGGAAGTAAAATAAGTATTTATATGTTGGCGACGAATGTCTGTATAATATGGACACTTTAAAATGAAATGGTATTCGTCCTCAATGTCTCCAAAGTTACATTTATCACATAGTCTGTATTGACGATCTCTCCGATCGTATCTACCTGTTTCTACTGTCAGTGAATGTGATGATAAGCGGAACTTACTTATATACTTTCTATATTTCACTGCTATGCTCTGATTTAAATAATGTTGAATAGTTCTGTCCCTTTTTAATACATGTTTATATAAAATACATTTGTTTGAATCCTCAATAAAACTGTCAATTTTTTGATATGCTAAATCTTCCAGTCTTTGCTTGGCAAGGTACAGAAATAACGTCTCGTTTTCAACGCTCTGGTAATTCCATACATCAATCATTCCGATACTTATGAGAATTTCTCGTATTTCACCTAGCCAATTATTAAATTTCTCTTGATTGCATGACATCAAAGTTACTTCATAAATGTTCTTGAGAATACAGTTTTCAGTTCGAATCAGTTTAAGCCAATATTTCAACATATTGAACTTTCTATTTACAATAAGGGGTAATCTCCCTGTTTCGCAATAGATCATGTCATTGCTAGCCGATCTTTTAACACCCAGTAACCTTTTTATGAACATCGTATGTATTTTCTCAACGTCTTGTGCTTTTATGTATCCCCAAATTTCAGAACAATAATTAAGTACTGGTTTGACATATGTATCAAATAAAGATAATGTGGTAGCAACATTAAAATTATGCTTTTTGACTTCTTTCATTAGACCAAATAAACATTTCTTACCCTGTGCCGCAATATGTTTTTGTGTAACATTAAATTTGCCATTGTAATTAAGAAGTAAGCCTAGATATGAGAAAGTATTTACGATTTCTACAAGGTTACCATTATAATAAAATGTATAGTCTCCAGTTTGCCACGATCCCCTAAAAATCACTACTTTAGTCTTATCTACGTTCACAGTCAATTTATATTTACGTGTCCAGTGGAGGAGAGAATCCAACATTCTCTGTAAGTCTTCGCTGCTTTCGGCTAAGAGGACGGTGTCATCAGCGTACATTAATAAGAATAGGTTAATATCATTCAATTGTAAAGGGCTGCAGTCATGTAATAAATCCAATTCAATGTCATTGACGAATAAGGAGAATATTAAAGGTGATAAGGCCTCGCCCTGTACAAGGCCTTTGAAGCACGTGTAGAAGTCTGAAAGTTCGTTGTTAAACCTTACACAAGATTTGATTTGTTGATACATCGACTATTATATATAAAACTATTGGTTTAACAAGTGAATCAAAAATACGTAAAACAGCAGATGGCTTGATCGATGAATCAAAAATACTCTGTTTGATTGAAAACAATGCCCTAGATGCTTTTAAACTTAAATTTTTCTCAGCTAGCAAAAATCTACCATTAGCAGATATTTCTACCCCAAGATATTTATATGAATTAACATATTCTAACGTAGAATTACCAACGGTAAATTGAAAATGATCACCAGTGGCTTTGCCATTCTTTGAGAAAATCATAATCTTTGTTTTGTCAATGTTAATGGAAAGGCCCCATTGTTTGCAAAATTCCTGCACCTTATTAATGTTACTTTGCAAACCCTCAGCTGTAGTTGATAATAACAATAAATCGTCAGCATAAAGTAAGTGGCTTATGTTAAAACTATGTAAACTTGGGACATCAGTTTCACTGAATGAATCACCTATATCATTAATAAATACATTGAACAACAGTGGGCTTAAAACATTACCCTGATGTACACCTTTAGTAATAGCGATAGAGTCGGAAAGAAAATGTCTACTTTTTACTCTTGAATGACAATTATTATACATTGATTTTATAACATTATAAACCTTTCCGCCAATCCCTGCTTTCTGTAATTTAAGGAATAAACCATCATGCCAGACTGTATCGAATGCCTTTTTTAAATCAATGCATCTTTAAGCCAACTCTTAAGATGTTACTTCAGAAAAAATATCTTAAATGCATCCCATATTGATTAAGAAAATAAGTTTCAAAGGCCGGGACCAAACTGGGATTATCGCAATAAATCAAAGCATTTTTGTTATTTTGGTCCCGTGTTGGTCCCGGTCTGATATATCTCCGTAATTTTAATAAATATCAACGATAATTTTGCATTTTGATCTTCTTTAATAACATACCAGATGACAGCTCATTAAAATAATTGCATGTAAAAGAATTTAAATGGGTAAAATTGAGATTTACTTGGCATCGCAAATATGGATAATAAAATTTGGTCCCGGATTGGTCCCGGGCTACCTTTCTCCTACATTTATGAAAATTCTAAACGGACTTTTTCATTTTAGTATTCTTTGACATGTTAGCAGATGACAAAACATAAAAATAATTGTATATGAAGCGATTATGATGGCAAAAATCACGTGTTATCGGACATCGTCAATACTGCAAAAATTGGTCCCGGGTCTAAATTCTTGGATGGGGTCCTATATTTTGATCAAAATTTCAAACAGTTCTAGATTTTTGGTAAAACGATGATATACATCATTGAAAAGACCCTATAAACTACACTTAGGCCAATTTTTATTTTATTTGTTGCACGCAAAATGACTTTTTGATGACCGTAAAAATTGGTCCCGGATTTTGGTCCCGGGTCCCGGGCGTTGGTCCCGGGTTTTACTCCTTCCCAATAAATGGCGGGAATGAGCTGAATAGAATAGAATAGAATAGAATAGAATAGAATAATTTTATTGCACAAATATACCCAACATTGGGTTATAGGCAAACAATACATTTTATATTTTATAACAACAATAACAATTACACACACACACGCACACACACACACACACACACACACATACACACACACACACCAAAAAAAAAAAAAAAAAAAAAAAAAAAAAAAAAAAAAAAAAAAAAAAAAAAAAATGAAATAGCAATGATCCGGAGTGTAAGAGTGCAGTTCAAAATTTAAGTTATGTGACATTACAATCCTGTATATATTTTCCTACTGCATGTAATACATACTTGTTACTATTTGTCAACAAATTAAGAAACGTTTTCTTATGATCTTCTGTAGATATAATCTGCATATCGCTTAAATTATCATATAAAAATGTCCTCTCATTTTCATATTTTTTACATTTACAAATAAAGTGAATCTCATCTTCAATTGTATTACATATTAAACAAAGTCTTTTTTCTAAATCTTCCCGCGGCCGGACATATCGACCCCGTTCAATTCTAAGCTTGTGTGCACTAATTCTGAAGGAACTTAAGCATTTTCTAATCATTTTATCATCAATAATTTCCAGGTAAGTTTCAATTCCAAAATTCTGTTTTAAAAGTTTGTATGTTCTTAGCTTTTTGTTTGTTTTATCACCTAACATTCGTTGTTTCCGAAATGATACGAATCTTTCTTTAAGTTTATTCTTTATTGAAGCCAGCAAAGCCACTGGGTTAAATGTACTTTGATTATTCCAAACATGTGAAAATCCTAGATCACACAATATGTTTTTAATAAACTGTATCCATAAACGTTTATCAGACGAACTATTATACTGTTCAATATACGCTTTTGATAATAATGTTTCACTATCAGACTGTAGTATATGTAACCAAAAATTGACACAGCTGGAAATAGTCGACAGTAACAAAGGTAAACGACCAAGTTCACTTAAAACTGCAAAATTACTAGCTTTAGAGTGTACACCAAGGATATATTTACAAAACTTGATATGTATTTTGTCAAAGTCACAGTTACTTTTAAATGACATTTCAAACATTTCGTCCAGTGTTTTGCTTTTATAACATGTCTTATACGGAACCCAGATTTCACTCCCATATAATGCGATAGGCTTAACAAGACTTTCAAATATATTAAGAATAACTGAAGGTTTTAAGCTTTTATCAAAAATACTTTGTTTTATAGAAAATAACGCCCTGTTTGCCTTTAAACTTAGGGTCTTTTCTGCCACTGCAAACTTTCCTGTATTTGTAAAGTTTACTCCGAGGTATTTATATTGCTTGACATATTCTATTTCCTCTCCGCTAAGATTAAACCTAAACGCATCCTTCTCAACACCACCACTTTTAGAAAATACCATTATTTTTGACTTATTTATGTTAATAGCAAGGCCCCAATTCTTACAAAATGTGTTTACTCTATCAATATTATTTTGCAGTTCATTTTCTGAAGTTGAGAACAAAACTAAATCATCTGCATACAATAAATGGCTAATCCTAGACTCATGTAAAATGGGTGCACCATCAAGTAACAAATTATCACCAATATCATTTATGAATATATTAAACAATAAGGGACTTAACACACTTTCCTGGTGAACTCCTTGTTTTATTGATATAGGTTCTGTTAAAACACCTTTGCATTTAACCCGTGAATAAGAACCCCGATACATTGATTTTAGTACGTTGTACATTTTCCCATTTATCCCTGCCTTTTGTAACTTTAATAGTAAACCTTCATGCCAAACTGTGTCAAAAGCTTTTTAAGATCAATAAAACAGGTATATAGCTTATTCAGTGTACCATTCTTCTGAGTATATTTATCAATTATTGTTTTTAGAATAAATACCTGATCAGAAGTACGAAAATTTTTACGAAAACCTGCTTGTTCCTTTTTAAGAAAAGATCGACTATCTAAATAATTAGCTATTCTAGTATTCAAAACATGACAAAATAATTTCCCTAAACAGCTGTTCAAAGTTATGCCCCTATAATTATTTGGATCTGTGCAACCACCCTGTTTGTAGATTGGAATTATGATTCCCTCAGTCCATGAGGCTGGAAACTGACCTTCTCTAAGAAGCACATTAAACACCTTAACAACAGTGTTCTTTATAAATGGAAGTGCAGATTTTATCATTTCATTTTTAAGCATGTCATAAGCACCTGCTTAATTATTTTTCAGTTTTCTACAAGCTTCCATAATTTCCCTTTCAGTAATTTCATAATCTAACAAACAATCTTGAAACAAGTTTTCATATTGACTTAATTCTTCTTTTATGTTATGTTGTCTCTCATCATTTATTTCATTTGAAGTGTTATGCAATAAATCTCGAAAGTGAGTAAACCATTGAGTACGATTAATTTTTTCCGCTTTATCTGCAGGTAAAGAATAATTTTTCAGCTCATTTATTACTTTCCATGCTGTTTGTGGATCATTCTCCATTGCATTATTTAACACACTTGTAAGATTTTCCTTGTATTTCCTCTTTTTAAATTTAACCAATCGCTTATATTCTTTAAACTTACTGTAGTAACGCATACGTAATGTACTGTTGAATGTATTTCTGTTAAAAGCATTTTTTGCAGACTTAACCTCCCTTAAAACACTTCTACATCTTTCTGTTGCAAATGGATTTGTTTCTTCTAAAATTTATGATAAGCGCGATGACTTTGATTTTGATATAGTAAATTTTCCTTTTTTGGATGGTGACGTTCCTCGTCGTGCTTCTTATGGTGTATACATTTCGCAACTTATTAGGTTTGCTAGAGTCTGCAATCATGTTACAGACTTCAACGCTCGAAATAAATGTTTAACGGCAAAACTTCTCCAACAGGGCTATCGGTATCATAAACTTCGAAAAACATTTTCTAAATTTTATCGTAGACACTATGAATTGATTTCCAAATATAATGTTGGGTTAAAGACGCTTTTAAGTGCGGGCCTTTCGGAACCTGAATTTTATGGTGACTTGGTTTACAAATTTAAGAAACTTAAAGGAATTAATGATTTTTCTTTTCAGTTCAGAAAAATCATAACACGTTACAAACGTATAGGTTATAACTTGAATGTTATGCGACAGTCTGCATGCTTAGTTTTTAACCCAATCATGGTTGATAACTATGCTGCCTTCTTTAATTGCACGCCGGTGGGTCGGGCGTCAGACTCTATGATGGCCCCGACATAAAGCTATTCATTTTAGTTGGTTGGGGCCGGAGCTTCTTGTCTGTTGCTTGGCCCACCGGGGTCCAACTGGTGTTTTTCTTTTGCTCCGGAGTTAGTAGGTTATTCGGCGCCCAGGGATCTCCATCGTCGGGCAGCTTACTCAGTCTGTGAGTCCTGGTTTTTGATTCATCAGGATGTTTATCATGATTTATTTGTTTGTTCTTGATGATTCATTGACTAGTTAGAGATTCACCACGAGGACCGAATAACTAACTAAATGTTATGAACCACTGCAGAAGCTGAGGGTGAGGTTATGGCCATGTAAAACCGGTTTAAGCCCGCCAGTAACTTTGTGTTACTGATCGGTCCAAGTCGATACTTCTGTGGTGGTTCTTTTTGTTTTATGTCTTGGTGTTTAAAAATTTTTTGTGCTGTTGGCGCCTTATGTGTGTTTTCATATTTTTAGTTAGGTTGGGGTGGCTGAGTGGCCGCCTATTGGGAAAATAGCTGCCCATTCGGCTTACGATTGTTTCATGGTATAAGTACCTGATTGTTAGTTTGGTTTTTTCCCACCTCGGTTTTTGGAGTGGGAATCTTTTTCTGATTGCGCCTTTTCCTGATCTTTGCCTACTTGTACCTTTTTATCATACCATTTCTTGTTTATTTTACAAACATATTTTCTTTTTAATTTGAATGTTTTCCTGAATAAAGTTTTACTTCCTGCAGTTATCATAACAACGGTTGTTTTATCAATCATAGATTGGATATGTATATTATGATGTGAATCAACTTCCTTTTCAATGTCGGCAATTTTACTCTTTGTTTCTTCAGTTTCAAAAACTTTTTGATACAATCGTTTTGCATCCTCAGACCATACAAAGTTATCAGGGAGTGGAATACAATTTTCATCTATGCCATCATTTAAAATATTATCATCAATTAAATTATCTTTACATATTTTCAACTTCATCGATACTGCACAATGGTCGGAAAAAAGGCTAATATCATGAACAAACATGTTAAATATTGAATTTGATAATGATTTACTAGCTATGATATAATCTATAACACTACTGCCTCTTGATGTATGACATGTAAATTTACCAGTAAGATCACCTAAAGTACGCCCGTTTAAAATATACAGTTGATTGTCTGAGCATAAATCTGTCAACCATTTACCATATTGATTTGTAGTCTTATAATCACATGAAACGCGGGGTAAAACAAATTCACATTTACCGTCATTCGGTAAAGGTACATGAGGTTCATCCTCTTTCTCTAAACTATCAATTAAATCGCCTACTCTTGCATTAAAATCCCCACATATGATAACCTTGCCTTTACATGAGAAAAATCAATATGTTTTTCAAGTTTTTGTAAAATTTCTTTGCCATTGGCTTTACCATAAGTAGAATTACAAGGTGGCAAATATACAAAAGCTAGTACAAAGTACAAGTCACTATTAAGCTTAGTTATGTTTTTATCAACTTTTACCCATACAACATCACTGTCAGAAATTGGGTCAAATTTGCATGATTTTCTAAGAGATTCCTTAACTAGAACAGCTATTCCTCCAGATGCCTTCCATGCACTTTTATTCTTAGGCCTATCCTTTCTAAAAACATAATATCCTTTCAAAGCAATATCAGTATCAGAATCTGCATGTGTTTCTAATAAACCAATGAAATCAGACCTTTTCAGACTGTCATTTACATCTTGATCATATAACTTATTACTTTTAACACCATTAATCTTACACTCCAAACCATTAACATTCCAGCTTGAGATAGTTAATAGACTTTCTGAACTCATATTGTACAATTATCATAAATAAAATCAACAAGTTAGATTAAAGTGAAAAGTCAGTTGTTGGAAAACAATATTTGATATTTCATCATTAACAAAATCTGAAAAGATATATTTCTATCTGACAAAAACAGTTATCTAATAAGTCATCAATAATTATTGATACAACTAAGATAATTTGTAATGGTTTAAAAGTACCTAAACTTTGATAATTCATGGTAATTATAATCTTCAAGTAATTTTCACAGTTCTTATCAAGTCTCTGACTTTTTATTCATATTTCTCTTAATACATGTCATAATAACTGTCATCATAGTATCCACTCTCATGCTCACTATATCTCTCACTAGAGTAATTGTCCCTTGGATATCTGACATTGTCTCTGTAGTTGTATCTGTATCGATTTCCCGTATGCGAATGTTGACCCCTGTGTGGCTCGTGATTCCTTCTACTATCTAATCGTCCTTGGTTGGATAACCATCACGAGTCCCATTATCGATTTCCCGTATGCGAATGTTGACCCCTGTGTGGCTCGTGATTCCTTCTACTATCGTCCTTGGTTGGATAACCATCACGAGTCCCATTGAGCTGTTTGCTTGACGGTCGTGTGTGGGCCAATTTCTGGAAAAATATATTTTCTCAATTTTTGGATGTCCCAGACATATTTTTTTACTTCTATGCATCCGATGTCATTTCTTTTTCTCCAGAGATATTAAGTGTAATAACTGTAAGAAGAAGCCTATGAGAATTTACACCACATTTAAAACACTTTCGCAATTAAAAAATATAAATTCTTATCAAAATTGTTACCGTCACGAAAGTTCAGAAACTCGTGACGGCGGAAACAACTGTTACATATTTACTCATTATAAATGTGTATCATATAAATCCTAAACTCTAATTATACAGTTTAAGTGTTAGTTTAGCAAAGTTGTCAGTTTAGCAAACTCCTACTTTCAATCGCTTTTCAACATGCCTTACCTTACGAATAAAAAATAAATTTATGGTGGGTTGTAATCCATTTTTACTCCTCTTTTGATTCTTTTTAAAATATTGCAATATCTGATAAATATCCACGGCAAAAGAAGTTGAGGTAATTAATACATCTATTTTAAGTCGCTTTTAGCGAGTCTGATATTTTATGACACCCGATCAATGACGTAATACTGGTACACACGGCGTGTCACAAGAAATTAAATCTGCTAGACTGAAAGACAAATTTATCAGGTATGCACTCGTGAAAATAAATAGAAAATATGCAAACGCTGTAAAAATGATTCCATGTCAAACATAAGCAAGGTGTGTTGTTAGTTCCGCAAACTGATTTTTCACCATGCTGAAATCAGTACGTTTAGTTGATGCGGTTCAAACACAACTAATTTATGTCCCAGACAACGGCTGTGGTCATGTCATGACAATGCTGCTAGTTTATGGGACCTCTACAACCATGATGGAATGTCATAAGTGTCGAGACGTGGTGAGGAGGGGCGGGGGGGGGAGGGGGTAAAGCGCAGCCCCGGAAACTGACGGCAATGAGGAACAGTAGCTTGGTCAATTGGAGCTGTTCTAATGTACAACCCAATGGGGGTGGGGGCTTGAATATCTGCATATATTTACAAATTAAATAAAGAACATAAACCATTGTATATATATTATTGTAGGCTATATGCATGTGTATACTTAATGCTGAATAAATTTAATTAATTTGTATTGTATAAACGTAATTACATGTAATTTTGAAAAAAAAGGACTTAAGCACAAAAAGTATGAGTACTTTTATTCGGCCATTTTTAGGTCCCGTCCCCATATGACCTTAGCTGTTGGTGGGATGTTAAACCCCAAATCAACGAAAATATGTTTTCAGAAAACGAGGCTCCTAAATTAGTAGAACTTTTGTTAGTGTCATAATTAGGGACTGAAAATTGAGATTCAAGCGAACGTAAGTTGTTCTGTCACATGCAATGTAAATATAGGTTTCACGTTAGCGTATGAGGAATGTTGGGCGCATCTTTGTAAGTCCCTCACGGTTTGAGATATCAAACATATCTTCTTAAATGTCAAGAGGTAGTTGTTTACATACAGCAACAAGTAGTATAACAAAAAAAAAACTCATCATATTGCCTAGGCACATGCTTATAATATTGTCTTATACGCTCTATAGACGAAAACAATAATTTACAATTTAGCATAAGGAAAGACGGTGATAAGCATGTGTGTTTCTGGCATGTTCAGAACTCAAAGTCGGCAATACTGTCACACTTTTGTAACTAGTGTACCCAAAAGGCGATGCTTTCGAAGTTATCTCGTGAAAATTTATATTTCGATGACTTCGTTTTCTGAGACGGAATTTTGCGAACGTTGTAATAACGTTGATAGTTTAACATGGTTCATTGATTTTTTTTCTATATCTTATGTGTTATTTGAGAAAGAAAGTACATAATGCACCTCAATATAGCCTCCTTTGACTATTTTATGCACAAAAGGCAGTTTGCAATTCTTCTGTACATGTTTATTTCACTGACCTAATAGCACTTGCGGAACTAGACACAGGTTTGCGGATCTAACAACAGCTGGTGCCCCTACATTTACGCTTCCAGAATCAAAACGGAAGACGCGAATTCAAAAAACTAATCTGCATGTGAAAGGATATAAATTTGTTGATATGCTCATGCCAAACCATTTTGATATATGCAGTAGTAATTTCAGGATACCCCGACGACGAGAAGTGTTTGCGGAACTAGACATTTTACTGTACTTAATAACCTGTCTTATATTTGCTGGTAATGCTCTCTTGGTATTAATAATAGGCAATGCTAGAAAAAATACCAAAACACCTACGAACATATTTACCGTCACGCTCATATGGGAAAATGTCCCAACACAGTCATTAGCAATTCAAAGTTACTTGGATAGGCCTTATGAAGTGCCTTCTAAGAACAATAATGAGAGTTGCAACTAAGAATACATACTTAATATCATAGTTAAATACTTTTGTCGTTATGATGTTCTGAGCAATTCCACCAACTGACTTTCCAAATCCCAGGACTGTAGTATAGGATTTGGAAAGTCAGTTGGTGGAATTGCTCAGAGCTTGGCTTTCACAAGGAAAATTGGTAACTGAAGAGGCTCCGAAGGATTACGCAGTTTCAATCCTTCAAAGGGAACAAACTTGTTGATTCTTATTATTTTGGCGGGAGATATCGAAATGAACCCAGGCCCCAGGTTCCAGTGCTGCACGTGCAAGAAGTATTGCAAGGCGACCGAGAAAGCAGTTAAATGTGAAGATTGCGAGAAACGCTTCCATGCGTCTTGCGTAAATCTTGGTCCCGTTGAGTTACAAAAGATTGAGTCGGGTAATGATTCTTGGTATCGTTCAAACTGCAAAGCTGAGTGCAGCCTATGCAGTGGTGCTGTTTTGAATTCCCATAAGGCTGTCCAGTGTGACAAATGAGAAATGTGGGTGCACAATAACTGTTCTTTTATGTCAGACTCAGAGTATGAAACGATGCAAAACTCAGCCTGTACATGGATTTGCCCAAAATGTGACTTTTTCAATTTCTCAGACTCTTTTTTCAATGAACAGTTTAACTTGGAAAGTGAAAATAGGTTTGACCTACTTGCAAAAGGTCATGAAACCAAGTCCACTGAAACCTTGACTAGCAAAAACAGTTTTATTAGTGGTCTGAAATTTTCCAGTATCAACATAAACAGTATAAGAGGCAAAAAACTTGAGTTGTTGGCCTTCATTGATTTTCATCAATCTAAGATTTTGGCGATTCAGGAGACAAAAATTGACAATTCCATATTAACGTCTGATTTATTTCCGGAATCCTTTCCATACAGCGTGTACAGAAAGGATAGAACCTTAAATGGCGGTGGTGTTATGCTTCTTGTACACAAGGACATCCCACACATGCCCCTCACAGAATTGGACAATGACTCAGAGTCAGTTTGGGTCAAACTTTTTGTAAATAAGAAAACTCACTTTGTGGCTAGCTGGTATCGACCACCTGTCGATGGTCATTTACCAGTATCGGACAATGGAAATGACTTATTGAATTCGCTGGAAAAGTTTGACAATTTATTTAGAGAACAGCTTGACAAAATCAAAAATATTAACAAAGGCAACAAACCCCGCTTAATTCACGTTTTAGGTGATTTTAATTTTAGAGATATTGTATGGCCGGACAGACTCAGCAAATCTGGGTCATCATTGAGTCAGACAGAGGGTCAGATTTTGATAGATATCATGAATGACCATAGTTTGGAACAATTAGTCAATTTCCCCACCAGAGAAAGAAATACTTTGGAATTAATTTTGACCTCTCTTCCTGGTCAGTTTGCAGACATTCATTCCCCGGATAAGCTCAGTGATCATGACATTGTTTCTGGCACATTGAAAATTGCTATCCCCCCTATAAAGAAACCTAGGAGAAAAAGTGTATCGTTATCAGAAAGGTGATTATGAATCTATGAGAGCAGAAACACTTAAATTTGCAAAGGAAAGATACTTCAACGGTTACTCAGATACTCGGTCGGTCCAGGAAAATTTCAATCTCATTACATCGTTCATTCAGGAATCGGCAGATAAACATATCCCCTCAAAAACTAGTCGCTCAGTTTCCTCTGTCCCTTGGATAACACCTGAAATAAGAAGGAAGATTCGCAGACAAAATGCAACTCATGCAAAAGCTAAAAAGACTGGTAGTGCAAAATTTAGATCTAAATTTGAATCTTTACGAAAAGAGATCAAAGCTGATATCAGGAAGCAGCATGATCTTTACGTGAACAACTAAGTAGGAGATGTTAAGGCTAATCCTAGAGATTTTTACAGGTACATAAACAGTCAGAAAAAAGATACCCAAGGTATTCCCCCATTGAAAAAGAGAAATGGAAGTGGAATTGCACAATCCGAATTTGAGAAGGCGGAAGTTCTCGGATGTTTTCACTAAAAGTGAATACAAACAGGTCCGTCTTATGGATAGACCTGCCCCATTCATGCATGATATTGTGGTCACAAAGGAAGGGGTGACCAAACTTCTCAAAGGTCTAAACCCGTCTAAAGCCTTAGGGCCTGATGAGCTTCATCCCAGAGTCCTAAAGGAACTGGCTATGGAATTAGGGGCGGTATTCGCCCATCTCTTCCAGCAGTCAATTGATAAAGGTGAAATTCCTAAAGAATGGTCTCTTGCTAATATTTGCCCCCTGTTTAAGAAGGGCGACAGGTCACTTGCCTGCAATTACCGCCCTGTTTCTTTGACATGCATTCCTTGTAAGCTTCTTGAACATATTGTATGCCCATCTTGATGAACATGAACTCTTGTCGGACAGGCAACACGCATTTAGGAAATGGCACAGCTGTGAAACTCAGTTGACTACAGTGATAAATGACTGGGCCAAAATCTTAGACAAAAAAGGCCAGGTCGACACTTTTATACTCGATTTTGAAAAGGATTTCGATACTCCTCCCCATGAACTCCTTAGAAGCAAATTGTTTAGCTATGGAATAGGTAGAACAACACTAAATTGGATAAATGCTTTCCTTTGTTTCAGACAACAAAGGGTAGTGGTTAATGGTATTAAATCGGATTGGGCTCCACTTGTGTCGGGTGTCCCTCAGGGCACCGTTCTCGGCCCCTTGCTGTTTTCCTTGTATATAAATGACATCTCAGCAGACATTGAGTCTGAAATAAGACTCTTTGCTGATAATTGTGTTTGCTATCGTGAAATCAAGAATGAAGAGGATACATTGAAACTTCAGAGAGACATTGATCGTTTAGGCAGTTGGGCTAGGAAATGGGGAATGAGATTTCAACCCGTCAAATGCAACATGATGCAGCTGACAAATAAACGGTCTAGTAAGATACAGGCTAACTACACCCTTGAGGGCACTGTGCTGGAAAACGTTGAAAGCATAAAATACCTGGGTGTAACTATCACAAATGATTTGAAATGGAATACTCATATTTCCAATGTTTGTACAAAGGCTAACAGAACTCTCGGATTCTTGAGGAGAAATTTGTATTCTTGTCCCCCAGATGTGAAAGAAGCAGCTTATAAAGGACTGGTGCGGCCGGTCTTGGAATATGGAAGCTCAGTTTGGGACCCTTACACTCATTGCCTCCAGGAAGAACTGGAAAAGGTCCAAAATCGTACGGCAAGGTTTGTGACGGGAAATTATGTTTTTGAAACTGGGAGCATGACTGGCATTTTAGGTCAACTGAAATGGGAATCTCTTAAGAAAAGGAGGAAGGATAGTAGACTTATATTGCTATACAAAGGTCTAAAGGGTAAAGCCAGAATACCCACAGATGACCTTATCCCAAAGAATAGGCGTTGTAGAAATCAACACTCTTTGGCTTTTCAGATACCTTCAGCTAGCAAAGAAGCATACAAAAGTAGTTTCTTTCCACAGACTATCAGGGACTGGAATGACCTCCCTGATTCACTTATCTCCTCTGCTGAAATGTCTGATGACTGTGTGTCCAAGTTCGCTTCACTCGTGCGTTCAAGGGACTAATCTCTCCCCCATCCGAACCCCCTGGTGAAATAATGTCATTTGGCGTGTCACCAGTAAACTATTCAGATTCAGATTCAGATTCAGACATGTGCTATGAAATCCTTTCACAAAACTTCACCTAAAGGGCTTCCATACAACATTCCCCCACCGTCACACTGCTCTATCAAATAGCGGAACAAAAAGTAAATAACATAAAAACTTGAAAATGCCGTCATCAATTACGTCATATAGGTCCTTCTTTTGCAAACTTCTTTTGCTTTCTTTCCATTGAGGCACATGGTGACTGATGAATCTGATGTAAAAGTTGTGTTGTTTAATGTGTAACATTATATTTGTCTTTACCGAACACTGAAAAGCATTGCACAAAATGCATATAGCCATTTCGTTTTGTTGTAATGCATACCACATATACACATTGGAGAATTTTTAATCATTAAAATATTTGATTATGAAGACGAAACGACTCTATTTTTCTTTTTCGGTATCTCGTCTTACTTCCTTTTTTCTAAAAATAGAACTGAAAATTTATTGGTTAGATTTTCCCTTGTTTAATTTCTTTGTTCACAGTTTGAAAAGTTTTCGACGGAGGACGTTTTGTAGTGAAGTCTGCGTTCTTTAAAATGCCCTCCCACCCGCCACTCTGTTACATTTTCTTTATATATTGCCATGTTGTATTAATATGTTGATGAAATTGTTGATATGATTATTTCATATTGGTATTTCATATATATTGGTACTTAAATTATGATATTATTTGGTTTGACTGATATATACTTATTGTTATAACAAGTATATTTGATTTTGAACAGCATTGTAATGGAATATTAAATTGATTTGCAATTTAATGATTCTAATTTGGATTGTTCTAAACTCATTTTGTCATGAGACTTCACGAGAAAAGGCACATTACAACTTATAATTAAATTTATGTCTTCATTATCATTTATCTACCGGCTTTAAGGAATGAATAATTAATGATGTGTAGTGTTCTTTACGTGTACATGGCAGTAAACATATACTCAGGCCTTAATATCAAATGCAGTACCCCTCCGCCACAGTACCCTCCATCACAATAATGTGAACATGTTGGTGTGTGTGACGGGGGATACAATTGTGACGGAGGAGACACAAATACTGATCATATGAAAGACTTAAGTTTGTTTACGTCTTCAGATAATGGTGAAAACATTAAGCAATCATATCTATGCAAAATCCAGTGATTTTTAAAAATAGTCCATAAAGACTTTAAAGGCATCAGTGTGTCTCCACCGTCACATGTCTGTCTCCACCGTAACGATGAAACTCTACTGTCACATTGCTATAAAATGCTTATTTGAAACAAGCTATGACATTAATAAGTACATTCAGCTTACTAAATTCACAGAGCATATGCTAAGTCAACATTAATTTGATTGTAATATAGAATTGGTAAATATTGAGACAGATACGAGTAAAAATTGACGATAAAATACAAGACGAAATAGAACAAACATATTTATTTTTCAATAAAGTCACTGCATATTAATAGATTTTATTGAAAAACAGAAAATCACTATACTAAATTCAGGTTAAAAGGCCCATTCAGTTTATAAGTTTTGGGGTTTAAGAGAACACAGTTTATTGTAGAAAAAATATTTGTGACGGTGGAGACATTTTTTCTTCCATCACTTGAAGGTGAAGGTCACCCTGACAAGGTCGTTATGTGCACCAAGTGTACATTGACAAAAAATAAATGCCAAAGAACTGTATTAGTTAGAAACAAACAGAAATCTTTATATATTGTAATGTTATAATTTAACAATTTTGAGTCAGAAAACACCAGTATTTAGAAAATGGCCCGTATACGAGATCATACGAGTCATCTCGCCACTAATCATTTCGGTCCGGGATTTGACTTTTACACAACGGGTTGACTTCGGTTTGTAACGCTAGAAAGATGAAAACAAAGAGACTATAGACAGAAGAAGCAAATACAAGTTATAATAAGACTGTATACTACAAGTTTCAATAATTATTAACAAAAGAGATAAATGGGGAATAAAATTAAGAGGTACAGTATAGCCACCCCTGGCATGTACATGTATTGTATGTATTGATGAACCCATCTTGATGATCATGAACTCCTGTCAGACAGGCAGCACGCATTTAGGAAATGACATAGCTGTGAAACTCAGTGGACTACGGTGATAAATGATTAGGCAAAAATCTTAGACAAAAAGGCCAGGTTGACACTTTTATACTGGATTTTGAAAAGGCTTTCGATACTCCTCCCCATGAACTCCCTCAACCTTTCTCTGACGCGCGCACCTGCACATAATCCTCGCGAGAGGGTGATGCAGTATATATAGAAAGAAAGAAAGAAAAAGCAAATTGTTTGCTATGGAATAGGTGGAACAACACTGAACTGGATAAATGCTTTCGAAACAACAACGGGTAGTGGTAAATGGTATTAAATCGGATTGGGCTCCAGTTGTGTCGGGTGTCCCTCAGAGCACCGTTCTCGGCCCCTTGCTGTTTTCTTTCTTTCTTTCTATATATACTGCAGCACCCTCTCGCGAGGATTATGTGCAGGTGCGCGCGTCAAAGAAAAGGTTGATAGAAGAAAGTTAAAATGAGTTTAGTAAGGCTAAAAAGTATGATAGTGTTAGTATGGAGAAGAAGTAAGAAGTTAAAAGCGGATAAAAACAACATATCCTGGATTTATGGCATAATGTGGTTAAAGCTGCAAATGGCAGACCTGAACATAGTCATGTCTTCTGAAAGGACAGCAGAGGTCGGGAGGCCAAAGGGAAAAATGAATATTTATAGTAGCTGTTGTTTGGATCTGAATAAAGTGGTATCATTGGGTGTGTAGTTCTTGTCATTCGGGTCTGTCTGTGGATGTAAGATGGTAGTGGTATCTCAACCAAACCACGTACTATTTTATATAGGCCCCGATAGCTCAACTGGTAGAGCGTCCGCTTCGGGATCGGGAGGTCGCAGGTTCGATCCTCGGCCGCGCCATACCAAAGGCGTAAAAAATGGTACTGGTAGCTCCCTTGCTGACGCTCGCAATAAAAGGGTAGTTCCAGGAAGATACAAGAAGGCAGGTAAGTATCTGTTAAGGATATTTGTTATGTCGCATAATAGCTCATGAACTAATGTTGTCTGTTAAAAACGCGACGTTAAATAAAGCTTCTTTATCTTTATCTTTATCTTATATAGAACATTATGAGCCTGGCATCTGCACGTCTTTGTTCTAATGACCTCCATCCTAAGGTATTGATCATATGAGTCACACTACTGTATGAAGAGTAGTCATGGGTGACCCAGCGTGCTGCCCTGCGCTGGACAGCCTCGATCTTATTTATGTTTTTGTCAGTATGAGGGCTCCATACAGGGGAGGCATACTCTACTTGAGGCAAGAGTTTGATATGCTACAAGAGTTTGATATGCTGTTTGACGTATGCCTTTATGATTGTGTTTGATATCAAGAAATCAAGAATGAAGAGGATAAAGGATCTCGGAAGACTTCTGTTGTGAGATTGCCCAAGAATTTTATAAAATCTCAAGTTCCAGGCTCTGAAATGAAGTTTATTGCAGTCAAAAATCAAGTTTCTATTGTATTTAGACATGTACTGTTTTGTGTAAGTCAAGCAGGGACTTCTTTAAAAATTTGACAAAATCTTTGAATTTAATATAGGATCATATAGGAAATCGGAAACTTTTTGTAAGTCTGTGCCCCCCCCCCCTTGCCCAATCAAAATATTTTGAACACAGCTGTATTTTTGTAAATGACATATTATATCAAAATGCCATGTTTGGGCAAGGGGGGGGAAGGCTGTCAAAAAGTCCAAAAACCGATAAATGGGCTCAGCTCCATTATTTATAATGTAACAAGGATATGGAAATATACTGTATATGTATGTTCTACCTGAATGAACAGACTGTCTGTCCTATTTTAACAGGTATACACAAAGTGTACATACTATAATGCATATAAATATACTGTGCAAAATAAGTTTATCAATTATTGATGGTTTATGTTTTATTTGAGATATGCCAAAGTGGACTTTAAGTCCAACACCACTTCTGCAACACACAACGATTGGTTTTACCCTTATTTGATACATGCAAGATATTGTCAGAAGACTCCCCTAATGTCTAAAAACGTATAGAGTCACTGTTCAGAGTAAAAGTTGCTTAATTTATTTGGCATAGTATATTTAAGGTACAGGTATTTGCATAAGTGACGGACAGTGTTACTATAGTGATAGTTCGTCTCTCACTAATGAGAAAGACCATCATTATTTCTTGAATAGTGCTGATGTGTGTTGGTGAGTTCTTTGATGGCTGACTAGGCCAATTCTGGCTCTAAACTGTCGGTTGCAAGTAGAGCAAGTCAATGTCATAGAGTCTGATGGTGGCACATTTGTTTTGGCTTTGCGCTCTCTTCGCTTTCTTTCAGCTTCACAGATTCTCTTCTTTTCATAAAGAGCTGCTCCTTTGTTGATGAGACCTCGCCACTTTGATCGCTCCTGTGCAGTCTGTTCCCAGGACCCCATTGGTATTTCGAAATCCTTCAGAGAGGCTTTGAGGGTGTCTTTGTAGCGTTTCTTCTGGCCACCTTGAGAGCGCTTTCCCTCCTGTAGTTCTCCATAGAAAACTTTCTTTGGAAGTCGCGCATCAGGCATTCTTATAACATGGCCAGTCCATCTTAGCTGTGCTAGCTTTAAGACTGTATGCATGCTTTGCATCCCTGCTTTCGTCAGGACCTCTGTGTCTGGAATCTTGTCCTGCCACTTGATTTTTAACAACTTTCTCAAACAGCTTAAGTGGAAATGGTTAAGTCTCTTTGCATGGCGTTGGTATACTGTCCAGGTCTCACATGCATACAAGAGGGTTGGCAGTACCACAGCCTTGTAGACTTTCAGCTTGGTGTCAAGCTTGATTCCATTTCGCTTCCAGACATTTGCACGGAGTCGTCCGAATGCCACACTAGCCTTTGCAATTCTGGCAGTGATCTCATCATCAATATGCACTGCTCTGGAGAGAGTGCTTCCCAGGTAGGTGAACTTGTCAACAACTTTCAGTTTTTGCCCATTCACAGTGATGGTTGGTTCATTATATGGCTTTCCGGGCGCTGGTTGGTGTACAACCTCTGTCTTTTTTGTGCTGATTGTGAGATCATAGTTATCACATGACTGTGAGACTTGATCCATGGCTCTTTGCATTTTTGCCTCTGTGCTGGCATTCTTATCCATATCATCTGCATAGAGGAGCTCATCTAGCACATCAGTCTGGACCTTAGTTTTGGCTTGCAACCTTCTGAGGTTGAATATGTTGCCATCAAAACGGTACCTGATTGGAAAACCAGTGTCACTGTCCTGAAAAGCATCCATAAGCATGGCAGAAAACATCATGCTGAACAGTGTTGGTGCCAGAACACAGCCTTGTTTGACCCCATTTGTTACTTCAAATGGTTCAGAGAACTCTCCATCATTTTGCACACGTGCCTGCATGCCATCATGAAACTGCCGCACCATTGCTATGAATCTGGGTGGACAGCCAAACTTGGCCATGATTTTCCAGAGTCCATCACGACTAACAGTGTCAAAAGCTTTGGTGAGGTCAACAAACGTCATGTATAGATTTACATTCTGTTCTTGGCATTTCTCCTGAAGCTGTCTTGCTGTGAAGATCATGTCTATTGTCCCTCTGTCTTTTCTGAATCCACATTGACTTTCTGGGATAAGTCCCGTCTGATCAAGATGAACATTCAGACGATTCAACAGAATTTTTGCAAGTATCTTCCCAGCAATTGATAGGAGGGAGATGCCTCTGTGATTGTCACAGACTTGAGGATTTCCTTTCCGCTTGTATAGGTGGATTATGGATGCATCCTTAAATTCTTGTGGGATAGCCTCCTTTCTCCACATACAGTGAAACAACTCTGTCAGTTTCTCTGCCATGGGTAGCCCCCCCAGCCTTGTAAACTTCGGCAGGAATTGAATCTGCACCTGGGGCTTTGCCAGATGATAGTTGTTGAACTGCTTTTCTTGTTTCCGTAACGGTAGGAAATTCATCTAACAGAACATTGCACTCTATCTGTGGAAGTCTGTCGATTGCATCCTCATTGATGCTTGATGGTCGATTAAGCACACTATTGAAGTGTTCTGCCCACCTTTCCAAGATAGCTTCTTTATCTGTGAGAAGAGTGTTACCATCTGCACTGAGCAATGTGGTGGCTCTAGAACTCTTTGGACCATAAATGGTTTTCAGTGCATCATGAAATTTCTTCATGTCCTTTCTATCCGCAAAAGACTGAATTTCTTCTGTTTTCTTCCTCAGCCAGGAATCTTGCATGTCCCTAAGCTTGGTCTGGACTGTCTTACAAATGTTGCTGTAGGCTGCTTTCTTTGATACTGAGCTAGTATCATCTTGATGTGCCTTGTGCAATCGGTGCTTTTCTTCAAGAAGCCTCTGAATTTCGTCATCATTCTCATCAAACCAGTCTTGATGTTTGCGAGATGGATGGCCTAAGGTGCTTGCAGCTGAAGAAAGAACTGTTTTATGGAAAACTGTCCAGTTTTCTTCGGGGTCCTCTGAACTGAGATTCATTGCATCCAGTTGGTTGCAAATGTCTGTTAAGAAATCTTGTCTCATGCTGTCTTTATTCAGCTTTGAGACATCCAGTCTCTTAGGAGCTTTCTTGCCTTGAGGTCGCCTCGCAGGCTGTATTCTTAGGTTGAGTTTGCTGACAACCAGTCTATGATCTGTCCAGCAGTCTGCACCACACATAGTCTTTGTCACTTTAACATCCTGCCTGTCTGTTCTCCGCACTATGACATAGTCTATGAGATGCCAGTGTTTGGAACGGGGATGCATCCAGGATGTTTTGTTCCTATTAGGTAGACGGAAGACTGTGTTGGTGATTAGAAGGTCATGTTCAGCACACTTCCTGAGAAGCAAGAGACCATTGCTGTTGCACTTTCCAACCCCTTCTGGACCTATAACTCCTTCCCAGGTCTGGTGGTCTGTACCCACTCTGGCATTAAAGTCGCCAAGAAGGATAAGCTTGTCTGTGCGGGGTGTTGCAGAAATAACATTGTCTAGGTCATCATAGAACTTGTCCTTGTCCTCATCTGGATTGGTCATTGTGGGTGCATAAGCACTGACAATAGTTGCATGTTTATTGCCTGACAGAGGAAGTCTCAATGTCATTAGACGGTCATTAATGCCTTTTGGCAATCCTGACAGCTTACCAACAAGTTCTGTTTTGATGGCAAAGCCAACTCCTGCTTCACGCCTCTCTTCACTTTTGCGTCCACTCCAGAAGAAGGTGTATCCAGCACCAACTTCTTTGATCTCCCCAACATCTGCGAACCGAGTCTCACTCAATGCAGCTATCTGTATATCATACCTCCCAAGTTCTCTGCCCACAAGGGCCGTTCTACGCTGTGGTCTATCTGACCCAGCATTGTCCATTAAAGTACGCACATTCCATGCGCCAATCCGTAAGGGGATTACTCTAGCTTTTTTCTTTGTATTTCGACCGCTTAAGGGGATCCCCGCTGATCGCGGTTAACCAGCCAGGGGGTTTGAAGCAGGCAATTGTTTAGGGCATCTTTTCTAGCCCCTTCCCCATGCTACGGGGGTGAGCAGTGCGGTCCTAAATAGGTCTGCTCAGTCGCTCAGCCGACTGCCGAATTCTGCTTACTGCTTCTCCTCACAGAAAACGACCATTAGAACTGAGCCGCCTGTGTGCAGGTCTGCAACTACAGCTCCCAGTGTGTCCTACACCTGCTGCTTCGCCACTCGCCACTCGCCCATCGCTACAGGACTTTGTAGGTATGTGGGTGCAAGTGTGATGAAATTGTTGTGTATGCAAGTGCTTGTGTGTTGAGAAATAAGATGACATGCGCTATGAAATTGGATTATAGTGAGGAATAGGTGCGCAACGTCAACCTCACTCTCTAGTCCTCGCCCAGCTGCGCCCAGAGGCAAGACACAGGTCAAAACGTCTGGTGTTGGGTTTGGATGCAGTGGATGACCGTAACATCTTTAGTGCCTTGTCACGCTCTGCATGTTCCACAACATGTTGCTGTATCGCTTTCTGAACCGTTGAATCAGGTGATTTCTTCCGCTCCATCTACCGAAACAGTCTTTGCATATCTGGACTAGGCATATCCAGACACACAGGTTTGATTTTGGAGTTTCCTTCTCCTAGATGAATTGCTGGCCACAGCTGAAGAGCTCCATCTACCCTTTCTTAGGTTTTGTTTAGAGACCTGTAAACTCCTAGGAGGACTGTCAACCAAGACTAATGAGTTCCCCCTGCCCAGCTAGATGTTTGTGTAGAGAACTAGCTTAACTCCTAGATGAGTTGCCTTCCAAGGCTAACGAGCCCCATCTGCACCGCATGACAACAGGTAGTACTGATTACATGTTACAGTAGCAGTTAAACTGACCTGACCTGTTACTATAGTAATAAATCTGAGAAAGATGATACACCCGTTATTCATGCATAAGTCATTGCTACCCCAAAATTTAGGTTGCAATAAGCATATTGTTGTATTTTCTTGATTATCTATGGCAAAAATATGTTTTCTGACAAAATATTTTTTTTGAAAAAATATGACCCCCTCCCCCTTTGACACTGATTTAAGCTGCGGGTATGTAACATCAGGGACAGTAGATTTACAGTATTATAGATCACTGGTAACATCAAGAGGTTCCCACCATGTTGTTGCATTTATCAAATGTTTAATTTTACGGAGAATGCAGCAGATAGTCTATACAAATAATACAGACGCCGCCAGAAACACTCAAACTTTGGGCTGGAAACCTATTAAGTCTTCCGAGATCATTAAATCTTCAGAGAGACATTGATCGTTTAGGCAGTTGGGCCAGTTGGGCTAAGAAATAGGGAATGAGATTTCAACCCGCCCAATGCAACATGATGCAGCTGACGAATAAACGGTCTAGTAAGATACAGGCTAACTACACCCTTGAGGGCACTGTACTGGAAAACGTTGAAAGCATACAATACCTGGGTGTAACTATCACAAATGATTTGAAATGGAATACTCATATTTCCAATGTTTGTACAAAGGCTAACAGAACTCTCGGATTCTTGAAGAGAAATTTGTAATCTTGTCCCCCAGATGTGAAAGAAGCAGCTTATAAAGGACTGGTGCGGCCGGTCTTGGAATATGGAAGCTCAGTTTGGGACCCTCACACTCATGGCCTCCAGGAAGAACTGGAAAAGGACTTTAAGGTCCAAAATCGTACGGCAAGGTTTGAGACTAGAAATTATGCTTTAGAAAATGGGAGCATGACTGGCATTTTAGGTCAACTGAAATGGGAATCTCTTATGAAAAGGAGGAAGGATAGTAGACTTATATTGCTATACAAAGGTCTAAAGGATAAAGCCAGAATACCCACAGATGACCTTATCACGAAGAATATGCGTTGTAGAAATCAACACTCTTTGGCTTTTCAGATACCTTCAGCTAGCAAAGAAGCGTACAAAAATAGTTTCTTTCCACAGACTATCAGGGACTTGACTGACTTCCCTGATTCTCTGATCTCCTCTGCTGCAATGTCTGATGACTGTGTGTCCAAGTTCGCATCTCTTGTGAGACCCAGGGACTAATTTCCCTCCTGGCGCGCACCCCTGGTGAGTTATTGTCAATTTGGCGTGTCACCAGTAAACCATTCAGTTAAGTCGGTTAATAGCCATACATAGCTAATGTTTATTTGTTTAAATGCCCGACTATAAATAAAATTTGTATTCTGTAATTTCTGTATTCTGATCCACTCGCTCACTCTGTCCTCATGGAGGCTCTGTCGATATAGAGGGCGTGACACAGTATTATGTTTCTTGGAGGATGAACTTCGGATGAAGATGAGTCTGGTTCCACATAGACTGTCAAGGCAAGTCATCAACTATGTATGGGATCTACAATACATAGCAAAAGTATAGCCTGGGAATGTATATGCAGGTTCACTCTATAACCGTTGCACTCAATGTTTTCGGCACTGGTAAGACACAGAGTGTAATCATATGACGTTTATGTCTCTTCAAATTCACGAAGTGCACATAGGGCATGTAAAACGATAGAAAGGTGAAAAACGTCAGATTGCTAGTGATTTTGTTCAAGCATAGTATGTCTCATCCATTTTGTTTCGTAAAAATGAAAACCTAGCGTCAACTGGTGTATTTATATATGCTTAGGTACCTAAATTTCTTATCGATGTACATTTTGTATAAATAAAAACCACAAAAGTAAAAAGAAAAGATAGTCAGCATGTATGAAAATGGAGAATAGTCCCTCTCTTATCAATAAAATGAAGTTCTGCTTCGAAGTAAGTGGCATGCTGCATCTGTCTTCACCAGAAGAAAAAAGGGGTAGAGGAGAATACGGGTCAGCCACACGTTAGTCTTTTTCTCCCAAAGCTATTATAAAATCCTAAAACATTTTCTACTCATCCTTGGTTTTATAAAACACATTCACGACCCTCTGTACATTCGCTTTCATAATTTTATTTTGGATCAGAAGTTCCTACACAATTCACCCTTTTCTCGCATTTGAAAATTTATTTGAAAATGAATTAGTTCATTTCTACTTTGTCTGTTTCATTTAAAAATGGGACTTTTGACGGCTTCTGCCTTCCATTATAGTGTATAGGTAGGCATTGGCTAAAGTATGAGATTTTCTAACACGCTTACTTATCAGCTTATGCATTAAATCATTAATTTGCAATTAAATGAATTAATTATAACTTTTAAATAACAATTGAAGTTTTGAAGTTTATTCGTAAACCATCTTAAAAAAAATAAAATAAAATAAAATAAAAAAATATATATATATATATATATAAAAATAAAAAAATATTAAGACTTGTTGTCTGAAGCACAGGAAAGTATATATTTATCCATTACAATGTTACAATGTTTACTTTCTTATTATGCAACTTAAGGATTGTTTTTAGAAGTTCGTGTCGGGGTGCATCATTTTTTTTTATTATTATTATTTATTCCCCAAAAATTACCACCATAATCAACTGTGTTTCACAACAAAGTGGTGAGTGGGGGTTAAACGAAGAAAAAGTCATATATGCTGTATTAAATATACCGGGACTGAGTAATACACATGCCTCTCGACGACTGCTTAACTTGATAACTCGAATACTGGTAAACTGCGCACTATATAAATGAGGCCAATCCAGGGGGCGGGGTCTCTGCTCCATTTTCCCTAAAAAACAATTCCTGGACCTGCTCATTGTTTTTCGTCATCATAAACTTATTTTGCTCATGCTCCCTAAAATACCCATTATAAACATATGCGCTTTTTCCCAAACTCCCCTAACATAATCACTAGTGCTACCCACCTCCCTGAAAATAAATAACTCTCCTCCCACAGATCCCCAAATCCCTGATAAAGGCACCGCGGGGAAAGGGTAGAGGGGACTTATGAAGTGATAGATTTAGAGTGGTTCCGGGCATTTACGAATGTATCTGAGTATTTTGAATGCATTTAATTTGGGCGCATTTCTCGACGACAATCTAGATTTCAAGGATCATATCAAACGAAAATGTCAATCTGCCATGTTGAACTTTTTCACAATTAAGAGCATACGTAGATATCTTACTAGGGACGCCACTGAGGTCTTATGCCTGTCATTAGTCATTTCCCACCTAGACTATTGCAATGTAATTCTTTATGGCATTTCCCAGCATTTTCCAGAGTGAATTAGCTAAATTGCAATGCATTCAGAATACGTGTGCCAAACTTGTTCTTAATTGTAGCCGGTATGACAGTTCAAGGCAGGCATTATAGATCATTATATGACCTACATTGGCTTCCTATCAAGGCAAGAATAAACTTAAAGATGTTATGTATAACTGTTCTGTTGGAAATGCTCCAAAATACTTGTGTGAGCTGTTAACTCCTAGAGTTTCTCAACGAACATTATGATCGTCTGAATCGTCGTTGGTCTGCCACGAAGTCCCATAAAGACTTTCAGTGACAAAAGTTTTAGCACTGTAGGGCAAAGACTTTGGAACTGATTACCATTGAGTCTCCGGCAGAGTGAGTCAGTAGATACTTTCAAAAAGAATTGAAAACATTTCTGTTTAAAGATTATGAATGTCAAGCAGGACATTTTTATATGTGACCCGAGGCTATTGAAATCATTGACAATTTATACTTATCATTTTATTATGTATCTTATACACTGCTGGGAATCACGTGATACGCAATGTTTATGATATGTGCAAATTGTAAACAAGAAGCCGCCATTTTCCACCGGGTCTTTGTAAGTCTATCGAGTTTTCTTTCAAATGCTGAGGGATAATGATGGATGAATATGCCCAGTCCATGCAGATACATCAGATTTATTTAACTATGTGCGAGCTAATCTTTCAAAGTGTTTTGTTTGTGTAAACACCTCATTCCCATCATCAAAATTGTTTGTTGCCATGTACACCAAATATTTATTTTGGGTCTTATTCATTCTTCCAGCAACAATGCGTCCTTTCTTAGAGGTAAAATAACATTTTTTTCAAAGGACAATTACCTCCATTTTACAGAAATATGCTAAGTGCCACATGAAAAAAGATAATCAACATCATTGACATTGCATCCCTATACACATGCAATGTGGATTGGTACCCTCCACACTAAAACAAAAATCACCATGTTTCTATTCTTTCGTCGATAAATGTATTGATTGCTAATGCACCAGTCCTTTGTAACCATTGCCCCCCCCCTTCACACATACCTACGGTGAAGGGTGGGGGATAGCCGGGCTTAAGTGCAGAGCAATTACTTGTCGAGTGTATCCGCAGTGCAGGGGGAATTACGAGGTTTTTTATGCATTAGGATCCTTACTCCAGGGCAATTTTCTATTTCTAAGGTGAGGCCAAAGAGCAAAATTTTGACCCCCCAGTTTGCCCCCTGTGTGTGAGGCTTATAGCAGGGCACTGAAAGCAGAAATGCCACAATCACCGCCCTTCCCCGTAGGTGGATGAGCAGTGGTTACAAATGACTTGTGCATAATTGCAGCTAAAATATGATAAAAAAAAAAAAAAAAAAAAAAAAAAAAAAAATAGCCATTCTCGGTTTTGTTCAATATTGAGAACGAAAATCTTTGAATGCTTTCCTGGCTTTGTTATGTATCAGCAGTCACACATTAGCGTATAACCCAAACGCGCGTCTGGCGTATGAATACTCTCAACATGCTTTAGATTTTGGACGTATAAAAATAATTTGTTCCTTTAACTCGCTATAGCAGTCACACATTAGCGCCTGACTGAGACGTGTGCCGGACGTACAAAAATCTCAAAGTGTTGAAGTACGTTTGTGTTACTTCCCAGACGCGCTAAGCATGTGCTACAGGCGCACAGCAAACGTTCAACGCGCGTCTCACAAACGCTTAGGGCACGCTACGGAAGCAATATCTCATAAAATCTGAAAACGCATGTGGCGTACACTAGCGTGCATAACACGTGCGCCAGATGCGTTCATAGCGTATTCAACGCGCCTGTAACGCGCATGGAACTTATTCAAAACGTAAAAGACATTTGCACAAGACACGCCCAGCTTCTGGAAAAATTTTAAGCATGATTAAACACAAACGTGCCTAGAGCGCGCACCGACCTTTAGCGACGTATATCAACGTACACCCAGCGTACACCAAGCGTACACCAAAAACACACATGTAGCGCGTTTCTAATGTGTCTCCGACGTGCTCCTGACGTAGGTTGAATCATTCAAAGTTTACATTTTTGTCAACACGCCCGGCGCGCGTTGGCTTATTCTGCTATTTTAAACAGCAGTCACACACTAGCGTATAATCCAAACGCGCACCGGGCGTGTCGACAAAAATGTAAAATTAAAAAAAAACGCCAGGAGCACGTTTGAGACACGTTAGAAGCGCGTTAAACGCGCGTTTTTTTACGCTTGGTGTATGCTTGTTGCACGTCGATATACGTCGCTGTAAGTCGCTGCGCGCTCAAGGCGCGTTTGCCCCCCCCCCACCCCCCACCCCCCCCCCCCCCAAAAAAAAAAAAAAAAAAAAAAAAAAAAAAAAAAAAAAAAAAAAAAAAATCAAACATGCTTAAAAACTTTCTAGAAGTTCGGTGTGTCCCGGGTGTGTGTCTTATACGTTTCGAATAAGTTCCATGCGCGTAACATGCAAATTAAGCATGACCTGAAACAGACAAGCTACTTTCAAACTAGATGCACTGCGACAGGTAAAATGCAGGTATGTCGGACACGCACATTTAACATATCGCAAATTTTACACCCATGTACACCACATTAATTTTGAGAAATGTGACATTAATTTTGCGTATGCCAGTTTCGATAAGTTTTTGGGTATCATGTATGCTCCAATTTAATACGTTTTTATCATTGTCGTGTGAAGAATTTGTACGTATTCATCACATCTGTGAAGAACTTTTTTTTAATATATAAAAACTGTACCAAGATTCACGTGTGTATTTTTGACATGTGAAGAATTGGTGCGTATTCTGCAAACTTTCTGCCAAGAACTGTTGAATTAAACTGTGCGTATGTTCATTTTCTGGGGCACATGGCGCTCTTGACGGTAGAAAAGTCTATGCTTTTACATGTCAAAAGTGAGTATAAAAAGGTAAGGAGAAGTTTTTGATATGTGTAAAAAGCTAACTGATACTTTTTGCATTAATTTAGAAGCGTGTGAACTTGTCTTTGAGAGACTCTAAAAACTGGTTTAAGGCCCCCAGCATTTTTTTTGTATTACTGATTGTTCCAAGGCGATACTTCTGTTGTGGTTCTATTTGTTTTATGTTTTGGAGTCGAATTTTCGTGCTGTTTGAACCTTATGTACGTTTTCATAGTTTTGGTTAAGTTCGGGTTACTGTTTTGCACTTATTGGGAAATAGCTGCTCATTCGGCTTAATGGGAAACATAATTATTAAACTCCCGCATATGATTTTCATGAAACTTCACATGCTTCAAGATAATTGTATCCTTGGACTAAAATCGAAATAAAAGTGGGATGTCACCGGCCTCGTTTCCATGGTATCAGAACTTTTTTAATGTTTCTCAGAAAATCGCTTTCGTAGCGGACATGTGTTTTAATATATGTGTTATTTTTGCATAAACACTTTAAACATACGATCAGTGTTATTTTCTTAAATTTTGATACTATTTGCTTTTAAACTGACTCAGAGGAGATTACAAGCAAAATTAACTTTCCCGCCATGTTTTCAAACCTGGAAAAACTATGTATTTTTGCGATATCTCCTAAACTACGCATATGATTTTAATTAAATCAAACCAATAGATATGAAACGCTGTAACCATTCAAAAGTTGAAATAAAAAGTGGGGGTCATCGAATTGCGTTGGAAGATTTAGAGAAAACCCGTTCAATATTCCCGCCTTTTTCGTCACAGTTTAATGTCAAACGTTGCACTGACGTCGCGTATATTAATGCGACGTCATCAACAGCGAAATAACCATTTTCACATGTAATTAACCTTATACACGAATTAGGGTATATCAATTGTCGCATAACTAATTTAAAATAAAAATGAACAATATGTTTACCCGCTTTAGGACTTAATTATGCAGAAACAAACAAAATAAGATTCTACAGCTTGCAACGTTATTGGAAAATCAAAACAAAACGACGCTAAAAGCTTTGCATACACTAAACGCCGACATTGCGCTAACAGTGTTCTCATAAACAATAGGAATTTCATTATGAATGCGCCTTTTCCTGATCATTACCCACTTGAATCGTTCTAATTTGATCGCTCTTGATCGGTACAGCTAATAAAAGTTAGCCTAAAACTTTTCATGGCTTATACGGTTTAGCTCCAGTAAGCATTTTTGTTTAAATTAGGGTTAAAACAAGAGCTACCAAGCCTTAAAGGAGAACGTTCAACGACAATACCTTTTAAATCTAAGAAACATTTTGGTGCAAATTTTGTTCAAATCGGTCAAGGATTAAGTGAGATATTATGATTTGAAGTTTTGGAACGAAGTGAATATTTAATTAGAAAATTGTAAAACCATAAACAATGAATAAATTCTATATATATTTCAATTTTTTTATGGAAGTATACGTCCAAAATTGATAGTAAATCAATAGTACAAACCAGTGTAACAAAAATTAACAGAAAAATATTAATAAGGTTTCATTATTATTAATTGTGCATATTTAAGTAGAACTTTATGACGGCATTAAGCCTAATGAATATCCAAGATGGCCGCATCTTTTAACAGAAATTAACGTATATTCAAACCAACACAACTTTCTCAATATCCATCTGATTTTAATAAAACTTGTACCAAACTGTTAAGAGAGGCACCTACTTTCATTTAAGATGCATTGTGTTTTAACCTTGCCTTTCCCTTTAAGAGTCCATGTTTGAACAAAATGAGAATAAAAGATGCAAAGAGTGTGTGTCTGGGGTCGTTGAAGTGTACTCAAAAGATTCTAAACATCTAAAGCAAATACCAAAGTGAGGGTAAAAAAAGGTGCAATTTTAAAGTGACGTAACATATGACCCCCACCTGGTTGATGGCTAATTTTTGAAGCACAGTTTTTGCCCATTGTTCAAAAGTGTGAGCGAATAGCATATCTATGAAATGGAATCCATAAAATTTTGTTAATTCTTATGAGCTTTATGGAAAATTGGTTAATGGCATCATTACGTTTCTAATTTTGTCGGGTATAGTAAATAAAAAAATGAAGAAAGAAAAAGGTATTCAACATGAAACATTTAAAAAACCATTGATGGATATGAGTGTTAAAGAGTCACACAGTTTGTATGATCTAGTACTTTCTGAACTAGCGATAACATGGCTATGTCCGTCATTGTATTGGACCTAATCAATTTTAGAGAGCCAAAATTCATCTACTTAAAATTTAATATTAAACTGACAGAAAATAAGAACACAATTTGTTTGTGTGGAAGGAATCAATTTGGTTTGCTGTGTACATGGTATCTAGCAAAGTAATCTGCTCGTAAAATTGCAGAATTTGGTTTTATCCGTTATGAAAAATACTTCCCACGTTTTTATAATACCACAGCAGTATGTAATGAATTTCAATGTAATGATTAACATTTAATATTTAAGATATTGAAGGAAATAAAGCTTATGTGTGTAGGGTAACAACGTATTTTAAGTGAATTTTTGAAGTGTTTGAAACACTGGCCAGGTGAAATGCCACAAACAATGGCTCAAATTCTTCCAAATAGGGTTGTCCATGGAATGCACTAGGTGGCATAAAAATCAACAGGCGTATCTTGAAGTTATTTGGAAAGAAAACAAAACTGATGACGTCATTTGTTTACATTTTGGTGTATATGGAAACATTTGCGGTCACATGATTCCCAGCAGTGTTATAAGTAGCATTAGGCGTTAAAGTAAATAAACAAGTATCGTCATATGAGTCGTTTGCATGAGATTAGTTTCATCTGAGAATAGCAAAACTAGCTACCCATGGTGGTTTAACGTAGCTCAATAGGGGTGGGGTCTGGGGTGAGGCTATTGTTCAGAGGTCTCATTGATAGAAATCTGATAGTCTACATTATAGGTACATCATAGGTGCAAATAGAAATAGGAATGAGTAAAGTGTTGGCAATGTGCCAGTGACCTGAGCCTACTAGGCTTCTATCCCATCGCATGGAACACAATTTTGCGGTACTTCTCGGAATTATCACAGTCTGTGCATATTCTAGGCCACCATGTCTGCAAAATCTAAATAAAAAGTACCCAAGGACACATACAAATGTCCATTTCAGTAATCAGACCAACTCGGTCCATTTCGGTAAAGGAATGCACCGGTTCCGGGTTATTTTTTTTTTTTCGGATAATTTATTTTCAGTCAAAATCACCTCTAACACAACAAGGGAACGTTGCTTAGAAAAAAAAAGCCTATGCACCGATGTCTTTTAGTTTAATTTTCACAATGTGTATGCAAGTATAACTGTGATACCATAAGTAGGGTCTTTCTAATACAATGTCAGTCTGTTCTTCAAGTTCCACTTTCTAGTCAAGTTTGATAAAAGTTGCATCAAATACTGCTCTCCACATGCAATTGCTTGCTTCTTTACTTAAATTACAAACACGACATGACTTTACTTATATAGCATCAAACGTGACAAAACTAGTCTTCCCAAATCAGGTATCCGGTAAACTGCGAGAGGCGTGATGAACTGTCCCCATATACAGAAGTACCATCTTTCACTCGGACGAATACTACTTGCCCCGTTGTACAATGGGCCACTGCAGAGTTGCTACTTTAGGCATTGAACGTGTTGGCGTCTGAAACAGTAACAGTAATATAAATCAAAATAAAGGCAATGGCACATACATTCAGCAACGGGCTAATAAAACACCAACAAGCCTTTAAATGCATAAAAAATCAAAATGTCCACCAACTTAGTGTCATTTTATTTTAAGAGATACGAGAACGCTTCTTAATGACTTAATCATGTTAATTGAGAGACACAAATATAATGTAGGCCTACTTGTTCTGAAAAGATAAGGGTATCACTAAAAGCGAGAATAGTTTTAAGGTGCTTCCAGCTTTGAATCCCGTCTAGATTTACCATTAGATATACAGGTGTAAAGTATATTCTTATAAACAGTTTAGACTATTACCACTTTGTGCGAAGACAGTTGCTTTAGCTACGCCATCTACCACTATCTCAGCGCTGATTTTATTGGTTGGTCCTGACATCAATGATGCCATGAAGAAATAATTCCCATTATTTGTGCACGTGAAAACACCGTTGCTACTGCTGTAACCGCTGCCAAGGTTAATGTTGACGTCATCAAACACTATGGTGCCCCCAGTCGAAAGGCCTTTCTTGGTACTGGACAGGGAGGCAGTAAATGCTACACGGACATCCCCTCTCAGATTATGGTGGCCTGCAAGTGCGAAACGGTCATTGAAAGTAGGCCTGGCATTTTTTTATTATCTCTATGCGACTTTTAAAAAAGATAAAGCCCAGTTCGAGTTGACTTTCATTGTAAACTCATACGAGTCATTCATGCATTTATGACTTTAAACGTTTTAACTGACGACCCTATTCATATTTTGGAGTACGTGCAAACCAGGCGATGAGACCGTTCATTTCCAAGTCCTTATGATAGTGCCAAATTGCCTTAATCTATACATGTATGTTCCGGGCTACACAGACTAGATCTGACAGCCGGAGTTCAGCATTTTTCTTTTGTTTTGTCGAGCGGACTAAATTATACCCAAATGCTATAGTAGGAAGAATGTGATACAACTGTGCTAACTCGACTTTGTTTTTATCTGGCTGATAACTCCGATTGAATTGACTAATCTGGGAAGTCCCATGTGGAAGATTTTCTGAGGTTTGTCTATATTCCAGTTGCCTTTAAACAAAACGTGGTTTACCTTTACGCTCGTGGACTTTCACTTTTGAAGCAGATTTATGAGGGTCTAATTGATGCAACTGGCTTTCCTTGGCTAAGAGCCGGCGTTCAAGATCATCTAACATATCCAGTCGTTCTAGAAGGGTCCTAAATTAGAAAACAAATATAAAAATACATACATCTCTATCCGACATAACAATTCTGTATACGGATAGTTCTGTAATTAACCACTTTTTCTGGACATACCAATGTCATAATTATAACGTTTCATTTACGATTGTGGAAGTTTCACTGGGGAAGTTACACTTGCAGATCTAATATATTAGGGAAGCGCAAAAAGCAAACTAAAATGATGTGTTACACGACAGAAGTAGTATTGGGCGTCACTATGGCGAGTTAAGCCCATTACTACCGACAACAAATTTCGGCGTGTTGGAAAGTGAGACACTGAAACTTCTGCAAAAACCCAATCCGATTTAAAGAACAGGCAACGGGTGGAATTTTTAATACTTACTGCATCTCCCTTTTGTCTGAATTGATGTCTGCTTTGAGTCCTCCAGTCCTAAAGTGTTACCGATACGTATTTCTGAAACAACTTCCAGAAAGAATAAAATGGACGGAAAACTTCCTCGCCCATTCATGATTTTAACAAATAAATCAGTATTTGAAAGTATTTCGTTATTATCAAGTGAAATCCGACTGTATAGATAAGGAATCAGTAGAAAGTGCAGAAAGGAATATTCGTGTTGGTCATATCATAAGTAAAGTGGTCTGTATGGCATCTGACCAGCATTTGCGAAAAATAAAATCATGTCATGTTATTTATTTATTTATTTATCTATTTATTTATTTATTTACTTATTTATTTATTCAAAGAGGATGAAACACATTTAACTATTAGCTATTACCATGTGGCCCTCATTAAACATATAACGCTACACATATTACATAAAACATAAAAACATACAACAAAACATTGAGGAGTCTTAAGAATTGTGATAATCTCATTTGTCAGAGGCTGTTTTGGAGCGATCCTGAATGTTAAAGATATACATCAAACCAAGCATACAGCGCCCCTTAATGTTTCACTGGAGGAACTGCTCTTCAATCCATCCAAATAAAAAGAGCTGCGTATCAAAAACATACTCATGCAATATGAGATCGCATTTAACAGAAAAAAGAGGCGGTAGGTTTTGGTGTCAAAACATCTCATAGTGATCAAAAATTGTAATCACATTTGATTTAACTCATTTTCTCCAATACTGATGATTTTTTTTTTGTCTTAAATCGATTTTCCGATTTTCAGTATTTGCAGTATTTTTATTTTTTCTTAAAATCGTTTCCGCAACGTTTTTAGTCTCATCACACTCATTATCAAACTCTTTCAGACTGTGCAAATTCAAAAAGGTAGGTTTAAAATTTGTAAGTCAAAATGTCTCTTAAAAATATGAAAGATCTAAGTGTGCAAAACGTCTTTTGAGGAGTATATTTGTTTCCAGGGAATTTTGTGTGTGTGTGTGTGTGTGTGTGTGTGTGTGTGTGTGTGTTTGTGTGCTTGTGCGTGTGTTTTGTGGTGAGGCTTAGCGTCCCAGGCAACAATTTTTCAGTCATGTCGGAATGGATCCAAGGAAGCTAACATACATGATGCATGGGCGTAAAACGGGGTGTTCATTCTGGCACCACGCACGCATGTACGATTTAGAAAAAAAAAGCCCATGAATTTGCATTTGTTAGACGAAGGGACAAAACCGCTAACTATTCACCATGTTCAATGATTACTGGTTTATTTTAGTCCGAACTGGGCATATGAATGCGACCTTGGATCAACTAACATTTAATGTATATTTGACGCAGTTGACAAACAGTGACTTTTGTTATCTATAAAATTGGGTCAATAATCTTGTATATAGTCGGGCGACCTTTACGAAAGGAGTAACACAAAAGTATGGGTAAGAAAAACTAATCCTTCTTTTCCTTTTATACGTAAACAGTTAACTTTTTAGTACTTGTGAGTTCCTCCACTGTCGATGCATGCGCATTTAAAATCAAATGTACTGCGGTTAATATCCTGAAATCGCTACCGCAGCTTTCTGGACTCATTCGGGATATATCATAAACCAAAACCTCAGTAACACAACATTGTTCCATGGTTCCATTTAGCGTTCAATGATTCATTCGGCATCACTAGACCATCTTGTGCAAAAGACGAGTGTTCAACTTTTCGTGAAGCAAGGGTGATAAACCTAAAGCGCAGCAATATGGTTTCGCTCAATCAAATCGGATTGCGAATGCACTTCGTCATCGACTTGAACCCAGCAGAAATTACATGGAACAGCTCTCTTTTGCATGGTAGCATGGTAACTGTGTGAATCATTGTCAGAAAAAGGGTTGATACTGGGGAAACAACTTGTTGCAGTTTCCAAGCGCGTCATATGTGTATATAATTTTGAAGAACCCCCACTCCCGGAAAATACGAAAAACCATGTATACTTCGGTCAAAACACAATGAAAACAAGTGAATAGCACAAAAGAAAAAGTACAAGCATATTTGTCAAAAAGAAATCTACCCCTCTGTAGAAATTACAATAATCTTATCAGTGAATGGTACGAAATGCATTACAATTTGTGAATTTTCTGATTTCAGCATGCTGTGGAAAAGGTCCCGGGTATGCCACGCCCATGGAGGCGTTCACGAACGGCAAACGGGAGGAGATCGTCTATATCCCGTGTATTATCCCACCGGATCAGAGACACAAGAGACCGGACTACCTGGTCACTGTGGACGTGGACCCGAAATCAAAGACATACAGCAAGGTACTGTAGTATACACATCACTTGACCAAAAACACAGTTGTGTGACCAGTTCTGCAAAGTTTCCAGTTACGCAAATCGTTTCCCGAAATTTGGGTCATACGTGGCTTTAATAGCTTTATTTTTATTGCCTGTAAATGCTAGAAGTTCCGTACCACTGGTAGGTCAAATAAGTCGGTTCATTGTTTCGGTAGGTTTATGAGGCATAGTACTAAGTCATAGACACGCATATACTTCATATACGCCATAAAGTCTACATTATGAAAATATCTGCAAACCATGAAGTTAAATTCTTTTATAATTGCCGCAGGTAATCCACAGACTGTATATGCCAAACTTAGCTGATGAACTCCACCACAGTGGCTGGAATGCCTGCTCTAGTTGCCATGACGACGGTAGTAAAACCCGGAATCGTTTGATCTTACCGTGCCTCAACAGTGACCGGATCTACGTTACAGATGTCGGGACAGACCCACGTGCACCAAGGCTCTTCAAGGTATTTTGCCTTGCAAGGGAAGTCCAATAAATATAAGATTTTCTTAACCTGTCAAAATGTTGCAGTGAATAGTAGCCTATGTTACAGTAACTGAAGTGTGCTTCCTAGTCTGTGATAATGGTTTTTCGTATATTATTTAAGCGTTTAATTTGTCTCAAAATGTGCAGCAAAAAGAGAAAGCATATTTGGATAGGGATTTCCTGTACACAAGTCTCATGGAAGGTAAGTAAATATTTTTAGCAAAACAAATTAATTTCTTTGTATTTATTCACGATTACTCAAAATCATTATAAAGTGACACAAATGACATACCTGAGGCGAAATCTGCAAAATAAAATAAAACTTTTCGATTTTTTTTTTTTTTTTTTTTATGATCATCGATTTATCTCCTTTGCCAGTGCAAAATTCCTATTCAAAAATCAGTTTGGCCATAAAAAGCCTTATCTGCTGACCGATTTACATTTTTTTAGGTTCTATTAGGACGAAGATCAAGCTTTTGACATGAAAATGAATTTATGAATTTCCTTTCGTCTTCCACGTAAAATATTTCTGCCAAAAACCATAATCAGAGATAATGTTTCAGACATTAGATGAAAGAATTGTTGTCAAACAACTTATGTAACAACGAACAACGATTGCATTCAGATAATACCCAACTAATGTATGTCGACTATCTACGTAATTGTGTCAGAGAGTTAGTAATCTGCCACAATTTAACAAACAAACGATGCATTTTGTCTTACAAGAAACAGTCTTGGACTTTTCTTGCACATGTATTTTTGTTTTCTAATCCATTTTCTAGACGATAGAGCCCAGCGTGATGCACGAGGTGGCGGGGTTGGGAGCCCCACACACCACCCACTGTCTCGCCAATGGTTACGTCATGATCAGTTGTATGGGTGACCCAGAGGGAAACGCTAAAGGTTGGTGGGATATAAACTACTTATAGATAACGTCAATGTGTCTAGATCAAGGAATTTTACTTAATTATCTGAGTTATTTGTAAACATAAGAACTTCGAACTATTGATAAACATGTTCAGGACTGTGGTAATTTCATGAAATCTAACCCTTTTAAACATACAAGGTACTTTTTATGTTATGGTAGTTGGCTTTATATTCACATTGATTTTTCTTATTGCTCATAGACATTATTTCTTGGAATCTACCAAATCTAGAACATTTTTTGTCTATGATTTGTTTTTCATTTTCAAATAATAGAGGTCACATAATGTTCTAGGTGGGTTTGTATTGCTGGACGGTAAAACGTTTGACATGACGGGTGTGTGGGAGAACGGACAAAACGCCAAGTTTGGGTACGATTTCTGGTACCAACCCGGGCATAATGTCATGGTCAGCTCTGCATGGGGCGCACCTAAAGCCTGGAGGTCAGGGTTCAATCCCAAACACGTAGAAGAAGGTAGGCCCAGTGACACCTCTTTTTGTCATGCCACAAATAAAATCACTGGCCTGGCTACGCACCAACCTGTTGTGCAGGTTACAACGCCACTGGAAGCGGCATAACGAAAACATTTTTTTTTGTTTATTTGAAAGTCACACAAACGTATCTAATGAAGGGTACACGTAGCCTTTGAGTATTTATTTCGCCCTTCTTGTACTAACGGATATCATTATCTTATTGTTTGCAAATGAATAATTTTATTACATTGACCTTACATGACATCGCAGACGAGAACTGATAAAACACCGTTTGATGTTAGAAATTAGGCTGTCACTGTGGGCCACTGTATGCATACTTTCTTTTCCTACCCGTTTTCACATAATATAATTTGCGTTTTCACATTTTTGTATATGGACATATATTGCATTCTCCCTTATCAAGCGAAAATTACTGAAATAGAATAGCTAACGTGAATATACAATTGTGTCCAACTGTACTAATATTGTTCTCTCTCTTCTTTTCTCTTCATCAGTCTCTCTCTCTCTCTCTCTCTCTCTCTCTCTCTCTCTCTCTCTACATAGATTATAAATTAATATAATGGTTTAATCCTTTGGAAGCAGTAAAACATTCAAAGGGAGAAAGTATGGACTATATTGCACAATTTCGGGTAATGAACCCTCATCAGTAGCCCTATTTAAACCGGCAATAAACGCCAGACTAGTAAACTGTAATTTCGAAAATTTACATAAGAAGTCTTAATCAAAGACACATTCCTAAAAGGGGTCTAAAAATTTAAACATTGCTTAGAAGTATGTTTCTAAACGTGAGTGTTTTGAACACTCTGAATATCTTTACTGATCTCAAAGGACCTAAATAAGAATATAAGTAATTATTATATAGCTATAAATATCAAATGATTAAAAGATAGGGATAAAAGCCGAGTAAAAAGTGTGCAGATATCAGACGATATCGGCACACTTACTTGATACTGCACACTTTGTTAAAAGCAAAAAAATCTTATTGTAAATCTTTGCCATTATTTTTACTTTAGGGTCATCTTGCAAAATAGTTAATTTGGGACGTCAGCTCTAATGACGTCATCTTCATCTGACGTCACGTGGAAAATGACGTCATACAGGTCCGAAACGTCAACTGAAGTTTGACACTTTCAGATTTAAGCAATTTAATCCGAAAAAAGAAAAAAAAATGTCAGAAATAATGAATCAATTGCAAAATTTGCTTCTGAAAAGTAACAGTGCAAAAGTGATATCATTTGATATTGCACTAGTGCAAAAATGATATCACCTTTGGATATTATCGCAGCTTTTGTGTAGATATTTATTTTTTTAATGTTTACTCTCAACAAAACATAAAACATGACACGGAAATATTTATAGCTATATAATAAAAGGATTATCGCACTGATATCTGTGAATATTGTCCCTCGTTGGGATATCTACGGACGCTCGCAAGCTCGCGTCCTTCGATATCCCAACTCGGGACAATATTCACCGATATCAGTGCAATAACCCTATATTATCATATGACGTCGCTGTTTTCCATTGGATAACTTTATGTCATAAAAATCGTATGACCACACGTGTAATAACACTTTTGCGGGAATACGTAACGTCATTGACGACGTCCGTAACAACAATGTAAATTTTCATTGAAAATATGTCTACTTCGAAGGCGATAAAATCCTATTTAAAAAGTCATATGATAAAACGAATCTTACCCTCGTGGTCATTTCATATGAAATTTATTAAACTCGCCAAAGGCTCGTTTAATAAATTTCATATGAAATGACCACTCGTGTAAGATCCTCTATATCTTAAAGACCACAATAAACAATACGTGGGTTGGGATTTAAGTTTGTAGACTTTCTTTGTAAAGGATCAGATGTCTGTCACACAGAAATTCAAATGCTATAATCTGAAAATACATTCTTTTACCTATCGTATAAGGTTTAAAGCATTGTTCTACTCAAAATGGTATTCGCACAACAATGAATTAAACACGATGAACTTTCATCACCCGGGGCACGTCGCGGAAATTCTGTCAAAACTACGTCAAATTTCAATAAGTGTCAGCATTAAAACGCCTTGTTTTGGAACCAAACAACAAGCCATACCTTTAGTTATTTGCAAGATTTTCTTCAGGGATTTCTTCATTATTATTGTGGAAATGATGTGATCATCAGATATTGTTCTTATACATAACTTTCTATGCGTATCATGCATATCAGTGTTTTAAATCAAGAATGTTGGCCGTAGCATTCGAAGACTTATTGTGGACGAGTGCATTTCTCTTCGTTAAAATTTAAGTACGTCCATCTGAAATCTCACATACCATTTAAATACCACTGCACGATCTGTTCCACAACTGTGCAACACATTCCTATTATTTTGAATGTTTCTGTGGGTAACATTTGATCAATGTTGTTGTTTCGACGTTGCCTGTTAACGCCATTTTTCTTTTCCAAGCAGCGCGACTGGCCATATATTTTCTCCAATAATAAAACAAGTCGTCGACACAATGCTTAAAAATTTAAACTGAGATAACAATGCCTTAATCTGATTTGGCTCAAGTTTTGGTTTGCAATATGATAATTATTGGTGTGTTCTTCAACGCCACAGAACTTCAGAATTGTTAAAAATTCGGCGTGCCCCGGGTAGCGAAACCTAGGTTGCTATGGAGACCATTTTATGAGCACTGCGCAAGATATCTTGAAAAATATTGTAAACACGAAACAAGGAGACTTTGTTTCTTTATAATAATGCATCAAATATTGAATAAATGCTGTAATATTCAATCAGTAGCCAAAGTCTACGAACTTAAATCCCAACCCTCGTATTATTGTATAAATATCTGTGTCGAACTTATTTATAAATAAGTAAATCTTAAAGACCACAATAAACAATATTATTGTATAAATATCTGTGTCGCACTTATTTATAAATAAGTAAATCTTAAAGACCACAATAAACAATATTATTGTATAAATATCTGTGTCGCACTTATTTATAAATAAGTAAATCTTAAAGACCACAATAAACAATATTATTGTATAAATATCTGCGTCGCTAACTTTATTAATGAAGAGATATTGCAATTCACACACGCACGTCATCCATTAACATACGCTAGATCTCTCGGGGAGTGTTGAAAACGCCCTCGGTTTTCAACACTCCCCTCGGGACCTATCGAATGTAAATGAATAGAAAATCATGTTTGATCCCTATAATAACACTATACTTTTATACAAAGTAGTATACATAAATATACATGTGCATCTGCTGTCTGTGTTGGCATTCAAGGAATCCATAGGCATGGTTTGTCTATCCCTTTTTCTTACTATTTATGATCCATGGATGAACGTTTCAACTTACTCATTGTTGTAAAATTTATTCGTCGTTGTAGAGATTTTGCAAAAATGTTTAAAATGTTTTTGTATGTGTTGTTCTACGAATGATGGCTCTTTGAAATATAGTTAATATGACAGCTAAATTATTCATGACCTATATTAAATGTATTTCGACAAATGTATAAAAACAGTCTAAAACACCCCCAACAAGCTAGACATGTTTCGTGTGTGTGTGTGTGTGTGTGTGTGTGTGTGTGCTCGCGCGCGCGTGCCTGTGCGAATGCATTAAAACTAACTTCATTAGATCACAGAATCCTGCCATCGTATCTGTTTACTTTGTAGTATACATGTATGTTCTTCTAATGTCTTTGTAAGACCCGGGTGTAAATGAAGTGTATGATCTGTGCTGTTCTGTAGTTGATGTTGCATTCTATACTGACTACTAGCTACATCAAGTCGTATCAATCTGCCATTTGACACCAACAATGTGTCTTACTATATTTTACACAATATTCATGGTGCATGTCTGTCCTCTAATAAGGCCCTCTTACTTCTGGGACTGGACTATTCATTAGAACTACATTCTTCATAACAAATTCTTGCACAACATTAATGGCATATATGTGTCCATTTTTGTAGGTCTGTATGGTCGACAAATAGATTTCTGGGACTGGACTACCCACAAGCTGATCCAGACAGTTGACCTGGGGCCTGAGGGCTATATCCCTCTGGAGATCAGGTTCTTACACGACCCAGAGGCAACAGAAGGATATGTGGGATGCGCACTCAGCTCAACTGTATTCCATTTCTATAGAAATAATGTAAATAAAATAAAACTGAGATCCTTTAAGAGCAGTGAAAATATTAATGAGAAAGGGGATGAGCCATACCGCGGTTTCTGCTACTTAAGCCTCTTCAGTGACCTTATAGATTTGGTAACATGGAGCCAAAGAGAATTAGGCATACAAATAGCTGTGTTTCCACTAACCCAACCGACTTTGAATTTTTGTGCCGACCCTGTTTTTATTGCCATCAAAAATAAAAAGAAAATATTTTCATGCCGACCGACCCTTACATGTACATTTTATTAGGAGTACAGATAATAATTTAAAAACAACATAACTGAAACAATAATATTTAAACTCACTTTCTTTAGCTTCCTAATTGTTTTACACTTCATTGCATGTCTGTTTCTAGTACTTATAATTAATTTAAGCGCGTTTTCTCCTTTTAGACACATTTTCAACAAAGAGAAAATACATGAAAAAGAAGGATATTTTCCGACCTACCGCCCCTATCCTGTCTTTTACATGTTAGTGGAAACACGGCTATTTTTATTTTTAGCTTTACTATAATTTTGAAACTTTCAACAAGGTAGGCGATACAAAGACTAACTTATAATCCAAATGGGGCCAAATGTATTAAACGTTGGTTAGAAAATGTAAGCCTGATCACAATTTTGAATGATATTTTAACAGCATTTCACTAAGATATGCAGTCTGTAAATAATATACTGATATAATGTAGTTCGCCACTTTGCAAATTATATAGGCATTTAATTCATACTTAATTCATACCTAGTATCCATACCTAGTATACATTTCTTAAAAGTAACGCTTTGATGTGCTGAATTTTGATGGACTAGCTGTATGGAATACCGGACCCGAAACCCCATACGAGCGTCACAATAGAATAATGCAACCAGAGGAGAAGGAATCTTAGATACGGACATTGTTTAAGCCAAAGTAAGAATTTGCACGCGAACTACTACTCCAAACAGCATCAAATTGTTTCCTAAATGTTATTGTCTTATTCATTGTAGCACTGCCACATGTCATGTTTTCAGATGGGCACCTGGAGTGCAGAGAAAGTTATAGACGTACCTGACAAGAAAGTCTCAAACTGGGCTTTACCTAGTATGCCAGGTAAGGTGGGCTCCACCCTGTATGCCAGGTAAGGGGGGCATAACTGTTACTGTCTGACCTCTACCCAGTGTCATTGATCAGTTGATAAGCTCCGAACCTGCTTTTGTTCTAGATGTATATGCTACAAGTTGGTACTGCTGTAAATTACCACCCGAAGCGCATTCAAATGAGTAGAACTAAAAACCAAATAATAAAATTATAACAATTTTGTGATCGTGTTTTTATGTTGATAAAAATTAAACCTATGAAAAATATGCTACTACAATATCTGCAGATTTTGTTTTCAGATTGTAAACACATTTTAAAACACTTCTCGTTTCAAGATAAGTGTTCATATGACATTTTGCCCATTATATTTAGCTCACCTGAGCCTTGGGATGACCTTGGCCTTTTTCATGGCAAGGTCAAAATAGGTCGCCCATGCATTTGAATGGGGAAAATTGTCAAAATGTCATTTGAAGGGAAAAACTTTATGGAAATGGGGGCAAATGGACTGAAGATTTATGATTCTAAAAAAATGGACCCCAGGGGCAGGTCTGTCCCCACCCCGGGGCATCTTCTTCTCTGAAACCGCTTGGCCAATCAAAGACAAACTTTATGTGGAGCATTGTTAGGAAAGGGAAATAGAAGTTAATATAAATGGTCAAGGTCACATGACCAAGATAGCCACCATGGCTATAAATAGCAAAAACCTTCATAAATCTTATTCTACAGAACCGGAAGACCTATGATTTTGAAACTTTGCCTGAAGCATCAGTGAATGGAGCTCTACAAAGTTTGTATAATCATGACCCCCAGATGACCTTGACCTATTTTATGGCAAGGTCAGCTGTCGCATATCCCAGAACTCAGGTGAGCGTTTACAGGACCATTGGTCCTCTTGTTTCAGGTCTCATCACAGACATATTGTTATCACTGGATGATAAGTTCATCTACTTCAGTAATTGGTTACATGGTGACATACGTCAGTATGACATCACGGACAGAAGAAATCCGAAACTTACAGGACAGGTAACTCATTACTAGCATCTTTTTTACCCTGGCATACGGTCAACCAGAAAACGAAGAAACAGATATTATAGGATTTGAAATACATCGATAGAAAATGCATGAAGCCCATGATATGTTATAAAACATGATCAGTTAAACCAATTAAAACCTATGGTTTAAATAAGCAATAGTGCATTGTTACTATAATATTATTTTTACCCTCACCTTGCTCAAGTTTGAAAGCCCGACGAAATCGTTATGTTCAGAAAGAAACCCTTTATTTATTCCATCTTTAGGTATGGCTAGGTGGTAGTATTTGTAAAGGGGAGGGCGTGGCAGTTACGGAGGATAAGGAGCTGAGAGAACAACCAATCAGACCCAAGGTCAAGGGCAAAACTATTATTGGCTCACCACAGATGATCCAGCTCAGTCTGGACGGTAAACGTCTCTACGTCACAACGTCATTGTTCACCGCCTGGGATCAACAATTCTACCCAGAAATGTGCAAGTAAGAGCTTTAGTACAACATTAGACACAAAACGTGGCCAAACAAATTGTAGCGTTGCCTCTACATGCTTACTTATTGGGCTGTGCAAGTTACAGGACCATGGTCATTGACAAGTTCGACCCATTAAATGTCATTAAATGAGTATAGCCATCGCAAAACATTTCCTCTTCCTCGACAGAAACTAGTAGAATATTCATTGACAAAGCAGACATTTAAGTTATTTACCATATATATATGTGTCCATTACGGCTCATTTTTTCTCCATAGGAAAGGATCAATGCTGCTGCAGATAGACTGTGACAATGTCAACGGTGGTATGAAGGTCAATGAGAATTTCCTCGTGGATTTCGGAGATGAGCCCGGGGGTCCTGTTCTGGCCCACGAGATCCGATACCCCGGGGGTGACTGCACATCTGACATCTGGATATCCGACACGGACCCGGCGAAGAAAGGTGTTAAGCCACCCATGGCCAGAATGTAGACTGAACAAGTTTTGTCTTTTGAGACTGAATCAACATCTATTTGTTGCTATTTCATGTGCATGTTAAACAGTTGCTATGCAATATGATGTAAATATTTGTAACAAAACCCAGTGGACCCATTCAATTGGATTACTAAATTTATATAATCACAAAAACCTTTTAATTACATATGGAATTTGTAGCATGAAATTTGTAGTTTTTAAGTTCAAATGTAAGTTGGACATCATTCAGTAATGCGTTTTGGTTTATTCTTATTATAAACGCACACCTGCTAACAGACATGCATGTAAAAGACGATTCCGATGTTCTGCGACAAGAAATTGAGAATTAAATACTACATTTTGAATAGGTTGTATATTTGTTTTGTAACTAAAGAAAATCTGACGGCAGAGTCTTTATCTCATACTCGGTCCATCACTTTAAATCACACAACTTTGAGGATTATCAAAATCATAGATTCTATATTTCCCTGAAGAAAAGCGATACTATGACTGAGAATGAAATGAATGAGACTTCGTTTAATTAAACAAAAGCTTATGAATGACCCAATAAAATAAACCTTCCAACAAACGCCAAGACAAACTACTTTATATATTTTGACAATTTTACCATGCTAGTCGATGAAAGACTCTAATCTTAAACAAGGTAAGTAGTTGAGACTGTCACTATGGGACAGAATGACGGCCTCTCACTTTATCATTGTACATAGATTGACCAATATTTAAGTATTTTATAAATGGTAGCCCTTTAGTTTCAATTTTCATTAATCTTTATTTTTCTTTTTCTTTTCTTTTCTTTTTTCATGTTTTTCTTTGAAATCTGACGAACGCTCTTTAAGATTTAAAAATACGTGCCACAACATGAGAAAATGTGCCTTCGGACATTTTTTTTTAGTTTTAGAAAAATAATTTTACTTTGATATTGCAATGTTTCTAGAATCTAATAGCAACCAACCAACCGAGTTGTTGTCGCGCAGCGACAACAACGAGGTGTTGGTTGCTTTACGATTAGAAGTTCTGTTCTGTTCTATTCTGTTTTGCAGTATGAAGACGTCGATTTTTGTGTGTCATTCAACTTCCGGAAAATTTTACCGCAGTCGAATTCCGCCAAGCGAATCCATTTAATCTTACAAATAAAATATGCTTGAGTTGTGATAGTTCAAAATAAAATTATACAAGAACATACAAACGCTCGAAACTGCGTTTGAAATGCAAAACATGTTTTTTCTTTACTTTCGTTTTATCATTATTTTTCCTCTTACAAGCTGTGGTTCATTCTCTCCGTAATTGTTGCATAGCAACAGAAATCGTTCTTTGCTAGTTGGATGGCGGGAGACAGTTGAAATGAGATATGCTTCTGAAATGCATGGAAATGGTTCAATGAAACTAATTCATTCATGCTGACTTAAGCCAGTGGTAAGCCCTGTTTAACAGCCTTAACCGGTATGACATTACTTGGTACCGCTGATTAGCACTTCGCTGTTTAGTTGCCTCAAAGAAAGACAACTCTGTCAAGCGATGATCATGAAGGACTCGAAATTTCACTACCTGATTCGGTTTCCTCTATGATTATTTGGATCTGCACCTTGTTTACTGCGAGTAGGTGGACATTGCACATGTTAAACATTGTCAACAAAATATTTATAGTCTCTAACATACAGAAGGTGTAAATTTAACAGATTAAAAACAATCCGAACCACCGCCACCGGTGGGTGGGGTAGCGTAAGACGACAGTCACATTCTTTTATTATGTCTTGACCCAACAGTATATATTAACCATATATCAATTTTACTTATACCCTCATACGAATATCTTTTGAATCCTTCTAAGGCATGCATATATGATTATTTACTTCTACTTCTACTTGGTACTCCATTAGTGCCCATTATATACTTTTGGATTCAGTTCAATATAGTTCAGACCTATACATGACTGTATTTATTAGAACAGGGGTGTCCTTATGATGCAAAATTGAATTACTTAATTACATTTATAAGAAATTTTACTTAATGTAAATAATGTTAACATTATAAGGAAATATGTATATGATAAATAATAAATATAATGTGTAATGGGGTCGGTTAAAGGGGAGGAGGAGCGGACCAAAAAAAAAAAAAAAACATTCTCAGACTTCCAGAATAAGTTTAGGAGTTTTTAACATTTTTATAACATTTTGCGTTGATCGCTGGCATTGCAAAATGTTAAAATGTTAAAACATTTTTTTTTGCCTAGCTGGATCTTTATTCCGTATATTCCGGATATTGACCGGAAGTGACGTTCGAATGTAAACAATGAATTTTGAAACTGTCAAGAAAAATTAGAAGATTTTAACCAAATTCATTCTAGAAAGCCGTGAATATTGTCAAATACATACAGTCAGGTGAGAAAGTGTCCCGTATAACCAGTGACTTTTGAAGCGCAGACATTCAACCGTTACTGAGAAATCACTGTTTGTTTGACCACCGATGCTATGATGGATGACTTCGTTAGCGTATTTGTGGACGGGGCGTGTAGAAATAATGGCTAGGAGGACCCCCAGGGAGGGTGTGGCGTATACTGGAGTGATGAAAACCCTCTCAACATGAGTGAGTACCTATTAGGTGAGAAACAGACTAACAACAGGGCAAAACTGACTGCTGCAATCATTGCATTAGCTCAGGCCAAACATAATCAAATCAAACAAGTTCAAATAAGCACTGACAGTAAATATGTAAAGGATGGGATCACCAAGTGGATTCACGGATGGAAAGCAAATGGATGGAAAACAACGCAGAAGTCTGATGTCCTGAATAAAGATCTGTGGACGACACTGGATAAGATTTCCAATCAGTTACAGCTTAAATGGTGCTTGGTAGAAGGTCATGGTGAAGTGACTGGTAACCTCAGAGCGGACGGACTAGCAAAGGCTGGTATTTCATCGGAAAGTTGTCACTGGCAGGAGGTAGTAAAATCAACCTAAGAGGAAAATTGCTGTGAGGCAAAGTCTACGAGAGAGACAAGGAAGAGTGAGCCAAGGCAAGCTAAGGAGGCGCGGAAGAGTGAAGAGAAATACGAATGTGGCATATGTGAGAGTCTGGTCCCCGATGACGGTATACAATGTGGAGACTGTAAGCTTTGGTTCCATTACATTTGCTCAAAATTACCACCCTACCAGTTGTACATGTAAGAAAAATCTCAAAGAAAGTACACATGTGAAGCTTGCTCAAACATGGACACACTTTCTACAGAAAATATCAAGAAATGATGGCTAAGTCTGGCACAGATGGAAAATGTCAAGAACAGAGCAGAGCAAAAGAGCAGATAGGATACCCATTAGTCAAAGCTGGGAGATACGTAGAATCTGGAACACAAACAGTGTTGATAGCTTGATTCAAACAGAAAATGCATCACCACAGATGAAGGATAAATGCACTTAACATGACGCAGAGAGTGATGCAAAGAAGGGAAATGACAAGCCGACGACATCTGATAAAGACACTCAGACACCGGAATCTTTTACAGCGATTAATAAATGCCTTACAGAATTTCAAGACGCAACGGCTCAGACGACAGAGGCTTGAAAGTAGTTTGTTAATGCTATAGACAACTTTGCAAGAGTTCACAACAATACCACAGACCTACAAGTTCAGATAAGAAAACTAACAGAAGAAAGGGACACTCTCAAAGCACAGAAACAACAGATCTCATCAACACCTGAAATCAAAAAGTGTAGTAATTGCCCAACATTAATATAAAAAAATTGAGGGTCAAGAAAATGAAATCAAGAAACTCAAACAAAAGATGTTTGACATTAATCTCGAAAAAGAAATGGCTGCAGCCAAACAGCAAGCTGCTTTAACAGTTCTCAATCAGAAGTTTGAGTCATCTAAAGTCCAGGGAGAGATAATGCAGCAAGATATAGATACTAAGGAGAAATGACTCAAAATCAAGTGTGATGTTGCATTAGAATTGGAACAAAAAGTCAAGAAACAGAGCTCTGATATGCTGCAGCTACAAGATGAAGTTTTGGCGTGGAAGTAAATGATAGTGTTGATAAATTTTCGGACAGATCTGATCAAAATTGAAGATGCTGGAGTGGCCGCAACACTAAAAATTGATTTTTCAAACATTCAAGGGCAGCTAACTTCACAGTCCAAGGTCGAATCTGGCTCAAAATCGAACTCATCCAAGATGTTATGGTTATCCTTGTTTCTCCCAAGAATGAAGATGATCCGATCAAAATTGAAGGTGCTGGAGTGGCCACAATACAAAATATTGATTTTTCAAACACTAAAGGGCAGCTTTCCAGCAATGGTCGTTTTCATAAAAACAATAAACGTCTTTATGACCAGGCTCGCAAAGCCATGTATGCTGTGTTAAAAAAATCCAGAAATCTTCAATTGCCAGTAGATATTCAGTTACAACTATTTGATTCTATGGTTGCTCCCATTCTGTTACATGGGTCTGAGGTTACTGGTTTTGAGAAGCATGATCTGCTTGAAAAATTATGCACTCAGTTTTACAAAATTATACTCAAAGCTAAAAAATCAACGCCAAACATTATTTTGTATGGTGAGTTAGGTCGAGTGCCTATATCAATCAGCATTAAATCTAGAATGGTAGCTTTTTGGCAACGACTGATCAATGGTAAACAAGATAAAATTTCCAGTAAATTATACAGTATTATTTTAGCCATGCATGACAGAGGTTTTTTCCATTCCAAATGGCTGACTTGTGTAAAGAATATATTATCTGAATGTGGCTGTAATCAGCTGTGGCTCTAACAGTCAAATGTTCCAAGTAGTATTTCCAAAACTATTAAAGCTAAATTGACTGATATGTTCTGTAGTGAATGGAAAGATCTAGTTTTTAATAGTTCTAAATGTTTGAATTACAGAATTTTTAAACAGGAACTGAAGTTAGAACCCTATTTTGATATCTTACCAGATGACTTAAGTACAGCATTTTGTCATTTTAGATCGTTGAATCACAGGTTTCCCATTGAATGGGGCAGAATTATTAGAACTGCAAGAGATGACAGGATTTGTGAACTATGTTTTTTAAACAAAATTGGTGACGAGTTTCATTATATGCTCGAGTGTAGCTACTTTGAAGATGCTAGAAGGGTTTATTTGCCAAGGATCCTAACCACTGCATGTAAAATAATTACATTCAGGGACATAATGTGCACCAATGATGTGCAAGAACTTTTTAAAGTCGCAAAGTTTTGCAAAGTTATTCTTGAGACATTCAAAGTGATTTACCGTAATATTTAAGTTGTGGTCCACTAGTGTATCGGTTATACCTGGCTGGCAATGCTGGTGCTGATCAGGCTGTTCCTACTGGTGCAGGCTAATCTGTGCCTGCATTGCTGGTTGATCTACATTTTACAACTTAACTAGTCACTACTTTCTAGTCATAAGGTCGCAAAGTTTTTGCAAAGTTATTCTTGAGACATTCAAAGTGATTTTCAATAGTATTTAAGTTGTGGTTTTATATTAGTGTATCAATTGTACCTAGCTGGCAATGCTGTGCTGATTAGGCTGTTCATTTTAGAGCAGACTAATCTGTGCCTGCGTTGCTGGCTGATTTACATTTTACAACTTAGCTAATCACTACTTTCTAGTCATAAGACATTCCACAGGACAATGCTGTCCTTAGTGTTTTCAAACACTATGATTATGTAACTTTCCTCAAAATGGTTTGTTGTTTATATGTTTGTACGTTTTTGACTTGTACCCCGGCTAGGGGTTTGGTCTTTGATCTAAAAACTCTCAAAACTCTCAGATGTTATGAATGTCCTTCTTACTTCCAAGAATAAAGAAGATCTGAATAAAAATAAAGGCGCTAGAGTGGCCACAACACTAAATATTGATTTTTCACACATTCAAAGGAAGATAACTCTGCAGTCAAGGGTTGAATCTGGCTGAAAATCGAACTCATCTGAGATGTTATGGCTATCCTTGTTACTTCCAAGTATGAAGAAGTTCTTATCAAAATTGAAAGCGCTAAAGTGGCCACAACACTAAATTATTGATTTTTCAAACACTCAAGGGCAGATAACTCCGCGGTCAGAGGTCGGATCTGGTCGAAATTCGAACTCATCCGCGATGTTACGAATGTCCTTGTTACTTCAAAGAATAAAGAAGATCCAAATAAAAATGAAGGCGCTAGAGTGGCCACAACACTAAATATTGATTTTTCACACAGTCAAGGGCAGATAACTCTGCAGTCAAGGGTTGAATCTGGCTGAAATTCAAACTCATCCGAGATGTTATGGCTATCCTTGTTACTTCCAAGTATGAAGAAGATCCAATCAAAATTGAAAGCGCTAGAGTGGCCACAACACAAAATAATGATTTTTTCAAACACTCAAGGGCAGCTAACTCCACAGTCAGACATCGGATCTGCCTGAAATTCAAACCCATCCGAGATATTATGGTTGTCCTTGTTACCTGCAAGAATGAAGAAGATCCATTGAAAAATAAAGGCGCTAGAGTGGCCACAACATTTTTCCCATTATAACTCTATGGGGATTTTTCCGGACGCACAAGGGCAGCTAACTCCGCAATCTGAGGTCGAACCTGGCCGAAATTCGAACTCATCCGAGATGTTATGGTTGTCCTTGTTACCTGCAAGAATGAAGAAGATCCAAGCAAAAATGAAGTTGCTAGAGTGGCCACAACATTTTCCCCATAATAACTCAATGGGAGCTATCTGTTGCCATGGAAACCAGAGTTCTGATCTGACCTGGCCCAAAACCTAATGCAACCTTTCCCCTTCCTAAATGATGCTTCAGATAAAATTTGATTGCGATTGGACTTGTTGTCTTAGAGATATTCAAGATTGAAATTGTGAACGGACAGACGCACGGACGGACGTACGCCGGCTGGACTACTATACTATAAGCTCACCTTGTGAGCCTTCGGCTCAGGTGAGCTAAAAACTGACAGGAGGATTTTCCTGTAAAAATGAACTCCATCATGTGACAATGTATAAATACAAATGCATGTACAATCATACTTATCACTGATTTTTCATGAAATATTCACATGTAGCTTCACACACAAGTGTTGTGAGCACTGACGGACCAATGGTCCTGTAGCCAGATAAAGGATTTGTCCAAGTAAATGTTTTGGCATTGTCCAGACATGAAGTTAGCTGTTGACAAGGACAAAGCTCTTTAAGACAACCAAACACATAATCTGAGCCTTCGCATGAGAAAACCAACCAACCAGGTCAACACAAACCGGCCTGTACAGTTAGAGAAGCAGGCTAGAAGCTTAAAATTTCGGATTCAAGAAGAAGAGGAAGTGTACTAGCCATGCAGCGAAACAAAGGCACTGATCAGCTTCGGGGTTACCACGAAGCTGATCTGCGTCTTTGTTTTTGCATAAGCAGATTGCTGGTTTTCTCATGAGGCGGTTCATCTATTTTTTTTAAATCTCTACCACTCTTCGTTCATAAATCAGTTGAAACAGCCGATAGAAATTCTATAGAATACCTTCTCTATATGGGTGGTTTTCAAAAAAATCAATGAAGTATTTTTCAATATTAAAGCTGAACTGATAAGCTTTATACATATAAGGTCTCATTTATACCTTAAATGTTTGTTATGAAGGTGTCAAACTCCATGCAAAATTTCATAAAAAAAAGATGGATCTATACCAGATTTCTACAACAATATATACCTAAAAATGTCACAAGTGCAACGTTTTAGCGTGACATTTTGAATATTAAGTCATTTTCAAATGGTCAGAAAACAATTATCTGATTACCCTCTAAAAAGTTACAAACAATTAGGTACTTGAGAGTTGCCAATGAAGCATGCATGTATTTCGCCTTTGTTGCCTCTTCAGCATTTATAAATGAAATAATAATCATACCCCTAACAATAAACTACAGTAAAAATAGCTTAGCTTAAACTTGTGAAAGCCAGTGTTCAATCATTGTAAGCCCTACATCTATTGTATGCTCTTACTGATCAAGTCTGATGTATCTGGATTGATTATCAGAGGTTCTTCATTAAAAACCCTTTCTAATATTTTAAAAAGTAGCTGATTGAATCAGTTAACCATTTTTGTCACAAGTGCAACGTTTTGTATTTCTTGACTGACTATATAAGCATATCATGTATGACTTGATATCTTGCTTTATATTTTAGTCTAGCAGGTCTGAAAGAAACCAACAACCAGAGGACCAATGGTCCTGTAAAATGGGAGCTATATTCCAAGTTTGACTTATCATTTGTAAGATTTACCTGCTCCTTTTCATGGGGATCTGTTTTATGTCTATTAAAACTAGCACTTCTTGAATCAGAACTTGACATGGAGTCCCTAACTAGGTCACTTTTATCACCACTTGCACACAACCTAGACGCATCTCTAAGCAGGCTGCGAAGGACGATATTCGTCCACACCAGCTGGACGGAAAACGTCCACCCGGCCGCCTCGCCTTCGACTTCGGCCCAGTTGACCGCGACTCGGTCCGCCGATCGCCCCGTCACGAGACGCATGTACCGCGCGCTACTTCTGTCGGCTCCGTCGACGGCCCGGGAACGCCGCCGGCGCCTTCATTTACGATCAGCAATGCTCCCGACTCCACTGGACGTTTTTCGTCCCGTTTTGAAAAGGTGACCGCTCGGTATACATGGCGCGCACTTAACTTTTTATGTACCTGTTGACTTGTTTATGTGTGTATATTGCGCAGAGAAGACAAAAAAAAAAGTGTGGTAATGGCGTAATGGCAATAGCAAGTCCATTAAATGTGGACGTTTTTCGTCCAGCTGGGGAATATAAGACTGAAATCGCTGCCCAGGAAAACAGACGACGAATTATATCTAGATGGTATTTACGTCATAAGTAAACATTACAAAACTTATCTCGAGTCTTTTTATTTTAACTGAATCAAAATTTTAATAAAATCAAACGATTGATTCTCTTATTTTCCCTGATTCTCTTATCTCCTCTGCTGAAATGTCTGATGACTGTGTGTCCAAGTTCGCATCTCTTGTGAGAGCCAGGGACTAATTTCCCTCCTGGCGCAACCCCCCCCCCCCCCCACTGGTGAGGTATTGTCAGTTTGGCGTGTCACCAGTAAACCATTCAGATTCAGATTATTTTGTCTTCTACGAAACAAAGAAATCCGAAAGTAGCTAGAGGCTTGAAACTTAGCATGACACTGTCCGAACAGATCCGACACAAAACACAAATTCTTATGGCCACTCACAAAAGCACAAGAAGAATGTTTGATCATGTGCATTAAATATTAAATAACTCTAGTAAAAAGTAAGCAAATGGTGGTTGGGTGGTAATATGGGCCCCGCCCATTTGGCTTAATGAAAAAGATGGACTTTTTGTTCCTCCGGGCAAAGCTTCTACAGTACCATCTGATGACTAGTTGACCGCTCAGGTACGAGATTGCTCATGAAAGGTGGTTAAAGTCAAAACATACATACACTTAGTGGTTTAGTTTGGTGTTTATACGTATTTGAAGCACTTTGTCGATGTCTTGACGTCCTCATTTTGGGTAAAAGTCCAATTAAGTGGAGGCAACGTCCCGACATGACCATAGCTGTTGCCTGGGACGCTAAGAATCCATTCCAACAAACACACAAAAGTAAGCAGTGACCAAGAAGGGGCGCAAGCAGAGCCAACTACCGGGCCAGCCCTAGAAATCAAGTTGGGAAAAGACCGACCATCCTTACAAAGATAAAAATCGGCCATCCGAATTAATATGATTTAACGTCACAGTCAACAAATTTTAGTACTGTTAGAAAGAAGCTGTACCTTGCCGGGCTTCCTCTTATAATGATAATAATAATGGAACGGTAAATTCTATCCCTGAGTCCTACTTTTCCTGACATTGTCTGTCTGTCTGTCTGTCTGTCTGTATGTCTGTCTGTCTATTATTTAATAGTGTCATATTTCTTGTTTCCAATATTTGGTTGAATGCACTTGGATATAATCTTTGGATGCAATGAATTATAAAGCCGGCTGTCCAATTTAAAATAGCTTAGGCGTGTTTGTATAAGGTTTTTCTCCTATATGGATTCTTAAATCTGTCACAAAGGTCAACTTAGATCAAACAGTAAAGTTTTAGCTTTGAACGAAATCCTCATGGTCGATGGCGATGGCCAAAATGCATTGTTAAGAATTTTGGTCTGTCAAAAGTAAAAGATAATTATGTACTTTAATTATGTATTCCCTGTTTAATTACTAGTAAAGAGATACAGCAGAAACACATTAAGACGTCGAATACAGCGTCCCTCTTTGTCTGTAGTGAGTTTGGCGATTGTGTCTGGCGTTCAAGTTAACAAATTCCGCTCAGGTCAATAGAGCAACTGCTTCCTAGGTGTAAACAAGTACTTTAGCGAGTAAACGTGCCATGCTCAGGGACACCTTGAACACGACACATCAGCGGGGTTCGAACCTAGGTCCTCTCGATTTGGAGTCCGGCGCTCTTCACCTAGGCCACTGCGCTCCCCTATTATTGCATTAACTGGTCTGTACGAAAGTACAGAAAGAGCTAATATTGTAGTCACCACGGTGTCGGACATGTCGGTGTCGGCGTTGCTCCATATACCTACTTTTCATGTTACTGATCTAAAACATAAATTGTGGCTACTCATTAGAACCGCATCGGCGAGGCGGTTCTAACGTGTGCCCACAATCAATGTTTTGAGCAAAATTATTGAAATATCACTTTTTGCCGATGAAAATTTTCAATTTTTGCTTTTTTGCATGGGCAAGTTTTCGTAATGAAGTTTTTATAAGTCTATATCTCTGGAACATATTGATGGATCAAGTTGATACTTTGCATGTTGGTAGTTAATATTTTGATGTCTGAAATTTTATGTTGTACCATCATGGCCCACCTGGGTGATCATGAGGTCAAGGTCACAGACTTTGAAATGTTGTGTACGCAATACGCAAAAAATACGCAAACGTTTTGAAATACCCAAACAGTGCGCAATCATAAGATTCTGTGAAACCATCACTGAGAGTTCCATTGTGAAAATTCAAATAAGCACAAAAGTTAACCAGCCAATCGACAGTTACGAAAATTAAAGACAACATGAATCGCACAATGAAGAAAACACAGACTAAGTTGGATGCAACCATTTAAGACACAACGCCGGGCTTACGCTACGAAAACTATACTGGTTTGCGATAATTTTCAACTGAATTCCTGCGAGCTGTGCATATATGTAAAACTCACATCGCTGTCCAAAACTAGGATCCATCAAACGGCACACACATGCATTATTCAAAAACACCCTTTCGTCATCTAATATGAATGCAATACCTTATATTGCGGTACCAGTGAACATTCCGGCTTTTATGAATAACCTGAAATAATGGGTAGTTCCCCTTTGTATTAGAAAAATACATCTTTTTCATTAACATTTGAATAATTTGCGGTTGGTGTTGAATTTAGAAAAATTATATCGATAAAATTATATAATTATAACATAAAACTATACCTTACTTCATAACAAAACAAAAACATGTGAGATATTACGCCTAAAAGGAATTAATGAGGAATTTGGAAGACACCCGATACATTCAATAAATACTTTATACATAAACGTTGAAAGGTTTTTTTTCAGTGGTGGCATATAGGCTGGAGCTAGAATTAGTCCCAAGACTATAACTCCCCTTCCTCAAATCATCTAGCTGATCAGATACTAGGCTCCAAGAGGCAAGAGGCTCTCTCCAAGAGGGGCTCTCTCTATCCATTTCACAACATTCATTTGACAATCTGAAATATAGATAAGACTCATACTGAGAAAATGTCTCTGATTTTTTTTTCTTTTGAAACTAATTTTGATAAGAGCGCTGTTTCTTAATCTCTTGTTCATCTCACCGCTGTGTGCGGTGTGGGTTTGAGCCCCTTACCTGCCACATGTGAGACAAGCCAAGTTCTGCTTGCGGGTGTGCCAGTTGGTTTTTCTCAGTGTTCTCCCATTTTCGCCCACCTACTGATTGGCCCATCTCATATGAGCTGAAGTAGTCTTGAAAGGGATGTAAAAATGAATAAAAAAATAATAATAATAATTTTGATAAAATTAAAGCAGGTTTATTGCAAACTTCAAACTGTGAATAAAGTATATACAAACCAGACATTGTACAGCATTAAAGACAATAAAGCACTGACATCACTGCAATTTCAGTCTTTGTGTGAGAAAACATACAATTTGGAATTCTGACACAAAACGACCTGTACTGTCACAGAAGCAGGCTAGAATCTTGAAATTTTAGATTTAAGAAGAAGAGGAATTGCACTATCTGTGTAGCGAAAACAAAGGCGATGAACAGCATTGCGGTCACTGTGAAGCTGGTCTGCCCCTTTGTTTTCGCAAAAGCAAATTGTTGGTTTTCTCATGAAGCGGCTCATTTCACATGCTGATCTGTACTTTGCTCTTTGCCTACAGCATTGACTGATAAGCATTTTTGATCTACTTGACAAGTAACACCATGGATTTTTTTGTTAAAGTTAAGCTGTTTTTTACTACTTTCTTTTAAGCTATAAAAAGACAATGTATAAAAGTTGCACTAACTGCAATACCATTTGAACCGCAACGCGAGAAACCGGTCTTCGGGTTTTCCGACCAGGTCCAACACAAACTGGTCTGCGCAGCCACAGAAGCTAGAAGCTTGAAATTTCGGATTTAAGAAGAAGAGGAATAGTACTATCCCTGCAGCGAAAACAAATGCCCTGAACAGCTTCGCAGTTACTGCAAAGCTAATCTGCGCCTTTGATTTCGCATAGGCAAAAATCCGGTTTCTCATGATGTGGCTCATATACCTTTTGATAAACTTATCCACAGAGGGTTTATTATGTGTAGAAGTGATCCCTGGCTCGTGTAGACTGAAGGCCTTGAGGTTGAAGTCTAGTTTCCCTTGGGCTATACTAGAGGTCACACTGCTTCCTATTCCAAGGTCATCGCTGTCATCATGGGTCAACCCTGGAGAAAGACAAGACATGTACAATTCAGGCCAGGGAGCGTGGTGGCTTAGTGGTAGAGCGTTGGACTCAAAATCGAGAGGTCCTGGGTTCGATCCCCACAAGCGGCAACATGTTCTGTCCTTGAGCAAGACACATTAACTCCCTACAGTATTGATTAAACCCTGGAAGCGCTGGCTCCGTCGTCCAGACATGACTGAAAAATAGTTGACCGGGACGTTAAGCTTCAATGCAAACAAACAATTACTACAATTGAATCTCATTATAGCATGCCTCACTATGATGCAGTTTTCAATAGAACACAGCCATGTCATGGCTCCAAAACTGATTATTTTGCTATATGTCTACAGTAAGTAACCTCGCTACAAGACGGTTTTACTTTGGTGTATGTCTATGATCTCCAAAGATAGCGTTATAATGATGAGATTGACCTGTATCATTTACAATTTGTTAGGGGTAGAAGTAATCATGTAGACATCATGAATCAAACCTGAAAGTTGAGTAAGACCTTTAGGTATACCCAAATGTTCAAAAACTGTTGTTGTTGTGTTTTTTTCTTTGCATAAATTAATTCTGAAGGTGAACCGTAGAAAATTTTAAGTATTTGTCTCTGACTTTAAACATTACTTACTCCCAGCTAATTGCATCTACAAGGTTAATTCCAATGCTTCAATTTTCAATACAACAGGATGCCATAGAGACAATAGCATTTTTAAAGCAAAAACATGAAATTGTGAGGAGCATTGCCTACAGCTTAGTTAGCCTGACAATGTTGCGAGATACTGTTATAAAACAAACAGATATTGCTGCTTTTTAGACCACTTAAAGCAGAGATTTCAACATCCAAAATTTCTTACTATAGGAAAAACAATAAAGAAAAAAAAAAAGAAAAAAAAAAAACAACAAAAAAACACCACACCTCTACTACTGGCTCTAGATGAATTTCTCCCAGAATCCCTGCTATGTGTCGACACCTTCCCGCTGATGTTAGGGTCAATTTCGGTGTCAACCGGGGCGTGAGGCATACTGTCATCTTCAATGTCAAGGATTTCGTAGAAGTCAGGAATCAACATGGAAATATCCTGCAATGTATAGAAATGTACAAAATATTCTTTTAGATCAGAGAAGAGTCACAAAATCCCCGCCAAATCTAAATTTGAGCCGCCTAATGAGAAACCCAACAATCTACATATGCGAAAACAATGACGCAGATCAGCTTTGCGGTAACCACGAAGCTGATCAGCGCCCTTGTTTTAGCTACACAGGTAGTACAATTCTTCTTCTTTCTAAATCCAAAATTTCAAGCTTCTAGCCTGCTTCTCTGATTGTACAGCCTAATTTGTATCAGACCTGTTCGGAAACCACATTGTTGGTTTTCTCATGAGACGGCTCATTTGTAACATAATTAAATCAGATATGACTTGTCACTTCTATGCTTTAATACAGGGATCTCCAGCCATATTTGATTTGTGGTTTAACACTATAATCAACAAATTTTCAGTCATGTGAAGACAGAGTCACTATTTACTGGGCATTTTAGCCAATATTAAGGGGAACTACTGTGTGTTGCTAAAGGACATAACTCGATGCCAATGGGTTTGAACTAAGACCTCTCAATCCAGTGACAGATGTTTAATTAAACACTAGGCCACCACACCCCCATAAACCACTTCAATAATAATACCTTTATTGTCTATCAAATTGCAATACCTTTACAAAGTAAACATACCTTGCCGATCAATTCAGTAGGCTTGTACCCAAACAACATTAGTGAGAAGTTCTCATTGATACTGTGTATAGTACCATCCCCGAGGAACGTCACTAGTCCACTAATGTTGGAAAACACCCAGATCACTCTGCGATAAACCATCTGATCTTCATATATTGTGTGACAGAGGTTGACATCAGTTTCGTCAGTGTCATCAACATTTACAGCTATACTGAGAGGAAATGAACCATCCATCGTACGACCTGTGGCTCGCTGTTTACGAATGTCCTAAAAGGAAAAGTTTCTTCTTTGGTAAGAGTAATTAGTTTACAATTGAGCCGCGACAAATGAGAGAGAAAACTGGTCTTCAGGGTTTCCGACCAGGTTTGACACAAACCGAGCTGTACATGCACAGAAGATGGCTAGGGGCTGGACATTTTGGATTTAGAAAGTAGATGAACTGTTCTATTTGTGTAGCGAAAACAAAGGTGCTGATCAGTTTCGCAGTTAGTACCAAGCTGATCTGCGCCTTTGTTTTCGCAGACAATAATCCCATTTTCTCATGACACGGCTCAATAATGAGTACATAATTTAAGGATAATTCACTGCTATCCTTACATAAACAATCTTAGTTTATCAATATTTGTGAAATCAGTTTTAGTCATAAGAGAGTAATCTTATATCGAAGTTTAATGGTATGAAATAGAAATAAAAAAAAAAAAATTGTACCAACCAGTTCTGGAGAAGAAGATTTTTTAAGGGTTTTTACCATATATGGGCATGGCGGCCATCTTGGTCATGTGACCTGGATTTCTTATATACACATTGGTTCCGCCTTCTTATAGATGCTTCACATAAAATTTGGCTTTGATTGGCCAAGCGGTCTCAGAGAAGAAGATCTTTGAAAATGGTGGACGACGGATGACGCCGGACGGACGCCGGGTGCTTCCCCAGGGTTGCCACTCATTTTGTATTTCAAAATTCCCTGACTTTTCCATGACTTTTTACAGTTTTCCAGACCCTTATATCGACCTATCTGTTCCAATTTTCAGGTCTCTGTAGCAATCACACCTTCCTTTACCCACCCCCTCCCCCTACATTAGTCCCCTATGTAGGGAAAATATTTCTACTATCAATCGTTATAGCTGTGCCCATAACAGATATATATCAAACTTAAGATATATAACTTTCATTCCCTCTCCCCTATACTTTCCTTTTTTTCTGATATTGTTAGAAGTATAAGGAAGATGATTTTTGGCGGGGGTCTGGGGGCCGCCCAAGCACCCAGAAGCTCATGGGTTATTAATGCAATCTCCTCTGATGTTGACCTCTCCTGAGGTCACTTACCTTTTTTATTAGCATGTAGCCAAAATGAATCAACAGATTAATTGAAGAACCAGAGGACCACTGGTCCTGAGAACACTCACCTGAAGCCTGATCTTGGAGTATTAAGTCACCATGAAATGACCTTGACCTTGAATACTCACACACCTTTATTGACTTCACAAGTTGTCTGCATCTGCAAAGTTTCAGGTCTCAGGCTGCAATAGTTTCCAAACCCAGTGATTTCTGAGAAAACCATAATTTTAATTTTGATATTTAAATGACCTTGGGTCAAGGTCAACAAATGACCTTGGCCTTCATTAATTACTTACCTTCACTGACTCCATTAGTTGTCTGCATCTAGCAACTTTCAGGTCTCAGGTTGCAACAGTTTCAAAAATATCCATAATTTTCGCCTTTTCCCATGTAAAAGCCTATGTTTCCAAAATTGACCTTGCCGTAAATTAGGTCAAGGTCATCCTAGGGTCATCATTTCAACAAACGATGATGGGCTGGAGTCCCAAATGCTACATACCAAGTTTGGCGTACTGCCGGCTCTGGAGAAGAAGATTTTTGAGTGGTTTTTATCATAGTTGGGCATGGCGGCCATCTTGGTCATGTGACCCAAATTTTGCGATCACACTTTCGTTCCCCCTACCCATGGACGCTCCACATAAAATTTCACTTTGATTGGCCAAGCAGTTTCAGAGAAGAAGATCTTTGAAAAGTGTGTATAGACGACAGACTGGCCAAGGTCAAGAGATGACCTTGACCTAAATTAATCACATACCTTCATCTACTCCATTAGTTGTTTGCAGGTCTCAGGCTGCAACAGTTTTCAAAAAATCCATAATTTTCACTTTTCCCATGTAAAAGCCTATGTTTCCAAAATTGAAATTGCCGTAAAATAGGTCAAGGTCATCCTAGTGTCATCATTTGTTCAAACTATGATGGGCTGGAGTCCCAAATGCTACATACCAAGTTTCATGAAAATCGGCCTGCTAGTTCTGGAAAAGATGATTTTTAAGTGGTTTTTACCATATATGAGCGTGGCGGCCATCTTGGTCATGTGACCTGGATTTCGCGATCAAACTTTTGTCTCCCCTACCCATGGATGCTCCACATAAAATTTCACTTTGATTGGCCAAGCAGTTTCAGAGAAGAAGATCTTTGAAGTGTGTATGGACGACAGACAGGCCAAGGTCAAGAGATGACCTTGACCTAAATTAATCACATACCTTCATCTACTCCATTGGTTGTTTGCATCGACCACTTTTCAGGCCTTAGGCTGCAATAGTTTTCAAAAAATCCATAGTTTTCACTTTTTCCCATGTAAAAGCCTATGTTTCCAAAATTGACATTGCCGTAAAATAGGTCAAGGTCATCCTATGGTCATCATTTGATCAAACTATGATGGGCTGGAGTCCCAAACGCTACATACCAAGTTTCATGAAAATCGGCCTGCCGGTTGTGGAGAAGATTTTTGAGTGGTTTTTACCATATATGGGCGTGGTGGCCATTTTGGTCATGTGACCTGGATTTTGCAAACAAACTTTTGTCTCCCCTACCCATAGATGCTCCACATAAAATTTCACTTTGATTGGCCAAGCAGGTTCAGAAAAGAAGATCTTTGAAAAATGTGTATGGATGACAGACTGGCCAAGGTCAAGAGATGACCTTGACCTAAATTAATCACATACCTTCATCTACTCCATTAGTTGTTTGCATCTACCACTTTTCACGCCTCAGGCTGCAATAGTTTTCAAAACATCCATAGTTTTCACTTTTTCCCATGTAAAAGCCTATGTTTCCAAATTTGACCTTGCCGTAAAATAGGTCAAGGTCATCCAAGGGTCATCATTTTATCAAACTATGATGGGATGAAGTCCCTGATGCTACATACCAAGTTTCGTGGAAATCGGCCCACCGGTTCTGGAGAAGAAGATTTTTGAAGGATTTTTACCATATATGGGCGTGGCAGCCATCTTGGTCATGTGACCTGGATTTTGCGATCGATTAATTAATTACTTGTCAAACAATATGTTTAAAGAAACATTTGTGCAACTAATTAAGAAATTCTGAGAAACTGAAAGCCATCTGACTTTAGGGAAAAAGAGTTCCATTTTTCAAATTTGTTTAAGACATTGAGTGATACATAATATATTGCCAAAGACCATCATTTTTGAGAAAATTTTGAAATTCCCTGACTTTTTCCCTGACTTTCTGCACTTTTTGCAAATTCCCTGACTCAAACCCAAATTCCCTGATTTTTCCCTGACCTGGAAAAAAATCATTTTCCAGACTTTTTTCCCTCACCGTGGCAACCCTGTTCCCTATCCTATAAGCTCACCTGAATGGTGAGCTAAAAATCACTTTATTTCTTTTAAAGGTGTACTTGTAAATATTTTTCAACAAAGAAGAGTCAAGAAACACCAAGTTTGTTGCCCATTTACAAAACATTTTTTCCCTTAACAACCTTTTTCCACTTAAAATTCACAGAAGACTACCTTAAATAAAGTACTGAAACTTACAATTTTTTCTACCTTAACAATAATGAGTCGCATTGTAAAACCAGAGGACCAATGGTCCTGTAAACGCTCACATGAGATCTGCTGTATATACGGATGTTATAGAAAACAGTCCCAGTATAGGGGCAGGTGAAGCCCTTGGGCCATTATTTTTTCAGAATAATCAATATACTGTCCATACAAGTTTTTCCCTTCAAATGACACTTTAACAGTTTACCCATTCCAATACATAGGCAACCCATGTTGACCTTGCCTTAAAATAGGTCAAGGTCATTACAGGGTCATGATTTATACCTACATTGTAGTACTTGAGTCATCGATGCTTCATACCAAGTTTCTTCAAAATCGGTCCACCAGTTCCGTAGAAGAAGATTTTTGAAGGGTTTATACCATATATGGGCATGGCGGCCATCTTGGTCATGTGACCTTGATTATTTATATATACATTGATTCCCTTATTCTATAGATGCTTCACATGAAATTTGGCTTTGATTGGCGAAGCGGTTTCAGAGGAGAAGATGTTTGAATATTATGGTAATATACATGTATAATGCCCCGGGGCTGGGGCAAATGAGCCCCTGGGGTCCAGGTTTTTTTTTCAGAATCATTAATATTCAGTCCTACTGCCCATTTCCTGCAAGACTTTCACTTTAAATGACGTTTCAAAAGTTTTCCCCATTCAAGTGCATTGTCGAGCTATGTTGACCTTGCTGTAAAATAGGTAAAGGTCATCCAAAGGTCATAATTTAAAACACATTGTAGTACTTCAGTCCCCGATGGTTCATGCCAAGTTTTGTTGAAATTGGTCCATTGGTTCAGAAGAAGATGAATTTTGAATGGTTTTTACCATATATGGGCATGGCGGCCATCTTGGTCATGTGACCTGGATTATTTATAAACACATTTATTCCCCCTTCCCATTGATGCTTCCTATAAAATTTGGCTTTGATTGGCCCAGTGGTTTCAGAGAAGAAGATCTTTGAATATTTTTGTAAAACCAGGACGTAACCGACAGTCACCGGTACGCTACCGTAGGCAACCGGGATACATCCCAGCGGGCACATGACGTCATAATGACATCATGTGCCTGCTGGGATGTAACACTGGACTTTACCGTAGTAAACCAACCGTGGTAATACCGGGAAAAAGACCGCGCTGTACCGGAACAGCGTTGCTGTGAGATCCCGATCATTCTTTGCAGGAAAAGTTCGCCGGTCACGGTTCGCCGGCGTGTCTTTACCGGAACAGACCGTGGTGAACCAGAGTTAGAACCGGGATAGTGCGAACTGGGCTTAAGCGACTGGCTGACATAATTGAGTGCACGCGCGATTAAATATGGCTCATGTGTGGTCCGATTACAGTTTTGGGTTTGGGACCACGAGCCCTATCAGCCCGAGTAGAACATGGATCAATTCAACATACGATTCATAGGCATCCTCATCCACAGGCGTCACAGGTCGTGCTATGTCATAAGACAAATCAACAATAGGTTTGTCCCCAATTTCCCTGCAGATGAAACGCTACACAAGGGGTCCAAATTTACACACTTAAGCAGATTTGCACACAGGTGTATTTTTGTACCCGGGTGCAATATATATATACGAGGGGCGTTCGGAAAGTTCGAACAATTGTCTTGTCGATCATATAATATTTATAGTAAAACAAAAAAACACACCTATTTTAACTTCAAGGTATCCTCTATAATTGTTGTGAAAACCAAGATGATGCACTAAGGCATACTAAAAGATGTTCATTACAAAAAGGTATGGTAAGGGTACCTGGAGCACGCCAAAGTCAAAACGACGTTGCGATAACGTCAAACATTGTTTTAATCAAGTTAGTGATCATCACACATTCTCAGCATAATCATCACACTATCTACACATTTCATCTGTCAGTCCATCCTTTTGACGCGTGTTTCCGTATGTGGTGAAAAAGCTACCTGTGTCTATTTTGCAAATGTTCCCCACTGAATCACCAAATTTGCACAATTCTTAATGAAACACATTTTCCTCTGCCGGCTGGTTACTTCTATGATCGTCATCAATTGATTTTATTCCACTCTTAAAACATGAGTGTCATTTGTATATAAATACTTGGTTACATATTTTTCCAGTTTATTAGACAAGGATATATGTTTTTGTTAAGGTTTTATGAAGAAAAATCGTAATTTCATAACACTTTACAACGCAACGACACGGTTTGAAGTCGTAGATTTTCCCCTACAACATGCAAGATAAAGGACCATATCTTTTTTGTGGAACTTCAAATTGATTTGAAATTTTCAGGAAATAATGTTATATTGCCAAAATATTACATGGCGGTTCCATGCTTTGCTGACGTTCAACAGTATTACAGCCAGAAATTATGTTTATTTCTTCAAGACTTTGTTTATAAAAATGATATTTTTCGGACTGCTCCGGGTGCCGATGATGACGTTGCCAGGACAACCTGTATTTTGGGCTTTCCTTGTCACCTTTCTTTCCTTTTTCCAGAATTAGTTAAGAATAAGTGGAAGTTCACCCACAACAACTTTCTAACACCTTCATTGAAAATTATGGGAGATATAACAAAATTACACGAACTTTCCGAACAACCTACGTATGTATACGTCTCTTGTCAACCTAAATTAAAGCAGTGAAGTCATTTCTGCCGCTGAAAGTCTGGAATTTTGTCGTGTACGGACATGTACATGTACTAATCAGTATGGTGTGTTACATTTCCGCATCAATGAAGACACATGCAAACGTATTTTTGTTTGTATTTTCTATAATTTCTTTTGTTTTCATTTTTTAAGTTATTTTCTAAAGTTTCTAATCTCAAAGATCGGCTTGACTTTTATCACTTATCACGCGAAGTGAATGGTTTGTTTGTTTGATTAGGATAATTTATAACTTTATGCACCAAATAAGAGTTGCTAATTATAACTTTCAGGCTATGCCGCTTATTAATCCTGTGTACAATAATTGTACCGATACAAGAATACAGAATACCTTGATTTTGTTGACTTTGGTAAATGCTAGCTTGAAAGATAAAACAACAGGATAAAGGGATTCAGATTTCTCGCAGGGGAATTGTACCGACTCTTAAGATGAAATTAAGATGAATTAATTGCATGTAAATTTAATTGTAAAGTACATGTAATTTATGATTACATGATACTTGTACATGTAGCAAGGTGATGAAACCGTTTTACATGTAGGTCGAGCTTTAATAGGCTTGGGGCATCTTAAGAAACACGAAAGAGTCTTCAAAGACGCATTTATTTGAGAGATGTTCTGAAAAACAACAAACCGGGGTGCTCACCTTCTTTTATAGCAAAAGTATCAGATATAAATCTACAATGTTATGCATCTAAAACCGCGGCAGTCAAAAATGCACCAAGCTGCCAAATAATATTGAAACATGCAAATTTTGTCATCACTTAGTCTACGATGATAATTTAATCAACACTGAATAATGTATTGCTCAGTCAGCAACTCGTCAAAACATGCGTATATGATTATGTATTTACGTGCAGGCACTTTGTCATACAGGTGTATGTATTTGTACAGGTTTACCGTCATCATACTAAGTTGCCGTCCTCGTACTAAGGACTAATAAATGAATATATATTTAATTTGGTCAAAAACTTTAATGATTTTACATTTTTGAACGAGGCAAAACGATAATCCTATTCTCGCATGTCTCTTAATCCTTTCCACGCTCCTTTTCCTAAATGAACGTGGAAAGCGTGAGCAAGCGTGGGACTGCTGATATCTCACGCAACTCACACGCTTCTTGCGAGGAATGAACGTGGACATAGCGTGGATTTTGCGAGGAATAAGCAAGGGTTTTGCACGGATTTGCGTGGAACTTAATCCTTTTTTCTTTCATGCGTGATCGCGAAGGATATAAACATCACGCTGACTGTACTGTAGAAATAAAAAGAAATTTTAAAGGGGGTGTTCTAGATTTTGACCTCCAGCTCCACCCCTGACTCCGACCCAGTGTATGAGGTATGAATGCTTTATGATAAGTAGTTGTCAAGCTATGGACTCCTTGTCAAAACTACACAGCAGTACATCCATTTTTATACCCTGCCACTAAAAAAGTGTGGGGCATTATGTTATACCCTCCAAAAAATTTGCATTCGAGTTTGCATCTGTCCGTCTGTCCATCAGTGCTTCATTTACAGGCTTTATCTTGGGCATTTATTGACCAATTGTCTTTACACTTTGTATTGGAGTTCATATCAGGAAGGACTGGTCTGGGATTGAAGATGGATAAATTTTGTCAAATAAGCACAGAGTTATGTCCCTAGATCTACATTAAAATTTTGTTTCCGGGCTCTATCTTGAGCATTGTCACAACTCAAAATGTTAAAATGTTATTTTGCATAGACCAGTCACAACGCAATATGTTAAAAATGTTGTAATAACATTTTTAACATTTTGCGTAGATCAGTCACAACGCAATATGTTAAAAATGTTAAAACTTCATCCTCGATCTTTGACTATAAATAAGACAAAGCTATACCCTCGGGCCTCTGAACCATTTCCTGGTTTTCTGATACCTGAGATAATAAAAATTTTAACTTTTCGGCATTCCGAGACCCTAATTCTACCTTTTAAAGCCGTTTGTGCCTTATTTCAGCATTCACGCAGACTTTCAGAATTCCGGTGCCAATGTACAAAAACTCTTGTTTTTACCTTTTAATACCCTCAAAAGACCTTTTGGATCGATATGCAATACATGTACTTTCTTACCATTCTCAGACTTCCAGAATAAGTTTAGGAGTTTTTAACATTTTTATAACATTTTGCGTTGATCGCTGGCAACACAAAATGTTAAAATGTTAAAACTTTTTTTTTTTGAAAGTGAAGAGGAATCAGCAGAAATCAAAATAATAGGCTAACCACTTTTATTTTATCTAAAGACTACTGAACCTTGAAATTAATTAAAAATTCCAAGTCTAAGTACAAAACATTCCCATGCAATATACAGAAATTTTTTCAAAAAAAAAAAAAAATAAAAAAATAAAAAATTGAAAATTTCACTGGCAAAATGTTGATTTTTCTTTTTATATGTTCACTTAATAAATAATTTTAAGTACATGCACCATTCTCATAAGCAAACCTAACCACTGTATATCTGAACCTGTGTGTCCAAGTTCGCATCTCTTGCGAGAGCCAGCGACTAGTTTACCTCCTGGCACGCCCCCTGGTGAAGTATTGTCAATTTGGCGTGTCACCAGTAAACCATCCCGTTTTAGATTCAGATTCAGACCTGTTAAGCTTTAATTTTTAATTCTAATTACGCTTTTAATGAAGGATACGTGAAGTAAATCTTATGCTTACAGACATTAATTGGAAAGGTCCTGAGACCTTTCCACTGTAATTAGGTTGTAAATAGTTTTAATGGCCCATCCCGAATGTTCTCCCATTGCTAAATTCAAAATTTAGCACCCACCAATCTGAGATGATTATCAGAAATTGATCGACTCAGTATATGAAGATAGATTGAATGTAGTAAAATTTGAGCTGGTTTTGTTTTACATCTAGATTGTCCATCGCTGACATCTAAAAAAGATCCGATACGAGAAAAGCTAGTATCTCACTGCAGAGATTTTCCTACCTTTTCAAAACAGGGACCCGGGACCAATAATTTTGGGAAAAATAATATGTATATCAGTCAAATTGGGAAAATGGATACAAAACAGAACAGGGGATAATATGCATTTTTGGTGTTGATTTGAGGATATTTCTCAAAAAAAAATATTTTGCGGGTATGATCTACATATCCACAACAAATCTACGAAGATTTATTTATTATTATGGAATTTTTTACCTGAAAATTGGGAAATTGTATACATTTTTTCAATTGGGAAAGGGGCCCGTAATGGGCCCCAAAATCAGCCCAGGAAAATCCCTGCACTGGCATGAGAATTTTGTCGCGTACTTTCGCACGACATTTGTGCGATTGTCTCACGAGTGTCGTGAGAATTTTCATGTGTCATGAGCTTGTCACCAAGGCCGTCGTCGGCGGTCCGGCCGGTCCGGCCATGGCCGGACCATTTTTTTGGCCGAAAATGGTTTCGGCCGGACCACAATTTTCGATTATTCGGCCGAAAACATGTTTGCCTTTTCAATTTTTTGAAGTGCGGTGGACCAATTAAATGATATTAAGCGTGCTCAGTGAATCAGCCCGAGGGCGTGAAAGATGGTCGTTATAAAAACAATCACAAAAATGACACCTGTATTAAAAGTACAAGTAGGCAAAGATCAGGAAAAGGCGCAATCAGAAAAAGACTCCCACTCCAAAAACCAAGGTGGGAAAAAACCAAACTAACAATCAGGTACTTATACCATGAAAACATTTCGTAAGCCGAATGAGCAGCTATTTTCCCAATAGGTGGCCACTCAGTTACCTTAACTTAACTAAAAATATGCAAACATACATAAGGCGCCAACAGCACAAAAATATTTTAAACACCAAGACATAAAACAAAAAGAACCACCACAGAAGTATCGACTTGGAACGATCAGTAACACAAAGTTACTGGCGGGTTTAAATCGATTTTACACGGCCGTAACCTCACCCTCAGCTTCTGCAGTGGTTCATAACATTTAGTTAGTTCTTCGGTCCTCGTGGACTGGTATTGTCATATTATTGGATTTTGACGGATTATCGTGCATTAAAGTGTTCTTTAATTCATTGTGAATAAAACCGATTCTCTGTGATCTTAAAACATTTTTTTTTAAAAAGTGTTAAGCTGTATTCCACAGTTGAAATTTCTACTTATTGAACATAATTTCACAATAACACAATCACTGTTTATACTTGCATTAAATCAACAATGCCGAAAAATCGTTTACGTATAAAATTTATGCAAATATCATTTTTCTTCATATTCCAAAATTTGTTAAAACGTGCATGTATTATATCATGGAACATATTCCGCCGGTTCCTAATCAACCGACGTCTTTCTAATTACCTCAGCGTTCCTTCGGCCTCATAGTTTTCGACCAGTACGTGGCTTCATAATGTTTCAAAAATTGTGTCAATTAAGGAATGAAATTCAGATTTTAGCTTTCACTGGATGATGAAAAACATTAGGCTGTTTTAATGTCTGTGAAGCCCGAAGGGCTTCTCGGAGACATTAAAACAGCTAATGTTTTTCATCATCCAGTGAAAGCTAAAATCTGAATTTCAATACTTATATTTACATTTTATATTATCAATCAAGTATCAAATTTTTAATTGCGCATATTACCGTTCATTTTTGTGTTATTTGACATTAAATCCCACCTAACGTAACTTTGGAACAGCCAAAACGACAAATTTTCGCGCCTAACGTCATGGCGATACGCGACCAACGTCACGTCAACAAAAGTAAACAAACAACGTCACTGGATGGGGTTTGACGTCGCCCCGCCAAAAGGCGTGGCCTCTAGATCACGTGACTTAATGTTTTTCATTGGGAAATGAAGAACATCAAGAAAGATACTTTCATCTAGGGCGATTGCAATAAAAATGCAAATATAGTGCATTAAAATCGTTTCTACGGACGTCCAGCAATATAAAATTTTCTCGGGGGAGAACCCCCGAACCCCCCTTACGAGAGGGGGAAATACCCCCTCTCGTGCTCTCCCCCTACTCGTGCCTTTGGCACTCGTGAACATTTTTGACCTTTCATGGCCGGACCACTTTTCAAAAGCCGACGACGTCCCTGGTCAGGAACTGGTCGCAAAGGTTTTATACATGTTTTAAAATTTTATGCGAATTTTTTAACCAAAATATTTCGCAGGAATGTTGTGAAAGTGTCGCGAACCTGTCGCCGCGAAATTTTGGCAAATTTACCAGTCTTCACGAAAAGTGTCGGTCTCTCGGTCATTTCCGACAAATTTTGAAACTGACCAACGATTTCTGTCATGTTCTCGGTCGATCCGTCCGACGAGAAAAAGGCCAATTCATACTATAAAATTGTCATCTCGCCTTTTCAGTGACGAATCATAAAATAAATCAACTTTGTTCCGATTGTTTTTTGCAGTTTGTTGAGATGCGTGCGGGCGACCATGTTGGTTTCATGTTTACAATTTTGATTGGTCAGCCAAGAATTTCAGCCAATCGAATACATTCGTACAGAAAATATTCGGTCAGGTATGAAACCTTCGACCGCGCTGCGCCTGCCATGCTTGGTATGCCGAACCTAGAATGACCATTTAAAGTGTGAAAATAATACACGGTTACAATATAACTTTATATGAGTCAATTATTTTGAAATATTGATACACACGGAATAATGTAAAATCGTTTTATTTCGTGAAAATACACATGAATATTATAGCTGGTTCGCAAGAGCAGGCACTGCGTGGTCATGGCTTTCATACCTGACCCGAAGAGAAGGGAAATAACTCTTAACGCACTGGCCTTGACCTTCCTCCGATCGAAGTTGCGTAATTTTGTTGTGGAATTCTTGAATAATTTGAGCGCTGCCGTAATTTCCCTACAGGTAATTCGAATGCCAAACGATATTGTTCAAAGAGTAGTAAACAGGAAAACGAATAATTCTTTTGCTCATTCATAGAAAACGAGCTTACGAAGCTCTATTTTTTTTTTTTTTTTTTTTTCTGTCCTACATTTTTTTTTTCTGACCAGCAAAAAATTTCAGTCTGTCAGACAGCTGTCAAGCAGCTGTTTTGAAGTTTTCGCGAAGACTGATTTACAATGCAAAATTTTCGAGACACTTGTACGAATGTCCTGCGAGTGTCTCACGACAGTTGCGCGACAGTCTTAATAAAACATGCAAAAATCTCACAACAATCTGGCGGGAAAATAAAACTAAGCGACATTCGTACAAATGTTGTGCGACACTCGCACGAATGTTGCGCGACTGTCGTACAAATTAAAATGAAAATAAGCTACATTCGTGGGAAAGTCATGTGACTATTGCACGACAGTCGCAAGATTTATTTTCAAAATTAGACCGAAATCCGTGAATTTGTCGCATAAATGTCTATTCAATGAGACTGCAATGTGAAAGTTGTGTATATCATCAATCTTTGTCACGAAATAGTCGCGAACTATTCACGAACATGTCTCCAGTTGTCGCATTCCAGTGAGATAGGGGCTAAACCAGTCCAAATTTACTGTACAGAATTCAATATGCAGCAATACATTTCCTGTAAACAATCGAGATAAGACAGTTCACCAACAAGCCGCACCACAGACCCTGTATCATTACGAAAACATGCCCATGCAATATACAGAAATGTTTTTTGGTTGTAGTAAAAAATTCTAAAATTTCGTCATTTTTTATATTTTTCTTATTTTTGCTCAAAACCGGCATAGATTGTGGGTACATGTTAGCCTGAACCGCCTCTAGCTATTCATAGGTGAATAGCTGCTAAAGAGGTATGTTTTCACTCGATCATTTCACCGCTGTGTCTGGTGTGGGTTCGAGCCCCGCTCTGGCCACATGTGAGACAAGCCAAGTTCTGCTTGTGGGTGTGCCAGGTGGTTTTTCTCGGGGTTCTCCCGTTTTCACCCCACCTTTTGATTGGCCCGTCTCATATGAGCTGAAATAATCTTGAAAGGGACGTTTAACTGTCTCAGAAAAAAAAAAACAAAAAAAAAACACTTTCATTTGGATAAGTTTTACTGTTTCTTTGAACTGTATACATGTACTGATTTATTTTCAGGTGAAAAACCAGCAGTGTGATCATGAATCCATGGTCATTGAGGTGTTCTAAATTAGCCTTGGGTAAGACAAATAAAATTTCTGTCTTTGTTGCAAATACTTATTCAGGTGTCCATGGTCAGGGAAAAAGTCAGAGAGAAATCACTTTTTTCAAAGCCAAGGAATTGTCAGGGATTTTTGACATCAGTCAGGCAATTTTTCAATTGAAGCCAAAATCAGGAAATTTTGAAAAACAGATAAGAAGAACTTACTAAATGTTATGAACCACTGCAGAAGCTGAGGGTGAGGTTAGGATCCTGTAAAACCGGTTTAAGCCCGCCAGTAACTTTGTGTTACTGATCGTTCCAAGGCGATACTTCTGTGGTGGTTCTTTTTGTTTTATGTCTTGGTGCTTAAAATGTTTTTGTGCTGTTGGCGCCTTATGTATGTTTTCATATTTTTAATTAAGTAAAGGTAACTGAGTGGCCACCTATTGGGAAAATAGCTGCTCATTCGGCTTACGATATGTTTCATGGTATAAGTGCCTGATTGTTAGTTTGGTTTTTTCCCACCTCGGTTTTTGGAATGGGAGTCTCTTTCTGATTGCGCCTTTTCCTGATCTTTGCCTACTTGTACCTTTTTATAAATTGCCAAACTACAATGAACACAAACATTCTTTCACCTGTTGCTTGTCCTTATGAACACAAAACTGAAGTAACTAGGATTTATAAGCAAACTTGATGTAGAAATTCAATCTATAGATTCAATATGTAGATCATTATAAGTTGATTATTATTATTTTCAGCAACTGTAGATATTCACGGTGCTGTCCTGGACTGTGACCTTTGGACCAAGAGGGGCATTAATTTCTGTTATTGTACAAGTCATAATTTCATAGGTAAGTGCTCCTTATATGACCCTCTTTCCCTAAACCCTCCTCTGGAAACCACCATAACATTTTTCCAGAGTAGAATAAAATTTAGTGATTGACATGCATAAAATTTGCTTTCCAAATGTTTTGATGTATGCAAAAGTTTTCAAACTGTGTTCACAAATTCAAAATTTTATTTCCAAAAATATTCTTGAATTAGGCTCCATCCTGAAAATTAGATGGAATGTTTCTCGCATCAGAAGTCCCATATTTGCTGAAATAATTGATTTTTAAATTTTTGAAGTACCTCCCACCAGTGCATGTAAAATGCAGGGTTAACACTGCTATTCAGTACTATAATGTTATGATTTTGTCAACTGATTTTCAAAATTTGTGTTGAACTTTTTAGGGATCGAGTAATGCAGTGGGAAAACAATATCAGATACATTTCATTGTTGCTGTTTTTGAACTAGGTGAATAGCTAAAAAGGTATGTTTTAAGAATGCTTGGTTGAAGTACAGTATGGTTATTCATGAAGATTTGGTCATGAAGATATTAATACATTTCTTCTTTCCTCATATTCTGCTTCCCCTGATCCAAGAACAGATGTCAGTAAAAAGTATACTGGTAAAGCCCTGTATATCCGTGATGCAACCAAATTTCTTAAGCACAGATTGATGCAACATTCCATCATGACAAAATGGAGTGTAGTGTTTGGAAGCCAGATTGATTTGAGTGCAACTTACGGTGAAGCATATACCTACAGACAGACAATGACCTCTTTGTTGTAGGTTGAATCCCAATGGATTATTTAGCTTCCAATCACTGGGCTGCTTGTCATGTATATGATTTTTATATATTATAAACATGATTTTCTATATGTTTTCATATATAATGCACTGACCAGTTTAGCTGACCACGGTCACTGATAAACCAGTTGAGCAAACAATAATCATTAAACATTCACTCATCAGTTCAAATCTTTTTTAAATGTAAGACAGTGAAAGACTCTGTATGTATAATTTTAGTTACTGTTGCATTGCCATAAGGTACCTTTTCCCATAATGATAAGATCCCCTTTATCGGACCTTGGCCGGCATTGAGTACAAATGAGGTCACAAAATCGATCAACAAAGAAAAACTTTAAATGACCCACGCAATCACTAACAATGAATCGGTCGGCAATTACTGAACGCAATAATATCCTTAACTAGTAGCAGTTAAAATACTTACATAAATCCAGTCTTTCACCGTTGAATACTAAATCAAATCCGTTAATTTGACCTGCGACACGCCGCCGACATTGATCGTTTCACCTCACGGGGACCCAACTGTTAATCGTGATTATTGATGCGACGTGGAATGTTAATGCATGCCATTATGAAGTTTCGTATGCGTCGGCGAATTCGTTACGAATGCGACGTTCCACATCCTCTGTCCTTGGACGGTAAGTACCACATGTTTTGCTCTCGTGAAAATAAACAAAGCCGAGTTTACAAAATCGGCGTCCACTATGATCTTCAAAATTCTTCTATATTCCCACTTGCAGTCAATTGGAATACTTACGGCACTTGTGTTTTTCAGCTAATGGTTTATAAAGTTGACAGGTAGATGCAAGATTGCCACGAATACACATTACATTCTTTAAGTCCTTTTGTTTTTCTAATTCTTGGTCGTAAACTAAGAAGTATAACACAGTCCTATGGGTGTCTTTATTGAAATATGTATCAAAATGGCTTTGTAAATGCACATTTATCTACTAAGCGTGAAAAACAGTAAGATAAGCATCTTTTGTATGCATCGAAGATGAAGGTACGTACTACTAGAATGAGTCATGGAAGAATTAGCATTTTGTTGTGCTCTTACAAAAGTTATTTACGTCAATGCAAAAGCATAATTTGTGCTTTTATCAAGCGCAATATTGCATGGTGTATTGTTTCCTTGTAAGTTACATGTACTTTGTTGAGCGAGCTTCAAAGCATGTGCCACTTTTTTTTGAATGAGGTCACAGAGTGGTTTTCTGATATAGCTTTGTCAACATTCGAGTGACTTCTTGCCTCGAAACAGCAAACCATTTTCGGGCATATCAGTGACATATGTAATATGTTTTCTAACATTAAATGACCACTAAGGCTTAACCAGATAATATTTGATCATTTAATATCGGTGGCTCCATGCATTTTTGATAAGCGGGGGGGGGGGGGGGGGGGGGGAGAAAACAAAAGAATTAAAGGGATTTGTGAGGGTTTAGGTGCGGTTGTCAGTCAGTTTTCCATGGGAATGATGTGTTGTACAAGAACAGCGATCAACTATGGTTATTTTATTGCAGTTAGAAGAGTCTTTCGGGAGTCTTTCGGGAGCCCTTTGAACCCTCGGCCTCAGGCTAAAACAACTTTCTCCAGCCTCTGCAAATGTTAATACAGTATAAAAACATGGTTGACCCCTTTAACATGTATCTAGAAACTATTAATTGAAGTAAATGCATCACTGTCTCCAGATTTGCTTTTTTATTTTACTGATTCATGGGTCTCAATCTTCCACGATGCATTTCTGTGTCGCATATTAAATTTTAACAAAATCTACGATGCATACAAGAGATGCTTATCTTACTGTTTTTCACGCTCAGTAAATAAGTGTGCATTTACAAAGCCATTTGGATACATATTTCAATAAAGACACCACAAGACTGTGTTATACTTCTTAGTTTACGGTCAAGAATTAGAAAAACAAAATGACTTTTAGAATGTAATAAGTTTTCGTGGCAATCTTGTATCTACCTGTCAACTTTATAAACCATTACCTGAAAAACACAAGTGCCGTAAGTATTCCAATTGACTCCAGGTGGGAACATAGAAGATTTTTGCAGATCATAGTGGACGCCGATTTTGTAAACTCGGCTTTGTTTATTTTCACAAGAGCAAAACATGTGGTACTTACCGTCCAAGGACAGAGGATGTGGAACGTCGCATTCGTAACGAACTCGCCGACGCATACGAAACTTCATAATAGCATGCATTAACATTCCACGTCGCATCAATAATCACGATTAACAGTTGGGTCCCCGTGCACCTAGTCAGTCGCGTGGTCTCATTTCCAATACACAGCGAGTCACGTGACCACAATAACAAACTACAGTATGTTTACTCCAGTCTGATAATGGATTTTTTTTTTTTTTTTTTTTTTTTTTTTTTTTTTTTTTTTTTTAAATAGCGCATTGCCTTCACATAGATCTCCGCTTTCACCATCTTATTATAATTATAACCCGACTGCCGACTGCTAGTGCATTGTACTAATTTACCGAGTAGTCCAAGCTCTCTTCTTCTTCTTCCTCCTCCTCTTCTTCTTCCTCTTCTTCTTTTCCTTCTTCTTCTTCTTCTTCCTCTTCTTCTTCTTCTTCTTCTCCTTCTTCTTCTTCTTCTTCTATAAACATTGTTTTGAAATCTAGCATGTATATGTATGCTCAAATATATAGCAACTCGAAAAAAAAAACTGTCATTATTTCACCGTCTTGGGAAAGGATAAATATAGGCTACGCCTACCATCCGATCCTTTGATGCTTATATATATACATTAGAATGCTGTTATATGTATGTTACAAATGTATTGAACTGTCTGTATATATATGTGTGTCGAGAAATTGCTAATAAATAAATAAATAAATAAATGTGTCGTGAAATGCTGCATCAGTCTGCACTGTAAGAATCACAGGTATACAGGATGGTAATAACTGCCTCAGATCGATTTGTATATATCTGACCATCCTAATAACACAGCTGAGCAGCAATTGTCTGCAAATGTAAAACATTAAGTCAAGCAAATATGCATCTAATAAATTTGTACTTATACATCTATGATTTAAAACTAAATCATAGTCTAAAGTTTTGGAATATCCATCTTAATTGCTAAAATATGAAATCTTTTACAGAATATAGAGTGAATTTATTTGCACTTTACACTTTACTTTTATAGAAGTTGAGGCATTTTCCTTGGCAAGGTTTCATGTAATTTATTAGAGGTGTTTAAATCTGTTTCAGATTTATGTACGGTTTGATCTTTGAAGTGGGAATACAGTGTTGACCAGTGTCAAATGCATCATTGACCATGGAAACTCGAACATTGTTAACACATTACCAGAGAAATGCTCAGTCAGCATAAACATTATGGACTGATTTAGATTCAATTCTGAAACTCCCCATCTTGCCAGCAAGTTCGTTCATTCAGGATTCTGTGTTGTCAAAGCGCAATTACTACCTGTAGTTGAATCATCAAACTACTTTACTGTTTTTCAAATATTCTTAGTAAAAGTTAGCAAATACCATCTACTTTTCATGTGAAAGTTGTCTCTTTTAGCTTAAGAAATGCACTATATTTATTAAATTGTACAGACCTGTGAAGGTGTCACTTAAATATTAAAACTTAATTTCAAGAATCTTAGTTAGAAAAGTGAGACATTCAAACTGAAAAATGCTTGGCAACATTTTCCATATAGGAGTTCTGTTAATTAAAATATTTCAGAAATGTAATAGACTATTAAATGAGCCACAACACCAGAAAATTGGTCTTCAGGGTTTCCGACCAGGTCTTACACATACCGGTCTGTTCAGTCACAGGTAAAGGAAAGAAGCTTGAAAGTTTAAGTAGAAAAGGATTGAACTATATGTGTAGCGAAAACAAGGGCGCTAATCAGATGTAGAGTTACTACTCAGCTGATCTGCAGCTTTGTTTTCACGTTTGCAAAAATCCTGTTTTTCTCATGATGTGGCTCAAATTGTAAATGTTATAGGAAATGATATTCATTTTAAAAGAATAAATTCTACACACCCATATACTTGCTGTGTTTATATATAGTTTGTACATGTGACTCTGTGCCAGATATTTAAACCAAAATCATTTCCATTATATTGACTACATGTACATGTACTTGTACATGTAGCTCGATAGAAAGGTTGTAGTTCAAATCCTGCTCCTAAGACATAAGTACTAGGATATGTTGTTGAACAATGCTTTTGTAACCACCAAGTATCCAAACAATGTGGCCTGTCTTGTAATAATGAAAAATGGTTGACTGTATTGTTCAGCCTGAATGCTAACAAAACTGAAACATGGCTTTACGAATTTAAAATGGGAAGTAAAATAAATGGGAGGCCTGGTGTATAGGCTCAATTTACAACACGTTTTAAGAGATAACGTGTCTTGGAACAGAATAACTATAGAATTGGAGACTGGTTATTTAATAATACATTTATTGATGCCTTGTTGAATACTTCTGTTGCATATGATGCATATCCGTAATCTGGTCATGTAAACCAGTTTGAAAGTCCATTTTGCATACAGTTTAATGATGAGAGCCATACGTTTTTGTAAGTAAAGGCATCTAAGTTACGATTTGATGCACAGATATGACCATTGACCAAAGTTGTTCATTTGGTTAAGGAACAAAACAAACAAAATTCAAGCGTGCGGTATCCTGATAAATTGGTTGGTTGCCCATTAGGTGTGCCTATTTCATATTAGTCTTAACTTGACCAGATCATTCAAGTTATTTTTAGAGCAATGACGAAAATCTATAATATAAGGACCCTACAGACGGCATATTGTCCTAAAATTTTAGCAGTGCCTACATAACTCGACGTATTTTCTTAAAATTGCTGAAGCATTGGCCAGAACATAATTATTATTTAGATGGAAATATATCATCCATACAATTAAGCTGTCGAAATTATTTGGTCTATTTCTGTGACTATGTGGTTGCTATGGTTACGGATTGACGATAGATACCGGAACATTAAGTATATTATGGGATTTAGGGCAGATAACTCCATATATTGAAAATGAATATGTTTTAAAAGTCATTAATTTGGAAAGCCCAAACTTCAAAGATCACAAATACAGTGTTATTTCTAAAACATACAATACATGAGTTTTCCGCTTTTGAGCAGTTTTTCTACTTAAAAGGTCAGAATGTTCGAAGGTACATTTTGTCGCGTTGGGGTTCATATGTTTAAGCAACATTTTTTCTTAGAAGTCCAAGCTTTTTTAAAAATCGGATTTGATCTGTCAAAGACTTCAGTTTGTTTGATCCAATCACACGACATTGTGCCAAGGTCAAAGATCAAGGTTACCTTAAAATCATTTTGGCAACGAGTTTATCTTCCCTGTTCCCAAAATAGGATATTTATAAACTTTTATTTAAGTTGCTTCATGCTTTGGTTAAAAGTGGAATAACTCGTAAATTGTAATTGTACATGTTAATCAGTTTTTATAATCAATCACAAAAACGTTCAATTCCCACTTTTGAATAAATAAAAATAAAAAGTAAATAAATAAATCGAGTGCCATGCTTGAGAGTTTATTATGGTGCTTACCACTTGATGTCTCTGCTGTTTCATTGAGCTTTTTCGACTTGTCGGCTTGGGTGGCTCGGGTTGCTAGTTGGGGCGGCGCATGCGTGTTGCAGTGACTCAAGTTGACTGTTCGGGCTTGTTCCTCTGGTTGGCAGGTCGGAAATGCTCTGTTTATACTATAACTAATGTACTTGTATATATTGGTGTATTTTCTGTGTTTGTTTGTATGTATGTGTGTGTTTTTGGTATGCGTTTATGCTTATATAATGGCTGTCCTATCAAAGATTTGTTTGTTTATTTGAGTCTCATGTTCACGGCCACCAATCCAGCTATTTCATAGCAAAATGCAATGATATAGAGGATATTTGCTTTTTTGAGGTGAATACCAAATATATTTCACCGAGTGAGTTGAAAACATCAGAATTTTCACGAGTGCGCAGCACGAGTGAAAATTTTTATGTTTTCAACTCACGAGGTGAAATATATTTGGTATTCACCGAAAAAAAGCAAATTTTCTTTTTATTTTATACAATACACGGGCATTTTCCAATTTTCAAGGCAGGCGGTAAAAATGCAAAAACCAAAAATTTTTGAAAACACAAATAATTTTGGTACCACATTGTTCCTTACGTTCTAACTAAGAAAATGAATACCCACACTTTATGTTTTCGTTCATAAATAACGGAGTTAGAGGCGTTTGAATTTCTGAAGTGAGACACATTTAATGACGTCAAGTAAACGGAAACGTCAGAAGTAATCCAAAATCTACAGTGAAGATATAGGCTGATATCAGTCACTAGTGACTTTTGATATCAGTGAGATTTGATATCAGTGAAATTTCATATCAAAGAAAATACCAATTTTATCAAGTTTTGATATACATTGGTTTTCACTGTAAAGTATGAAATAAAATAAATTCATTTGCGGTATTTCCCACTATGCAGCTGCGGGGTTCGAAACGTGTAAGTGACTTCGTGTTCTCTTGTTTTATTATCAAATATTTACATTTTTATTGCAATCGCCCTAGATGAAAGTATCTTTTTTGATGTTCTTCATTTCCCGATGAAAAACATTATGTCACGTGATCTAGAGGCCACGCCTATGGGCGAGGCGACGTCAAAACCCATCCAGTGACGATGTTTGTTTACTCTTGTTGTCGTGACGTTGGTCGCGTATCGCCATGACGTTAGGCGCGAAAATTTGACGTTTTGGCTGTTCCAAAATTACGTTAAGAAGGTACAAGTAGGCAAAGATCAGGAAAAGGCGCAATCAGAAAAAGATTCCCACTCCAAAAACCGAGGTGGGAAAAAACCAAACTAACAATCAGGTACTTATACCATGAAACATATCGTAAGCCGAATGAGCAGCTATTTTCCCAATAGGTGGCCACTCAGTTACCTTAACTTAACTAAAAATATGAAAACATACATAAGGCGCCAACAGCACAAAAAAAATTAAACACCAAGACATAAAACAAAAAGAACCACCACAGAAGTATCGACTTGGAACGATCAGTAACACAAAGTTACTGGCGGGCTTAAACCGGTTTTACATGGCCATAACCTCACCCTCAGCTTCTGCAGTGGTTCATAAGTGGTTAAGTCGGATTTGATGTCAAATAACATGAAAATGAACGGTGATATGCGCAATTAAAAATCTGATACTTGATTGATAATATAAAATGTAAATATAAGCATTGAAATTCAGATTTTAGCTTTCACTGGATGATGAAAAACATTAGCTGTTTTAATGTCTCCGAGAAGCCCTTCGGGCTTCACAGACATTAAAACAGCCTAATGTTTTTCATCATCCAGTGAAAGCTAAAATCTGAATTTCAATCCTTAATTACTCTTAATTTAAGACGTCTAATGACATGATGTGGGTAATTTATCTAGCGTCTTTCATCTCCAGCCGATCTGCTAAAAACATAGCACGTGGTTTGGAATCACTTTTGAGGTGAGTGCAACTCAAGTGTTTTTAGGTTGTGTGCTAGATTTTCAACACAAACACGCCGCATAACTTCGTTTTCCAACTTATGCAATGCGTCCATTTTATTTTGGAAGATTATATTTTGACTAATGATGATTATTTGTGACCATAAACATCATTTGTATGCCACAGATTTGAAAATAATCGATATGCTATGAAGCGGCGTGATGAGCGATGAAGAAAGGGGTCTAGCTATGAAGAAAATTTATCATGCTTGGGGGATGAGCAGTCCAGTTGATTTTACTATAACGAAAATACGCTGATCAGCACTGTATCATCAAGAGGCGTATTTAATAGCATCCTCAGCTTCGATAGCAACTAAGCAAATCTGGTAAATGTCTTTCTTGTTCTGAAAAAGCATGATTCTTCCTTTACAAGAACATGTTTTGTCTTACAGTATGTATCATGTATTGCAGGTATTTTTTCGATATACATGTATGCTTACTTATATTTATTTACTGTATATATGTAGTTCGCTTCTTATTGGAGGAACGAAAAAGAGCTATATCTTTACAGAAAATGATCAGTTTACTTCTTCTTGCACATGGGAATATCAGGGTTCATACAGTAACCAGAATGGCTACATTATAACAAAAAAGTTTAAAAAGAGTGCACCGGTCTCAGATTTAAAATCCAACAACTGATTGAATGACCCGATGTAAGCGCAAGAGTGATTGATGATGAGCTAGAAAAAGTGCAATGTGCAATGAATACATACTTTTTTCCATACTATTTCAAAACAAGAAAGGTATTTATCAGCTTTCTTAGTTGCCGAATAAGCTAAGTAAGTAAGTAACTTCTTTATTTCATAGCTGAGGAGGCTATTAAATACGCCTCTTGACAATACCAGCTTACCAGTGCATTTCATTATAGTACAATCAACTGAACTGCTCTAGCTCATAGTATAACAAGTTGTTTTCTTCATATCTAGTCTCCTTTCTTCATCGCTTGTCACGCCTAATAGCATATCGATTATTTTCAAATCAGAGGCCTGCAAATGATGTTTATGGTCACAAATCTTCATGAAACTGTAACTTGTCGGGGGAACCCAGGAGAACTTTTCAGTTTCCTGAAACATTTCAGTTTCCTTCATATAACCAGTTTTCCTGAGTTTCCACAGCCCCCCCCCCCCCCCCCCCCCCAATCTACCAGTTCTTCTGGGTTCCACCGACAAGTTGACATGCAGACCGTCATCTGTTCTCGGTTTGTGGCTATCATTCTTTCATCTAACCAGTTTTCTTGGGTTCTCGCAGTTTACCAGTATTCTTGGGTTCACCAAATTTACCAGTTTTCCTGGGTTCCTACAGCTTACCAGTTCTCCTGGGTTCCCCCGACAAGTTACAGTTTCACACATATTTCAATGATTTGCAGAGCGGCATCTGTTCTCGTTTTGTAACAGTAATTCCTTTCATCTAACCACTTTTTCTGGGTTCCCCAGTTTTTCTGGGTCGCCCCAGCTTACCAGTTATTGTCCCCCGCCTTTTCGAAGAAAAGCGGAGGAACATAGTTTCTGGCTTTCCGTCATTCCGTCCGTCCGTCTGTCTGTCCTTCCGTCCTTCCATCCCCCTATAGAGTACGAGTATGTACCTTGTGTGCGCAACTCCTCCTACAGTTTTACTCTGATTCTTTTGAAACTTTACAGATGTCTTTGAAGATACGCATGTGGTTTGGATATGATACTCAGATTAATTTTTATTACTTTGTTCGCAATTTGAACTTAGTCATTTTTCGGTCATTTTGATAATGAAAGTGAATGGACAGGGGGTACCTTGTGTGCGCAACTCCTCCTACAGTTTCATTCTGATTCTTTTGAAACTTTACAGTTGTCTTTATAATGCTTTGAAGATACGCATATGGGTTGCATATAATCCTCAGCTTAATTTTTATCACTTTTTCGCAATTTGAACTTAGTTATTTTTTCGGCATTTACACATAGAAAGTTCATGTGGCTTCTCAGATTATATTTGTGTAACTAAACAATCAAGGCGGGGGACATAAATTCTCTGAATTTGCTTGTTTGTTCTCATTCTGTTGCAGTGTGTCAACCTATGGGCCTTTTCAACTACATACTTAAATCAGTCTCGTCTCTCTGCATAAGATATGGTTTTCGCATCCCCTTTTTCTTGCTTGTAGCGATGTGTTCACCTCCTTTTCTGACCATATAAATGTCATTTTCATCTAAATGCATCAAACTTTTATAAATCATGTGTTCGCCAATTGAGCACAAAGACAATTTTTATCCATATTTCTATATTTCAAAAATCGAGGATGGCCGTTTTTCGCCGTCTCTCCTTCAAAGCACCGTGCATGAGCGGTTCTGGGATGATTTGCATTCATGGAAAGTACTCTGTTTGACTATCTTTTGTGCTTATTACCTTGATTTTTCTCGGGTTGCCTCCAACCCTGGTTCCCCAATGTTTAACTTACATAGCTAATACACAATTACCGAGTAAAATTAACACACCGCTACAAACTGACTTTGCAATTTACCGCCATTTTTAATCAGATTCTGGACCCTTTCAAAGGGCGTTCATGAATTAATTTTAAGTCGTTTACCCACTACCGAACATACAGTGGTGTCAACTTTGTCACATTTTATGCGAGTTTTGTGTATTTTAGCATTGTTTTTGTTTTATTTTATTTATTTACATATTTTCATTTTTTTTCTTTCATTTTTTTTCCAGTTTTTACCTGTAAATACATATTGACTCTGAAGAAGGCGAAAGCCGAAAGCGCGCTTAGTTTGATTTATTCTTGCACTGTTAATGGTTTAATCCCCTATATACGAGTATATATATAACAAAATGAATAATATCAACCCATTCTATACAGAATTATAAGAGACTATCATAGAGGATAATAAAGAAACAATTTTTGGGCATTCTCAGGTCAAAGTCACAGATCAGTTTTCCTTTGGTGACAGTCTCACTGAACATTTAAACACTTAAAATTTAAACCACTTGAGGGTTTAAAGTTCCACAAACCCTTTTGGGATCTCACGTAAATGGAAAAGGGCCACGCAACGAGGGAACACGCAGTGGTATAATATGTATATATCAGTGGTTTCGTTAGTCAGCAGAACGCTGAAAGATCGACACCAAATCATCATTTATAATATAAAAATGGCACACGTAGGCAATGATCAGGAAAGAATCAGAAAGAAATTCCCACACCAAAAACAGAGGCGGGAAAATCCAAATTGACAATTAGGTACTTATACTTAGAAAATATAGAAGAAGCCGAGTGAGATCCACCCCCCAACAGGCGGCCACTCCGTTTCCCGAACCTAAATGCAAATTTGAAAACGTACATAAGGTTCAAACAGCACAAAACCAAAACTCGACTCCAAAACCAAAACCAAACAAACAAACAAACAAACCGTAAAAAAAAAAAAAAAAAAAAAAAAAAAAAAAAAAAAATGGAACCACAACAGAAGTATCGCCTTGGAACGATCAGTTACTGGGGGGGGGGGGGGGTTTAAATCGATTAACAAGCACCTAACCCCATCCTCATCTTCTGCAGTGGTTCACAACATTTAGTAAGTTGTTCGGTCCTCGTGGTGAATCTCTTAACTAGTCATCATTTATGATATAAGCAGTTTTGAGATGACAAATTAACAAGCTACACGTGAATTTGAACAATCATTTACAAATTTTATCTCGAGAAAAATGTGGTATGCACTAAAACATTGTTTGTAGGTACTGGCAAGGTGGTAGTAATGATGGTCACTATGATTATTGATTTTTAACAGAAATAAGCAAAACATCACAAATTCATCTTAGTCCATGCCATGGGTGTACACTTTTATGGCAATTAAATGGCGATATTTTGTCACGTTCTGGTGAAAAAGAAATAATCAAAATGACCTAATGAAAGACATTAAGGACAAAATAAAACACAGATAAGATTTATGTATAATTACATTTATTTTTCGTATAAATCAACACAATCAACAGGACTATCTTGCCATATACAGGCACGTTTTAGCTAACGAATAACACAAACACAACTCGACGTCATCATGTCGTCACCAGCAACATATGTTATATAGGGTCGCACTTGATATAGCCAATCCGATTGATCCGATCGACCTGAGCATAAGGATTCTAAATCAAGTGGTCGCAATGGAGCGCGACGAAGCGCTCCACCGTCCAAGGTGGTGTGGTCGGAGCAAGTCACGTAACCTGCTCTAAAAAACATGGCGTCAACAATGTTTCAATGCGAGGAGTGCAAAATTTATTTCTTCAGCATGGAGGTGTTTGTGAGACATCCATGCGTATAGCAGGGTAATAAACACGCCGTAAATCAAAATCATTTAAGCAACAATTTGAGTTTTTTTTCTTTATTGATTTTCCTCACTTGTTTTAGTAATGGGAATGCACTCCGTTTGCCCACTTTCCCTTGATTTAGCGTACTGCTCGGATCAATCCGATCCCTCTTAAAATTTCTTAATCAAGTACGCCCCAGGAGAATGAAGATCTTTTTAATTTCGAAAATGAGCCGCTGCATGGGAAAACCAACAATCTGCATAGTCGAAAAACAAATGGCGCAGATCAGCTTCGCAGTAACTGCGAAGCTGATCAGCGCCTTTGTTTTCGCTAAACGGATAGTACAATTCCTCTACTTTCGAAATCCAAAATTTCCAGCTTCTAACCATCTTCTGTGACTGTACAGCCCGGTTTGTGACGGACCTGGTCGGAACCCAAATTGTTGGTTTTCTCACGCACAGGCTCATTAATGTATATAAAATGGGTTATTTGCACCCCTTCAACAGATATGCATGATCAGTTCTGCTCAACAAAAGGCAGTATACATACGATGTCTGAAAGAAACAATTTAATGGTTGATAAAACCGCCGGGCAATAATAACAAACAAATAGAACTACATTTAGATCCAGTTTACGGGATATGAAGCTATATAAATACTCACATTTTAATAGAATTCATCGTTGATAAATAGTGCCTCCTGAATAAATTACACGTCTAAATACAGGGATCTCGCATACTTGAACGTGCTCTCGCTTTTCACGTTTACAAACTAGTTCTCTTGACATACAAAACTCACACATTTGAAACTATAACGAAATGAGCCACCGCATGGGAAAACTATCAATCTGCAAAGGCGAAAACAAAGGCACAGACCAGCTTTGCATTAACTGCGAAGCTGATCAGCGCCTTTGTTTTCGCTACACGGATAGTACAATTCTTCCACTTTCTAAGTCCAAAAATTCCAGCCTCTAACCATCTTCTGTGACTTTACAGCCCGGTTTGTGTCGGACCTGGTCGGAACCCAAATTGTTGGTTTTCTCACGCACAGGCTCAAATGCAATTTTCTGGACATCACAAACGTTGATTAACTTTTCTTGGTGTTTTGTATTTTTCAAAGAATCCTTATAAAACATTAAATCCAAACTCCTATTCAAGCATTTCGTATTCACATAAATACAGTCAGTTTCTTTTTATTATTTAAAAAATGGCGGCCCCCGTGGCCGAGTGGTTAAGAGCGCTGATATTTCATTACTGCACTTAACCATTCGATCATCTCACCGCTGTGTCTGGTGTGGGTTCGAGCCCCGCTCTGCCCACATGTGAGACAAGCCAAGTTCTGCTTGCGGGTGTGTCAGGTGGTTTTTCTCGGGGTTCTCCCGTTTTCGCCCACCTACTGATTGGCCCGTCTCATATGAGCTGAAAAAATCTTGAAAGGGTCGTTAAACTGAATCAAAAAGAAAAAAAAAATATTTAAAAAATGAAACAGATGTGGTTCATATTGTTCATTTACACTATCAAAACTAATTGTCAATCCATACACTATATATTACATCGTTCCACACTTGTGCGATACTCATATTTATAATTGTAGCTGTGCAAATTTATTTCAAAAGTTCCTTCATTGGTATAGTTTCCCCTTGGTTTGAAAGCAAAATTCCAAAGCCAAACTTAGTATTTGCCTCGGAATGATATTGGGGAGGCATGTAATTTTCGGTTCGAAACAATTTGGTCTCAGCATTTTTTTCCTAGTGACGGTGTATATAGATCAAGTACGTCTCACATACGATATAGCTCCTCCGGCACACACATTTATTGCTATGAAATGTTGGCATAAACGATTTCATTTTAAATTGTTTTGATATTATAGTTTTTTTTTTAATACGAAAAATATATATGCGTGGATGTTGGCCTATCAGGTTTTGTAAGTTTTGTAAGCTGAGTGGTTGTTGAGATTAAATCGCTTGTGTGTTCAATGAAATATTCATTATGTGATGTTAGTGTGTGTATCTCAAGTCCATTTAAAGTCCACAACTAAGTTTATTTGGTATAGAGTCATTGCAATTAATTCGATAACTCGTCGATTCTGTTGGAACTATTCTGGTACCGGGTAACCGTCAATTGTGAATGTGTATGTCATTCCGTTTTGTGGGTTGCCCGTACAGCTGATTCTTGCCTTGTATGAGATGCCCAGAAGAAAATCAAACGTTATTCCGTCTGAGGAAACATTTGTCTGAAAAAGAAGACGGAGGAGGAGAGGTACATGTACAGGATATTCTAAGTTGGATTTGAGACACGTCAGACGAACCATTTTCATGCCATTTCGAATAGAGTATAGCCAAATGTCTTAAACAGTATCAAAAGATGTTATTTTTTTAAGTTTTATCCGGTCGAAAACTTTCACGACCATCCTAAGCCACAAAAGTAAGCCTCGGAACAGAATATCAAGTATCAGTATTAATTGTTCGGCATGACATTCTTCATGACTGACAAATAGATCATTCCATGTCTCTCGTATCTTTGGTAAATGATATAGCCAGAGACTTTAAATCGTTTTAGCTCGCATGTAGAGCTATTGCAGTCACCCCGGCGTCGGCTTCGGCGTTAGCGTCGGCGTTGCTCAAATGTTAAAGTTTTTGGTTAAAGTTTTTACGAGTCTGTATCTCTTGAATATCTTGATATTTTGTATGTTGGTAGATCTTGGTCTGAAGTTTTATGCTGTATCATCATGACCCACCTGGGTGACCTTGAGGTCAAGGTCAGGGACTTAGAAATTTTGTGTTAAAGTTTTTGGTTAAAGTTTTTATAAGTCTATATCTCTTGAATATGGTAATGGATCAACTTGATACTTTGCATGTTGGTAGATATTGGTCTGAAGTTTTATGCTGTATCATCACGACCAACCTGGGTGACCTTTAGGTCAAGGTCACGGACTTAGAAATTTGTGTGAAAGTTTTTGCTTTAAGTTTATATCTCTTGAACATTTTGATGGATCAAATGATACTTTGTATTTTGGTACATATTGTTCTGAAGTTTTATGGTGTATCATCACGACACACCTGGGTGACCTTGAGGTCAAGGTCACAGACTTCGAAATTTTGTGTTTAAGTTTTTGGTTAAAGTTTTTATAAGTCTATATCTCTTCTGTAGATGGATCAAGTTGATGCTTTGCAATGTTGGTAGATATTGATCTAAGTTTTATGCTGTACCATGATGACCCACCTGAGTGACCTTGAGGTCAATGTCATGGGTCATAGATTTTGATAGATTTAGTGGCAAAGCACAAGGTAGGCAAACAGTATAGCCCCAGACGCGTCCATCTGATCCCATTCTGTTTGCTCAGAGACATTTCATCGAAAACACGAATAAAACGTTAAAATCGCTCCTGTTTCCTCCAGATTTGAAAATGGTAAATAATGTCCAATTCGTCAAAAATGGGTTAGATCTAAATAAACCTACCATAACATCAAGGTTTTCTTCGTCGTTCACGTAAATATCAACGGTTTCTTTCCCTGGAAACAAATAGTGGACGATATTACAGCAGCAAGCAAAAAATATCAAAAGCCCATCTGCTTTTTTTTTTTTATTTTTATTTATTTTTTTTTTAAATTCAGTTTAACGTCCCTTTCAAGATTATTTCAGCTCATATGAGACGGGCCAATCAGTAGGTGGGGCGAAAACGGGAGAACCCCGAGAAAAACCACCTGGCACACCCGCAAGCAGAACTTGGCTTGTCTCACATGTGGCAAGAGCGTGGCCATCTACTTTTGATAATAGGTTTTGATTAGTAAGCCTCAAAATACATGTATAAGTATACTTAGCGTCAATGAAAAGTTACCAGTAAATCAGGTTCAATTAACACACGACAATAATTGATTCATTCTGAAAAGAAAAATGCCGGTGCTTCAGCATTCATTTTCATGGCATAGAATATCATCCATCATTGCTATTGAAAACGGTGCTCATCACAGCCGAAAAGATTATATGCAGTCCTGGACAAATGTCAGAAGCTTCCATTGAAATGTATGGGGAAATGCAGAATTTGGGAACTACCTAAAAGTAAGGTCCTCAATTCCGGCAGTCGATGAAAAGAAAATAAGCCAATTTGGTGGCGTTTTAACTGCGGATGTTAGATGCGTGAGAAGACATGACGATTTGTGAAAATAAGGCTTTCTAGTTCTAATAAACTTCGAAAATCACAAATTGCACGTGTTGCACATGCACCGTAGTTCTAAGATTAGTGAAACTGTTGAATGTCTTTAAATCGATATGCTGTTGACCAGAATCATGAATGAAGCTACAATTTTGGAACGAAATTTTATATTTTTCAAAATATCGCAATTTTAGTGGTGGTAACTTTTCATTGACGCTGAGTATACATTGCCGTCCCCAATTCCGCACTGTCACCAGATGCGCTAACGCCCACTTTCAATCGTAATTTAACATGCTTTACCTTCCGGAAAGAAAATACGTTTATGTTCTTTTAATTAGTAATCCATTTTTATTCCTCTTTCGATTAGCGAAGTCGATTTTCAAAAATATTACGTCTTCTAATAGTTATCTGCAACACAATAGGTTGATGTCAAATTCATAAATTTATTTTTTGTCGCTTTTCGTGTTTCGATTTTTTGACATCCAGTTGATGACATAATTGCTGCTACACGCTGGGATTTTAGGCCACATGTGAATTCACGGAAGAAAAACAAAAGGTATCCATTCATGAAAATAAATTGATAATTTATAAATGCTGTAAATAATTATTCACAGTCAAACAAGGGCATGTAGCGTCCCCATTTTCACAAACTTGTTTTTCCCGATGCTAGGATGGCACTTTGCATGACCTTGAAGCGAATATCCATAATTTCAGCGTCCAAATAATTGTTTTAGGAAGAAAATTAGATAAATAATGTAGATCTTATACTCTCCGACGCTTTATTCATTTTTCACCAATAAAATACATGGGAGGAGCGCGGTGGCTCGGACTCAGAACCGAGATGCCCATGTAGCTCGATTATCAAAGGCGCTGTGTTGTGTCCTCGAGCAAGACGCATGCACTTCCCACAGGCATTCGGTTATGCACTAGTCATTTGTAACCACGGCCCCCACCCTCGGGACAGGGCGGGGAGTAGTGGTGGAAATGAGCAGGGCTTTGACCCAAGTTATAACACGGCAGTGCGGGGAAAATACCCGGGGTTTGCTTTATATAGGCAAAAAGTGTCGTGAAAATGTGAAATGAAAAAGATACGAGGGTGGGTCGGAAAGTTCTGTCATAGGTGTTATAACTGTAACTTTGTTAATAGACATGATAGTTTGCTGTATTATACATTGATTAAAAGGGCTACATTTCTCCTTTATAATGATGTCAAAACAATGCACAAAAGAAATAAATACTTAGAAATAGACGCCTTGAAAGACACCCGGGATAAAACCACTGGCACGTTTTCTCTCAAACTGTATACAATACAATACATGAGGAATTGAACACTGATCAAATAAATATACAATTAATTGTTTGTTGAGGTGCGTGCGCAGTTTACAGGCACTAAAATTTGCTTAAGATAATATATATGAACCTACTTAATTGCTGTAATAGTTTTATCTTTGTACTTGTCAAAAGTGTTTGGAATTTCAGGGTATTAATATGTTTACGATAAAAACTCGGTAAATATAATCTTCTAGTTTCTTTAAAAAAACTCACATTCGAACAAGTAATGAAATTCGTCGCCCAATTCGTTTCGATTGCATAGAGTACAAACTCTTTTTGATCTCTCAGTGTCATTCCAACTTCCCCTTTCTATGGGTAATCTATTATTTGCTGTTCTATATCTGGCAATAGGTATGTAAAATTTTGGCTGGAGCTCATTTATATAAAATTCCATTTTAAATTCTGTTTTAAAGATACGATAATTTATGCATTTCGAAGTGTTTTGAACTACCGCATTCCATTCTTGTATATATTGGATTTGAAGACGTTTCTGAACCTCCATACAAAGCCAATCGGCACCCGTAACAACATTATTTAACCAAATATGGTTCAAACCTACATCCTGTAATATTTTTTCTATAAACAAAATCCATTTACATGAGTATATATTATTTTTATGCAAATATAATAAAAGTAGGTTCAATTTAAACGATATTTTACTGTTTTTGCCAGTTAGAATGTTTGTCCAGAACTTTATCATTCTTGTCTTTATTTGGACTGCTAGTGGAAAGCGTAGAAACTCACCATAGACCATAGCCAATGGTGTGCTGAATTTCATTTTCAATATTCTTCTCAGAAAAATTCAATAGGCTGCAATTTCTCAAAACCATAATCTTTGCTCCCGTATAATAGTATAGGCAAAATTGTTTGATCAAAAAGCTTTATCTGGCAATCAACAGGTAAATGGAGATTAACAATTCTTTTTTGTAGTAAATGCATTGCTTTACTTGCAAGAGTTGATACATTCTTAATATGTTGTACAAATCTTCCATTCCTTGTAAAAAGGACACCTAGATATTTAAAATCTTTAACAATTTCTATTACATCTCCAGCAAAATGAAATGAAAAACTAGTATGCAATCTAATATAATCGCCAAATATGATAATTTTAGTTTTGCTTATGTTTATTTTCAGTTTCCATTGTTTACAATATTCGTTAAACGTATTCAGTAATTCTTTAATTTGTAAATATTATTTAAAGAAAAACGACAAAATAATCCATGCAATATATTTTTCAAACATAGGTGAATATATCCTGCAAAAATCAAAACCATTCAACTGGATTCAATTGAGTTATTGCAAAATGAAATATTGAAATTGGCTTGTTGTACATACATTAAAATTACAGTTTAAATTCAAATGGCATTTATTGACATCTACACGTAGCCCAGGGAGCTGAACTGCATTTAACCATTTTATTGTTTCATCCTAGTGTGCTCTATAGTAAACTCATAAAAAAACAAGCAGATATGATGGTTCAGCGGTGCCAGAAATGCTATAGGGGTACGTATTTTAATGGCATCACATATACGGCTTTATTATAGAGTCAGCATAGCATCGATCACCGTAATAATTTTGTCACATTGCTTTTCTCAATATATATTATTATTTATCACTGTAAAGTTGGAGAAAATTTGATCGGAAGTTATAAAGATATAACGCATGAAACGCACACAATAATATTCACAAATTCAAGAAAACGTGTCAGTGGTTTACCCAAGGTGTCTTTTAAGGCGTCTGTTTCGAAGTATTTATTTCTTTCGTGCATTATTGGCATCATTATATAGGAGAAATGTAGCCCTTTCAATCAATGTATAATACAGCGACTTATCATGTCCATTAACAAAGTTAAAACACCTATGACAGAACTTTCTGAGCCACCCTCGTAGCAGGCTGCGGGGGAAAACAACAGTGGTTTTACCAACGAGCAGTCCTTGCAGGGTGGGGCTTTTAGCGGGGATTGTTCCCGCTATTCCCCGGGGGTGGGGGCTTGGTTACAAATGACTAGTGCATTAGGCTGGAAGCTCCGGCCCGACCTGACTGTAAAAATGTTGACTGGGGCATACCTCATTACCAACAATACATGTACAATATGTTTTATGGTGTCTGGAATTATGTTTCTCAATAATAATTAATAGAATACTCGGTCTTAGTGTATTAATGGCAATACAATTGAAAATGCATTGATCAGCATGGTTTTGTTACTACAGAATATAGGTGCATTTACAGCAGTGCATATCCTTACTCCAGGCTTTGCGGGGGCTCTATCAGGGTTTTGGGGATCTTGGGAGAAGGGTCATAATTACTGCCATTTATTTATCGACTTTGTGAAAATTTACGTCAAATTGCGTCGAACATAGAACTTTGACGAAAACCATCACTGCATACTTTAATAATAAATACAGAAATAATTTTAGGTCATTGTTACTAATGATTTGGTTGAACAATCTATTTCTAGTGGCCATTTTGTATACCATCTTGAAAAGTTTGATGTTCAAAGTTCTCTTAAAACTAGTGAAGTTTCACCTTTAATCATTCTCTATTATTTGATGACAAAATAAGCACAAAAATACTTTAAAATCATTATAACTAATAATATAGTTGAAAATCCTATATTTGGCAGACCTATTGAACGCCATCTTCAATTTCTCGAAACCCTCGAGCTCAATGATGAAAAAGTGTCATCGGTCAGATTCTTTTAAGACAATGCCTATAGTACAGCAATCCATCAAGAAAAAAAAAAAAAAAAAAAAAAAAAAAAAGAAAAAAAAACTTTATACCTGATTCCATAATCCTTCTGGAATATACGTTGTAATAACGTTGTTCGTCAAACATGATCCATTGATTTGGTAAGTGGTAAGGTCTTAGGCAGAACGGAAGTGTATTATACTACGATACGCCTTATCATAGTTCTTTACAACCATTTGATACACAAAGAAGAGTTTGCTTCACTTCTGTGTATGTGAACTTTACTGATCTGACTGCGTTTGTGGAATTGGGGACAGGTGTGCGTAACTGGGGACGCATGGGACCCTTACATTTGGGCTTCCAGGGTGCAAATGGTATAAAAATCTACTTGTATATGAAAGGATATTAAATTGGTGACAAGTTCATGCCAAGACCTTTTTGATATATGAAATAGTATTGCGAGGAACAGCCTTTGACTAGAACCGTTTGCGAAAATGGGGACTATTCTGTATGTTCTGGTGAGCTTACTAAGAAAAAAGAGTTTTGCACACCACAAAATTTTCTACAGGCGATATTGGACCGAACCTCCTTTTTTCGCGGGTTTTACACGGTGAATGAATTTACAGACTGAATAGATTATACTGCGTTTACACTATGTTCCCGGCGGCCCTGGCAGCCCCGTTTGCTAGAAACGTAGCGTGCCGTGGAGTTTTGGTTACACATTTCTATGATTTTCAATGTTACGGTTTCTTACGTTGTATTACGATATCCGTAACAAGCCGTGGTAGTGATAAGCCGGTGTGTCACGGAGACGCCAAGGTACATGTACGTTACGGTTATCCACGATCTTTGACGATATTACGGCCTGTTACGTTCTGTTGCGGTCTGTTGCGTTTTGACCAAGGCGTAACACGTTTTTTCGGTCTGTTAAGGTCAGCTACGGACGAAACGTAGACACCATACAATATAAAGCACATTTTTTTTTCCTTTTGTATATGAATAAGTCCTTTGAAATAATAACAACCGCGCTCCTCAACAACCGACTGCAGAGTTGAGTAAGAAAGTTCGGGATTGTAATTCTGCATAGTGCAGCGTATGTTCTGTATTGTTCACTATAGTGACTGCTCCAATATGAAGGAACTTGTCCCCATGATATTCTATTTTATATCTATAAACTTCACGCGCCGTGATAACCGTAACAGAACGTGACATACGTAGTAGAACGTGATGAACACCGTCAAAGACCGTAACGCACCGTAACTTGACGCAACAAAACGTGTTGAGTATTCCGTAGGAAACGGGACGAGACGTGAGACGACCGTGATCAAACGCAACAGAACGTGGAAGATCCGTAGCTTGCCGGGCTATTCACTAGCTTCCCGTTGCACTACGGACCGCCTCCACGTTTCGCTACGTACTGTTACGTTCTGTCACGGAGTGTTACGTTCAGCCCGTTTTATCACGGCCCATTACGTTTCTCATTTCCGCCGTGACTGCCGTGGCAGATTTTTAAACTGTCAAAAAATTTGTCACGGTGTCCACGGTTATCCCGGCGTGCTACGTTTGCCTATCCCGTTCCCCTGCGTTGCCTCACGGTTATCCCGTTTTGCTCGCGGTTGTCTGAAACGCGGCCGCCGTGACCGCCGGGAACATAGTGTAAACGCAGTATTAAATAAAATCAGCAAGTAATCGCGCACAAAACAAAAATGCAAAATTAAGTTTCAATTAAAATAGTATTTTCTGAGGAAAACTATGTCCCGCCAACCGTTTAGTAATTGAAGTGTACTTACCTTGTGATATGAAGTTTTTCTATGGAAGACACCATGCCCATCTTGTTCTGTATGGCGTGGTAGTTTTTTGTTTTGGACCCTGTCTAAAATTAGGTGACAATCACCAAATTCTTATAAACTCTGAACCTCCTCACAACAATTCTTCTGTGCAAGTTTGGTTAAAATCCATCAATTGGTTTACAAATTATCTCGTCCGAAAGACTAATTTCAACACTTATGAACTAGTGACCTTGGAAATTAGGTCAAGGTCACCAAAATCTTATCAACTCTGAGCCTCCTCCCAACAATGCTTCTGTGCAAGTTCGGTCAAAATCCATCAATTAGTTTACAAGATATTGCGTCAGAAAGACTAATTTCAACAGTTTTTGACTGGTGACCTTGAAAATTAGGTCAAGATCACCAAAATCTTAACAACTCTGAGCCTCCTCCCAACAATGCTTCTGTGCAAGCTTGGTTAAAATCCATCAATTAGTTTACAAGATATCGTATCGGAAAAAACTAATTTCAACAGTTTTTATGGACTCGTGACCTTGAAAATTCGGCCAAGGTCATCAAAATCTAACCAACTCTGAACCTCCTCCCAACAATGTTTCTATGCATGTTTGGTCAAAATCCATCAATTGGTTTACAAGATATTGCGTTGGAAAGACTAATTTCAACACTTTTATGCACTCGTGACCTTGAAAATTAGGTCAAGGTCACCAAAATCTAATCAACTCTGAGCCTTCTCGCAACAATGCTTCTGTGCAAGTTTGGTCAAGATCCATCAATTGGTTTACAAGATATTGCGTTGGAAAGACTACTTTCAACATTTTTTATGGACTCGTGACCTTGAAAATTAGGTCAAGGTCACAAAAATCTAATCAAGTTTGAGCCTCCTTCCAACAATGCTCTTGTGCAAGTTTGGTCAAAATCCATTCATTTGTTCAGAAGATATCGCGTCGGAAACCCTAATTTGATCAGTTTTCATAGGCTGGCGACCTTGAAAATGAGGTCAAGGTCACCAAAATCTAATCAACTCTTTCCCCCTCCCAACCATGTAACTATGCAAGCTTGGTCAAAATCCTTCCACTGGTTCAAAAGATATCGCGTCGGAAAGAAGCTACGCGGACGCGGACGCCGACGCCGACGCCGACGAGATCCGCACCAAAAACAATATGTCCCCCACCTTCGGTTGGGGGGACATAATCAGTCATAGGAAAACATACCACTGGCCAAATATAGCACAACAGTGTACTGTTCCCCGTTGACAAGGAAAGACCAGCATTTGCTGACGTCTTCTGCATAGTGTTCGTCTGTTTCCAACTGCATCAGCTCGGCCTCCTTCTTCAACTTGCTGGAAAAAAATGGGACAATTTTTAATTGATCAAGTTTTGTGTATATTCTTTTTTTGTTTTAATTTATTATATTGCGTTTGTGACCTATCTTATTGTGGAGGCCCATGTTAAATGGTGACAGTATGATCTGGGCACTTTGGTTTTGAAACTAGTAGGTGGGCTGCCGAGCGAAATTCATATTGCCAAGTAGCTTATGAGATATGCTCCCGAGTGATTATGCGTAATTAATCACATATCAGTAGTACTTTCAAGGATAAATGTGGTTTCAATTCACTGCAGGTTGTGACATTTCGTACATTACAGGTGTAACTTTTTTTGGAAATTGCATGCGTTTAAATGACATGCGTTCAATAACTAGCATGCTTCAGTTTAATTTTGCACGTCCATTTTCATTAAAAACTTGAATCGTGATTCAAGTGTTATAAGAAATAGAAACAAATATGAAGAATACTTTGTAAATAACATGCTGAGAAAATACGCATGCGGCACAAAACGACACATATACCGACGCCAACACTAGAAATGAAATATGAGCCGCCACATGGGAAAACCAACAATCTGCCTAGGCGAAAACAAATGCGCAGATCAGCTTCGCAGTAACTGCAAAGCTGATCAGCGCCTTTATTTTCGCTGCTCAGACAGTACAGTTCCTCTTCTACTTAAATCCGAAATTTAAAGTCTCAAGCCATCTTCTGTGCTTGTACAGACCGGTTTGTGTCGGACCTGGTCGGAAACCACATTGTTGGTTTTCCCACGAGGCGGCTCATATGACTTTGAAGCCAACAATGTAGAAAGCATATTGGGTGATGGTAAGGAGCACAATGTCTATACATTTTCTGGTACTGTTGCTTGAATGACTTAGGAGCACTGGTATTTGTTTTTATGAGGTAAAAGTTAACAGAACATAATCGTGTCAGTTGACCAAAAGTTCTAATTTGACAAAACGATGGCGAGATGTATTAACGGAGTGTTCCATATTTTCCCCATGTATGAAGCTGATGACAATTAGCATAGACAAACATAAAATACACTTCATCTTTATACCGGTAGGTACCTTATATTCTCCGTTTATGTACTTATGGTAATTAGCATAGACAAATATAAAATAAACATGCGCGGATCCAGAAAATATTCTCGGGGGGGGGGGGGGTCCAAATTCCCAGAAGTGGGCCTCACGGAAAATTTCAACATGGCAAAAATTAATAATCTGGCAATTCCAGGGGGGGGGGGGGGTGTCCGGACCCCCTGTCCCCCCCCCCTCTGGATCCGCCCATGATAAAAACCGGAGTGCTCCATCTTTAATCAGTATTTATTGGCATGGTTAGCATATAGTAATATAATAAGTTAAAAAAAGCATAAGTAACAACAAATAAGCAACAACAAATATTAAGCGAATTTGTGAAACACACAAGCGATACTTTCAAGCGACTATTTAAAGCACATATGCTACTCGCAATTTGTTTGGCAATGCAGAAGAATTAGACATTTTGAGCAGTGTATGTCAGTTAATAGACAACTGAGCTACCCTCAGTTGAAAAGCAGAGCACCTTTGCATTGTTTTATCAAAAAAATATTCCACAACTTATTATGAATATTGCAGTTGTGGTAATGCCATAAAATGAACGTACTTGAAAAGTCCACCCGTACTTTTTATCATGTTTGCACTAAGCTGGTACCTAATTAGACAAGTCAATCTCAACTTTTATGGAACTTAGCAGTTTTCATGGTGGTTCCAGTTTTCGTGGCATACATGTACTTCAGCTGAAACTGTATTTTCTCACAAGTTGTCAACTTTACCGGCACCTGTCATACATATTGTGCAAGAAAAATAACAAAGATGGTTTTATGAAGGTTGTTCAATATTTTTCATTGATCTGAATATGAATATGGGACTTATTCTTTATTCAAAATGGGTACATGTCTTTAAAATGCTTCTTGTATTTCATATGACCGTGAATTATTTTCAAAGTTACTTATTTCAATTTTCAAGGTGTCATAAAATGATGAAACATTAAAATATGACAAGAATATTTTGAAGCATTGAAATCGACAGCCACTTTTTTGAATGACCCACGAATTCTGGTGCCTTATTTCTAGGACGTCAAAAGTCAATACGTCATTCGAAATGGCGTCTATGTAAAGACTAAACAGAATTGCTATGAAAAGGTAAGCTGGACATAAAATGCCTTGGACTGTTATATATCATTCCATATTTATTTAAGATCTGGCCTGTTTCTATCGTCCCAGAGTTGCCTATGAATTATTAGTACCACGAAAACTGGACCAACCATCATATACTTCGTATAGTAAACGAGTGTGATTCTATTTGGTACAAGCTTGAATTCTATTGCTATTGTAGATTGTATCAACCAACCCAATTAAGTCTTTTTAGTTGTTCATATACTGCTTTATTTCTAGTAGAATTAATATAACAAATGTATTTTGTCTTAAGATGTAGAAATTACAAAACTTGTGTAATTGTATTAGCCTTAAACGTAATACCATAATCCGGAGACAAGATATGAATTATGGATTTGTTTGTAAAAGTTCGTTTTAGTGTGATAAAGTAAGGTTACAGAACTAGAACACATTACGTCAGCATGTATAGCTAATCCCATGGCAAATTGATTAATGCTTTAAGACTGCTAGAAATGTTTTACTGAATTGTCATTGAATTCTGTCCTTATGCTCTCCTCTCTCTTTTTCAAAGGAAGATATATTTGGTGTCTGTGTTCCTGGCAATAAACACTACTGAGAATCACGTGGTATTGTATACACACAACACAATAATTAATGATTGGTGACACACATTGCAATTGCCACCGAAGTTCTTAGGTTTTCCAGTTGCCTGATAGATAGGTGCAGGCAACGCAGAAATTGAATATGTTTTTACAGAAAGTAACATCATAAGAAATTCCGGTTATTTCGTTTTCCCAAACATTTCAATGTTATTGTGATGGAAGTTCTATGTGTTCATTTTTCTAAAGTGTTTGCGAAAACGAATTATACAGCATTTCTTATGTTACTTTCATTTAATAAATGTTCAATTTCTGCACTTTCTATCAGTCAATAAAGTAAACGCTATAGGAGAAAACTCGAATATCTCACCTCAGCTTCGGCGCTAATTGCAATGTGCGTCACCCAGTCGATACCACGTGATTCCCAGCTGTGTATAAATGTAACGAATGACGTCTTTCTGAAAAGGTCTTAGGTCACGGCTCTACCAGAACGGCAGTGCACTTTTAAATCTAATAAAGAATCGGAACAGTTTACTGAATTGTTTCACATATTTTTTTTCACAGTTTCATTAACATTGTATTTATTGCTGTCTGAATTGTGATTTTCGGCTTAGGGATGTGTAAGCACACCTGTAGAGCGGTTGACTAGTTAGCATGCGAAACATTCTCTTTTAACCAGGGATTTGTCCGCTGCTCTTCGTTTTTTTTTTTTTTTTTTTTTTTTTTTTTTAATTGTTGATTTTCGACCTCAGCATTTAGAAAAAATGATAATACTTGGCCTAAACTGAGTACGCCTACTGGTTTGCTTCAAGAATTCCGGTACCAGGTTCAAAGACAGCATCGGACTTATCATGAATGGCTCTTAATAGACATTTTTCACTTTTGAACGTAACTGCTGCTGGCGCTTGCGGTTATGACTTTCCGTGTGATGGGGAACGACTCGTGAGGGCATATTTGAGACGAAGACGAGGGACGATATGAAGGATTACTTAGTCAAAACTACCAATAGCCCGACGAAGACGAATTAAATAAGACATGCAATAAATGCTATAGAGTAGGACGTCTAGCTCTGTAGCTCAGTAGCTAGCGTGCTTGGAATTGAAAGCGAAAGGTGCTGGGTTCGAGTCCCGGACGCATCACTTTTTTCTTTTCTTTGTTTGTCTCTCTTGTGACAAAAAAGCTTTGGAAATAAAACATATATTATCAGCTGATTATATTTTTGGCAAATGCAAGAATCATGAAATGCCCTACTACATTAAATTCTTAAATCGTAAAGGAATTGAAGTTTGAGACGGCAGCCCACATGCATGTTTTCTCTTGTATTGGGAGCTCGATCGTATTTTTGGTATAAGAGCTGATCTATCCTCGCGTCAATATTTCTTTCTGGGAGACATGAAAAATATGAATATACTGAAGGCTTGTACAGGCATAATGTGGCTAGGATAAGGATAGCCACCCTGAACGACTTAAAAATGTTTTCCGCGGACGTAGGCACTAACTCAAACAGTACACTGTATAGTGTACATGTAAAGATATATGTATATTTATTAGGTGTAAGACCTACAGTTCCACGTGCTGTCTCGTGAGAGAACATAATTTATTTTGGCATGTTTATACATGTACTTCAAACAGATACTCGAAATCTTGATGTTATTTATACGGTTGATGTTTCGTTTTGAGTCCATTAGACAATCATCTGCAAGTCATAAGTGCGATATCCTAGCTACATTTTGCATAGACATAGAAATAAGTTGAGGTTTTGTAGACCTTCCACAGTATTTCAGCATTTTGAATGCGATAATTACGATTTTTGGGATGTTTTTTTTTTTCAAGTCAAAGGCTTTCTTTCTGATCCTCCTTTATTCTCTTGAACTATGCGTGATGTTTATCTGGGTGAATTCAAATAAATACGAGTATAATTAAACTTCAAACTAAAACAGTATCATTTTCAAGAAAATGAATGTTTATAGACTGAGAAACATACAGTTCGTTTTTTCATAACGTATCTTGCTTACCCTAAAACAGGACGACAATATTCTTTATGCGAGCACACACACACACACACACACACACACACACACACACACACACAAGTTCCGTAGATGACTTCATGTCGCAGTGGTTCAGTCAGTCGCTTCGTAAAATCACATGTCGAGAATAAATACGTACATGTAGTTGATATAAGACTGGTACAAAATTATTAGGGAGCGCGGTGGCGTAGTGGTAGGGCGTCTGACTCCTGAGAGGTCCTGGGTTCGATCCCCACAGGCGCCAGCCGTGTTGTGTCCTTGAGCAAGACACATTAACTCCTTACTAACTGGTTAAACCCAGGAAGCGTTGGCTCCGTCCCGACATGACTGAAAAAAATGTTGCTTGGGACAAAACAAAAAAACAAAACAAAAAAAAAAAAAATAAATAAAAACTTAAAACCTATATGCATTGGTAAAATGCAAAAATAAAGAAATCCAGACAGCAATTAAACATATAAATCGTAAACAATGTTATCATATGCAATGGTAACAATGATTATTGTTGTCTTCCCGTTTAACTGTCTGATTCTAATTGAACAATGAACCAGAAGTGGCCTTTGACACGACGTGACATGTTTACAAAATCGCGTCATCAACTGTCATGATTGCCATTAAAGATACATTACGCGTTCAACGCGAGTCGGCCTTACAAATGCTTGGCGCGAATAAAACAGCTTCCAGTGCAGAATATTATTTTATGACACTCGTGTGTATAACTAGGGATCGCTTGTTCAATTCTGAGCTGCCCATGACTTTATGGTGACACTATAAACCGAGATCCCGTCTGCATATGACGATAACTGTTGGTGGGAAAACAACTATCAACTATTTGTTATCGCCATGTGACTTTCAACATACTGGTGCATATACGTAAGCTACATTTCACATGTTTTTCGTGAACACACAGAATTCCTTTTACATGTAAACATGGCAAGATTTACGATTTGAAACATTTAGTTGATCTTTAATTTTATGTCCATTTTTTTTTATTCTACGCCTTACAACGTTTTGACACATTTTAAGTAATATCGAGCATGGTCTGTTATCCTCATCAGGATAACATGTCCGTGACATGTTTACCCCATTGAACAACGCTTTTATAAAGCAAAACTTGAGTATGCAGGGGTATACCTAGTTTTAGCTCACATGAGCCCGGTGAGCTTATAGGATGGCCATGCCCCGTCGTCCGTCCGTCGTCGTCTGTCAACAATTACCATGATCTTCTTCTCTGAAACAGCTTGGCCAATCAAAGTTAAAACTGTTTGCGGAGCATTCTTAGGAAGGGGGAACGAAATTTGCATAAATGGACCAGGTCACATGACCAAGATGGCCGCCTTGGCTATAAATAGCAAAAACCGTTAAAATGTTTCTTCTCCAGAACCAGAAGGCCTATGATTTTGTAACTTGGCATGAAGCATCAAACAATATTAAAAGCACTACAAAGTTTGTATAAATCATTTCGCTGGGATGACCTTGACCTATTTTACGGTAAGATCAACTTACATGTAGGTCGCCCATGCATTTAAATGGGGGAAATTAGTTAAATGTAATTAAATGGGTGGAAACTTGCTATGATAATACAAATGGGCAAATTTATTTTTATGAAAACATTAAGACCTGGCTGGTTGTCAGCTCCTGCCTGGGGGGGGGATATATACATGTATATGACTATAATATTTAAACATCGTCTCTGCAACCGCATGGCCGATCAAAGCCAAACTTCGTGGAAGGGGAACGAAAGTTTGTATTAATGGTCAAGGTAACTTGACCAAAATGGCCGCCATGGCTATAAATTGAAAAACCTTTAAAATTGTTCTTCTTCAGAACCAAAAGGCCTATGATTTTGAAACTTGGCACGAAGCACCTACAAAGTCTATATATGACCCAGGGATTACATTAACCTATTATAAGACAAGGTCAACTTAGGTTGTCTATGCTTCTGAAAACATAGATTGTGAGTATTCGTTCTATCTTGTGTCCACAATCTATGTTTTGAACAAATAAGAAAATATCAAAACTGTTGAATTGAAAATTTTCATTTTTTTTTTCAACTTAAAGAAAAAAAAACACTGTATTTTGCCTGATAAGGTTTTGTAATGATATCGTCATGATATAGGGTACCGTTTTAGTGCACATGTATTACACATGCTGACGGCAGATCTACAACATTTGATCATTCTCAACCTTACTCATTCGGACCCATCTTTGCGTCCGGAATCGGGCAAGCATATAAGCACATAAGCTTCTTACTCACTCTGAATTTAAATAAATAATAAATTGAATCGGTTTGTTGATTTGAGCGTTAATCCAACAGCAAAGGTCATATGGAAACGAGACCTCAGTTTATAGTCTCATCCGACAGACTCAAGAAGACCCGGATCAAACCTGCCATCTCTGGTTTATAAGGCACGTGAAATAACCACTGCACCATAGAGGCTTGCTTAATAGGTTCAGTATAAACTTTATCATGATAGAAATCGTACTTCTAAATGTTAAAAAAGGACAAAAGAACGCATGCCCTTAACACCAACTGCGTTCGGCTTTCCAAGCTGCAATGTGGTTTGATAACTGATCCGGCTTGATATGATCTTTGTTTTGTCGATGGGCCCTAGGACAAAATTTCAATAGCCAAACACAACACAATTAAATTTCCACTGTTACATGTATATATATTAGAATCATGAATGGCGGTACGTTTGTATAAAAGGTCGGTAAATGGACACGTGAAATGTCTGCGTGGTATACTGTATGTGTATTCGGGTATTGTCTATCAGTGTCAGCACCATCGTATATGCTTGCGATACAATCAAAGTCCTTACAACAAAGATTGATGCAACATCACACAACATGTGATAAAATGGATTAAAACAACCTTCAGCGCAGCAATATCGCTTTGGCAACTACCAACACCAAGACAATGAACTCTTCGCCTTAGGTTGCTGCCCAATTGATCAGTCTTACAATCAAGGGTGACACAAAACCAAGTTCTGCTTGTGGGTGTGCAAGTTCGTTTTCTCAGGGTTCTCCTCTTTTCCTCCTGTTACTGATTTACCCGTCTCATATGAACTAAAATAATCTTGAACGGGCCGAAAATTGTATAAAAACGCATCATTATGATCAGAAATGAGCACAATGAGACCCTTATCTGTAATCAAGTAACAATAGAATGACCAAGAATCTATACAATTAAATTTCCCATCCTAACATAGACACCAGGCGGGAGAGACATGGCGGTGCAACACATCACAAGCAATTTAACAACAGGCATAAACAACAAAATTACTAGCTCTTTCCAAACAAGACCAGCGTCCATTCTGTTAAAAGGGACAATACACGAGGCAATACGTGTCAATGTGAAGACTGTATACACCATTATTTGTGAAACAAATGAATAATTTGTGCACTTTGACAGAATGTGTAGTGTCCAAAATTGCTTCTCAAGTTCTACGTGTATGTGAAAATGGCGAACATCAAAAGTAAACTATGGGGCGACTGAAACACTATGCGTCCTCTACGGAAACACTTTAGAAACTCATGAAAATAATATAATTGTGTTAGTTTGATTTTAATTTATTTATTTGAATTCAACCAGGTGAAACAATACGCATACTATCACACAGAATAAATGAGGATCAGAACGAAAGCTTATGTCTTGCCAAATTAATTTTCTACATCGTAACCATCGCACTCGATATGACAGAAATACTGTTGAAAGTCTACAATTAACAAAAACAGTTGTGTGGCTAGGCATATTGTAGCTACATGTAGGGTATTGCCCCCATCGCTCTTCCTACTGTCGAATGGACTCAAAACGTGACATCGACAAAATAAACATCGTTCGCTCACGAGATAGCACGTGAAACTGTAGTTTTACATCTAATACGTAATACACATATATCTTAATATGTACATGTACCGTGACTATACTTTTTGATTTGGTGTCTTGTGTATTTGTTACAATTCAGTTTTACGTCCCTTTCAAGATTATTTCAGCTCATATGAAAAGCGCCAAACAGTAGGTGGGGCGAAAACGGGAGTACCCCGAGAAAAACCGCCTGGCACACCCGCAAACAGAACTTGGCCTGTCTCACATGTGGCCATTGTGGGTCTCGAACTCACACCAGACACAACGGTGAGATGATTAAGTGATTATGAAACAGCGCTCTGAACTGCTCGGCCATGGGGGACGCTTGCGTATTTTTTTAGTCATTAGAGGCGGTCAGATTATCCTATCCACATTATCTGTACCAGCCAGTCAGGAAATAAATGTTGACGTTAGGATCGGTCGCTGATCCGTTCTTCTAATGACAATCAATATCTCGGCTTCCAACAAGACCTATAAAAACCTATACATGCGGTCTGCCTTCTCACTAGACAGTTTAATCCAGAAACTTACGATTTTAGTATTAAATGCAGCATTGCATTTTGTGATTCTTGCATTTGCCAATAGATAAAATTTTATTTTCTTTTTTCCTTTTTTTTTAATTTCTTTTTAATTGTTTAAGCTTTAATGTCACAGGTGCGAAAAAAGGAAGAAACAAAGAAAAGGAAAAATAATTTTTGTCTTACCCGGACTCGAACCCAGAACCTTTCGATTCTATGTCTTACTCTCTACCTACTGAACTATTCAGCTAGGCGTCTTGGACAATTTCGTTTTTTGCGTGTCTCATTTAATACACCTCCGGTGGGCTGTTGGTAGTTTTGACTAAGTAATTCTTCATATCGCCTTCGTCTCAAATATGCCCTCACGAGTCGTCGCCCATCACACACAAAGTCGTAACCGCAAGCGCCAGCAGCATTTACGTTCAAAAGTGAAAAATGTCTAATATCAAATGCATGATTACAAAGACATGTACCACTCCACTTAAATACTCTCTATGTTCTTGCACATTTTACTTCTTTGGCTACCTAGTTTTGAATTCGCTTAATATAAAGTATAGTGTATGGAATGTAAGCATAGGATAGAATAAATGCATGGTCAGGTGGTGGGATATTTATTGGAATATTAAATATCTTCCAATGAAATTAGAATTAAGCAGCATCTGCATAAATGTTTCAATAACTATGGTTAAACAGCTGAATGACAGTGTTGGCGAAGAAAGACTAGAAAGTCTCAGAACTGATACAATTTAAACCCCCCGCAACCCCTGCACCAGGAGAGAAAGAAAATACCAATACTATACACCGTACACGTATAAAGTATGACAGTATGCCGTGACAACCAAGATGACCAGCAAGGTGGACAATCTGGCTAGCATCAACTAAAGCAAAGAACACGCCTACCCATTACCAAAATTTGCCTGTGCAATATATAGAGATTTTTTTTCTTGGTCCGACTCTGTTTGTGACAGCAGCTCTGCGAAAAACATCTTGGCATATCAATATCATTAACTGCGATCAAGGAGTTCAATTTTTGCTCCGTAAAATACAATGGTACACGACTTGAGCCATTTGGCATTCATACAATTTATTCAGACTTATGTTGTGCTTGATTATAGCAGTCATAATTCATAAGATGTTACATGCACGTGCAGATTTACTTCTTTTTGTCCTATAGGCATAGTACAGAGTCTATGGAGACAAATCTAAGTTTTAAGATAGTCAATCATCTGAAAAATATGTTTACCACAGATTTACTATATAATTAAAATGGGGTTAAAGGGGGATTACATTACACCGACATGTTATCCTGGTTCACAGAGAAGCAAAGCTTAATACTGCGAATAATCATACTATGGAGGATGTCACGAAACGACGTTTTCAATGCGGTTTAAAGGAAATTGTGCAAACAACTTGTCTAGAATTTTATCGACCGGAAATGAACAAAACATCTAATTGTGGTTCGGAGGCAAGACTATATAGAAAACTAAATTATTTATCTTTAAACAAAATAGTGGATTGCCTTTAGAGAGTGTTTTCGCCACTGATGCGTTGAAATTCGGAGATAGAAATTAAAATATGACAATATACTTTACTACCAAACATTAAAATTCATTAAGATTTAATGGAAAATGTTGGTCTCTGTCATGGAAGAACGCATTTGATGATCTGTTTAATACACATACTAATAATATAGTTGAACCTGGGACTTGTAAACAATTGTTCCGTGCCATCACATGCTAATTGCAATTAAATTTGAATAAATAATTGATTCGAATGTCTCTTGCAAAAATGATCAATTTCACCGTGAGCAGCACAATAACAAATTGAGACTCTTTAGCAATTTTGACCCTTTTGTACTAGACTTGACTGGCTCTGCGCACTGTAATTTTAAAGAAATTTGTCATGACCAGAAAAAAATATTTATATATGTGTTTTATCATTTCGTTTACGTTTTATTGACCTTTCATGAGCCGCAACAGGCCGTGATGAAAGATTACTCAAAGTGTGGTTTAACGCTGCACTTGAAACAAAAATCAGTTGATTATCTGTTTTATCATATATGCTGTAAGATCCAGATCAGCTAGCTACAACTGTGCAGTTGATCAGTGTCTTCGCCATACTGCGATACTGATACTGTTCATTACGAAAAATATTGTTGTGACACAGCTGTTTCCAAAATTTCAGTGGACACGTTATAAGCCACATCATGAAAAAGGCGCCTCTGTAAATCTGTTGTGAATCTATAATGTGATCAGCACTCAGTAGTGCAAATTAACTAGCAGTAACATGAGTTTTAATACAAAATATAGATTGAGGCCAGCTTTGTGACAACAGTGCAGCTTATCTATGTCATTGTTTCCATTGTATGGAAGGTACAGCCACTAAAGACAGACTTTGTTGTGCCGTGGCCCTTATGAATAGTACATGGGTACTGAACTCAAGAAAACAGATATATTTAAATGATATGCTCATTGATTGGTCTAAAAAGTGTGGATTAACTCAATGTAAACAAATAATTAAACAATATTGTTTAATTTTCATTAACGGATGTATTAATCATAGTTTTGTCTCCATAGGCTCTGTACTATGCCTATAGGACAAAAAGAAGTAAATCTGCACGTGCATGTAACATCTTATGAATTATGACTGCTATAATCAAGCACAACATAAGTCTGAATAAATTGTATGAATGCCAAATGGCTCAAGTCGTGTACCATTGTATTTTACGGAGCAAAAATTGAACTCCTTGATCGCAGTTAATGACATTGATATGCCAAGATGTTTTTCGCAGAGCTGCTGTCACAAACATAGTCGGACCAAGAATATACAAGGGAAAAGAGCAAACTAAACAAATACGACCAATCCAATCTCTTTTCAGCACCAAAGTGATATACGTCGTGTGTACTTCCTGTAAATTCCCACCAAGCCATACGTTCAGTGCGTGACAACATTTTTACTCTCACAGTTCACCACAGGCAATAAACTTTTCCAAGTAAAAATAATTATGTTTAACTAGAGTCAATAAATCGTTTTGCTTGAAGTGCAATTTGGTTATTATTCAAAACATTAATGTTAGTTTTTCTAAAGACGAAGGACTTTGGTCATATTTATAAAGCCCAAGCACCAGAAGTCTTTTGAATTGATTATCTCGATCTCATCTAAAATGGCAATCTCCAAATGCCTCATGCATTTTTCATAACATGACTGAGGCCATAATATCACTCCTTCGTTTTCAACACATCGCCGTGGCTCTGAGTTGCAACTTGGATACCCTTACGAAGGTTATCATGAGTAGCATTTTCAACATACACCTGGGCTTATAGAATGGGCGGACACCCGTCACACTTAGTATATTTGAAGTTTGTTTCGCAGAGAGGTTTGTAGCGAGTTGTGCTGTTCGTTTTTATGACTTATGGCTTTCGACTAAATCGCAGCGCTTTATTTGAATGGTTGCTGTGGGATAATTTGTGAAAAGGAATTTTTCAAAGATTTTCAAGTCTTATTATTGGAACAGTGGAAATTTACCTAAATGGGGATACTTGAGCCGCATCGTGAGAAAACCGGATTTTTGCCTATGCGAAAACAAAGGCGCAGATCAGCTTCGCGGTAACCGCGAAGCTGATCAGCGCCTTTGTTTTCGCTACTCGGATAGTACAATTCCTCTTCTACTTAAATCCGAAATTTCAAGCTTCTAGCTCTTTTCTGAGCTTGTACAGGCCGGTTTGTGTCGGACCTGGTCGGAAACCCCGAAGACCGGTTTTCTCGCGTCGCGGCTCGTTTGTGAGTTTCGTTCACACACGCACTAGCTTTTTATGTCAGTTCAGGTGAGCATTGTAGCCCATGGACCTATGGGGTGTGACTTCTTGCCACATTTTTTTTTTTTGGGGGGGGGGGTCCACAAATGCTGTCGAGAGTCTATTCTAAAAAGTCTCCCTGTTCATTCATTTATTTAATGCTCTTATTTTTCCAATCCTCAGGGATTGCTTGCAATTAGTTTTTTTCTGTTTATGTACCTTATGTACGTTTTCATATTTTAGTTAAGTCCGGGTACCTGAATGACCGCCTATTGGGAAATAGCTGCTCACTCGGCTTACGATATGTTTTCTCAGTATAAATACCTAATTGTCTATTTAGTTTTTCCCACCGCGGTTTTTAGAGTGGGAATTTCTTTCTGATTGCGCCTTTTCTTGATCATTGCCTACTTGTACCTTTTTATTGACCATGAATTAACAAATAGCTGAGTACAGTTACATTTTAAAATCCCAATACAGACTCCAGGCGGGAACTGAACCCGACACCATTAGAAGTCACAATTAATGAAGAGAGGTGTTAGAACTATAAAGAAACAAAACGCCCGTTTAAAGAATTAGGAGTTGCATCAAAAGGTACAAGTAGGCAACGATCAGGAAAAGGCGCAATCAGAAAAAGATTCCCGGCGCAATCAGAAAAAGATTCCTGGCACAATCAGAAAAAGATTCCCACTCCAAAATCCGAAGCGGGGAAAAAAACTAACAACAAGGTACTTATACCATGAAAACATTTCGTAAGCCGAATGAGCAGCTGTTTTCCCAATAGGTGGCCACTCAGTTACCTAAACTTAACTAAAAATATGATAACATACATAAGGCGCCAACAGCACAAAAATTTTAATCACCAAGACATAAAACAATGAGAACCAAACTCAACATTTGTTATTTTAAGACTGATAAACCAGTGATTGCAATCCTCCTTGAAAGAAGGATTTATACTAAAATGCAAATATTAACCTAAATGGATTGATGTTAAATAACATTCATAATTCTAAAAGGGTATGTACTGTGGACCCCTCGAACGATTTATACACACACTCTTATGTCTTATGTCTTATACACACATTCTTATGTCTTGTCTATGAGAAAGTCAATCTGAATCAGCTCGCTTTATTTTATCACAGATAATAAACGTTTAGATTTAACTATTGATCTGGAAGCGAAATCTATCACCAGCAAATCGATGGTCTAGTGCCGCAATTTGAATAAAACTACTCTCGATATCATGTCTAAATATTATTTCAGCTTGATCAGGTAATGGGTATTTTATTAGCAATAAAACTTCATATCAGTCTATTATGTTCTGCTTAACGAACGGTGTGATACCATCTATCATCAACAATACAGTATCATTTTTAAAACATCAAGACAGCATGCTCTCCTGGAACTTTTGCATTCATATGACTTTCGAAGGTTGTCTATAAAACCTGTCTGGGCTGTGCTCGATTTTTCATAACCTGTGCTTCTGGTTATATTTCTAAAGAGGTCCGTAAAACCAGGGCTGGACTAAATTTTGGGCTGGGCTAGGTTACCAACATCGTAAATGCAGGTGAAAAGTTACAGATTTGGGATAGTTGAAAAATGCAAAACAAGTTCTAATCTGCGTATGGGTTTCTTGTACAAGAATATCCTTAAGAAATCTTATCTGACACTTCAAGTATCTGGATAGTAGTCTTTAGTTTACAGGATGGGTCGGGTTCTGACCTCACTTGACTTTCTACCTTAATATAATAATTGATGAAAATCGAGACAACCCGGCCCAAATTTGAGCCCATTCCGAAGATCGAGGCCAGCCCAGCCCAAATCTGATCCCAGCCCTGGTTTTACAGACGATCCTTTTTTAAATAATACCAGAAGCAGAGGTTCTGAAAAATCAGATATATGTTTTCCCGGAGCTTGCAGAGTTCAGATGCACTGTTTCATAACATTATAAATAAATTTTCCTTGTTAAAAGGAACGCTTGGCTGGTCTGTATATACCATTATTTGTCCGTGTGTTGTGGTTTTTCGTAGGCTTGTGGAGTTTGTCGGTAACTCGATGGATCGCATCGGTCATGAACACTTCCTCGCTACGGTAGATTTCAAGCTTTCGTATTTGGTCGGACCTACGACAAAGTTCGGGGTTTTAGTATTATCCGTCCAGAACGCCAACTAAATGTTTAACGTTAGATCCAAGTACGTCATTCTTCCCACAAGTCCTAATAAAATATGGCGGAGACCAGGTCTGGTTTCCGTCTTCAATTGCTTTATTATGCAAGAAGTGTAGCAAAACATTGCGACTGGAACCAGGCCCCTGGATGTCAAAGGGAAACCCCACAGATTGAAGGAAAAAACCCACAGATTGAGGAGAAATCCTCGTTCCGTTTCAATTGCTTGACGCTGTCGCGCCAAGCAAATACCCCCGTCTCATATGAGCTGAAATAATCATGGAAGGGACGTTAAACTGAATTAAAAAAAATACCAATGTACCACTACTGAAAGGTTTCTATGGAGATCTTCAGGGAAGTTTTTTTAGCATAATGTGCAAACATAGCACATATTTACAATACAGTTGATTTCTTGAAACAATCTGCACATGGTCGAGTAAAGTGGTGTTGTCTCCACAGCAACATATCAACTCTTAGAAAGAAAATAGAAACATTGAAATTAATGATATCAAAACTATGTACAAAATTGTTAATTAACCAAACCCTATATACAAGTCAGGCTTCTGTAATAAAGATCCGACATATAGCTGCCACGACAAACAAGATAGCCTTCTACGCAGCACACTCAGCCTTCCATCGTTCAGTGGGATAGACTCTCTAGCTGCCACGACATACAAGACAGCCTTCTACGCAGCACAGCCTTCCATCGCTCAGTGGGATAGACTCTCTAGCTGCCTCGACATACAAGATAGCCTTCTACGCAGCACACTTAGCCTTCCATCGCTCAGTGGGATAGACTCTCTAGCTGCCTCGACATACAAGATAGCCTTCTACGCAGCACACTTAGCCTTCCATCGCTCAGTGGGATAGACTCTCTAGCTGCCACGACATACAAGACAGCCTTCTACGCAGCACACTCAGCCTTCCATCGCTCAGTAGGATAGACTCTCTAGCTGCCACGACATACAAGATAGCCTTCTACGCAGCACACTCAGCCTTCCATCGCTCAGTGGGATAGACTCTCTAGCTGCCACGACATACTAGATAGCCTTCTACGCAGCACACTCAGCCTTCCATCGCTCAGTGGGATAGACTCTCTAGCTGCCACGACATACTAGATAGCCTTCTACGCAGCACACTCAGCCTTCCATCGCTTAGTGGGATAGACTCTCTAGCTGCCACGACATACAAGACAGCCTTCTACGCAGCACACTCAGCCTTCCATCGCTCAGTGGGATAGACTCTCTGTGCTCTTGGAAAGTCAGCTTGCACTTTACATATAACTCCAAATGTTGTTGGGCGAGGCCACCGTTATATATTGTCATAAATTCTGTTCTTTCTCACGAAGAATCATTAAAATGACATGTCAGACCAACTGTGCTTAATTGAATCAAGAATTTATAAGGCTAATGCGGTTTAAAGGTTTTTCATATTAGAACCAATTTCTATGATAGCAGGAAATAGAATTGATATTAATTTGCTGACTTTAATGAACTAAACTTGTTCAATCGACGGGAATATGCGTTCATACGATGTAGCTTACAACCGAATTAAAGAGAGGTTAACGTTCTGAGCTATTAGCCTATATGTGTTGGTGTGTCATATCCTCTCTCCAGTTTTCTATTTCTATATTTGTTGGTATTCAATCACGGCCATTTCATTCCAGATAATGTGACAGCGTTATGAAAATAGACCAAAGGTGTGCAGACAAATATAACGACGTCAGTTCTGAATCTTATGTCATTACAATTCGATTGCATACGGGACGTCAACGTCTTTGCTGCAGTAACAAAATCGAAACTCTTACACGCATACCGAAGAGATTGAAGTACTAAAGAAAAATGACACTGCCATTTTTTTCGTTTAGTCTGTTTATTTCCTTGTCAGAGGTCCCTATGTTACTTTTATTATTTCAACTTGACTCATATAATTTTACGTTTTCAATTATTGTTCCCCTGCTTTCATGGATTTTAGGCCTTAGAGCATAGGCGTCGCCTGTGTTAGATTCTATTTGGTTAGTAATCTCACTGCGAGAATGAAGCATTTTCTAAAGTTTTCTGATAGACTTGCATCGCTCAGTGAACCTTAGTGAATTGTTGGTCTTTAATTAAAAATGAAACCAAATGTGAAAGGTTCATTTGTTTACAAATCTCGACACACTGATTTACCTTATCAAGTTGATTGGTTTCTGCTTTGGGAAACCCATTAAGACCATATTTAACATCAGTGCCTATTTTGAGTGGCTTCAGACTCATTTATCAAATCATTGTTGTTTCAAAGGAGCGCCCTTATCAAAGGTCAGAACACTTACGTAACATGACTTCATGTAACAGGTGATGCCATGAAAGTGTCTACAGTGAAATATGAAATATTGATGGATGGAAATGCCGTCATATGTAAACATGGTTGAAGACATACAATCATTTGAAAGCAATCATCATGTATTCACAAAAGAAAAGACAATGTCTAATTATTTCAGAATGCCCAGTGTCACATTTGATAAGGCGTGTTAGTAAGGCCATGTGATAGAGTCATGCTTTCTCGTGTTCATAAATCAGTAGAGTACCTCAGGTTGGTCCTTGTTCATGTCACTGATTACAAGCAAGCCGCGATATTCTGTCGCAAACAGTTCTTTTTTATTTACAGTTTTACCTATACCCGTAACACCCTGTCCAACGTTGACGACGGTGAAACGGTCCAAACACCGGTTGCTACGGTGCTTTCGCTACAAAATTTGATGGATGCGAATAATTTCTGTTTTGTTCAATGTTATATAAACGTTCGCGATGAAGTAAAACGCGCATCTAATGGAGAATTAACTTGACTTTTTATTTCTGCTTGAATGAAAAACTGTTTTTGTATAATTTTTCAAAACATTCGATCCAAAGTTGGTAACCAAGGTTCGGCCAAGGCCAATTCGGCCGATTTCTACAGAAACTTTTCGTATTTTCCAAAATACGCACAAAAATGTAAGCAAACGAGTACGGGGGTCATTCAGGAATTAATGACAATGATTCCATTAAACTTTATTCTTAACACTTGTGTGCTTCTCATATACTAATAACCAGATTTGAAGATGTATGCTATTCAACGGTTCCTCTAAAAGTTCGCTAAGATGTCAGTTCTGTGGTTGCTAGGCAACCAAAGAATACAAGGTAAATGAGCTTGGACGCGACATACTGTTGTTTATAAAAACTAGTACTAGCCTGGATGGAAGACCAGTATCTTGGATATGTTAACAACTTTTCATCAGGATGAAATATGTGGTTGTTGTAAGCATGACTGTCAATTGTATTGATCACAGTGACACTGTACACAGAGTTTCAAAATGAATCAGCGCCGTCTCCAGTTCAAATTTAACTGTATCAAATCTAGCTAGTCTTTTTAAAATCTAATACTTGTTCTATAACAGTCTCAGATTTTTGAATTTTTGTTTTTGTTAAGTAGCCATAGGAATACCTTTAAGATTAAACACATCACTAGCTGTTGCAATTTATTTGATTGTTTCATTATTTGGTTTAAAACACACTGTTAGGCTCAGAATGGGTTTATTTTGTCCTGTTCTGCTGTTGCTTAGCAACCATGCGTGTTGCAAATCAGGAAATTGACATAAATGTTATGGTTGCCCTTGTTGACCTCTAGTGCTTTCATTAATCATCAAAAATCACTGATGAGACTGTCCAAGCAACAATCCTACACGTTTTACTTACCCTACCCCCATACGAAAATAAGAAAAAAAAATGTATTTTTCGCGTCCATGGACACTTCAGGAGCCATATTCAAATTAGCATAGCGTCAAATCTAGACATGATAAAAGCACAAAATTTTCCGCACGAATGCATAATACATGTGTCCACATGCAACATATCAAATAAAGCCAAGCTTAATTATACTTTCCGAAATATGGATCCATTGTCATTAATTCTTGAATGACCCCCGTATTTTGCAATGACTTTTAGGCAAGATTGTGAGACGTTTGCATCGTTTTCGATAATTGCAAAAATGCACAGGAAGAATTTTATGACAAAAAGAAAAAAACAACGCCGGTTACTACGGTACCAGATTTACCTTGTTTGTTGTATAGATGTGCATTCTAGCTTTACAAGATGCGGATTGTGTTACTTATTTGTGTCAGCTTCTGCCTACACACCTCTTTCATGTAGGTTTCGGGAACTTTACGTTCATTGGCATGGACATCAAGTCTATAGTGAAGAGTTTTTTTTATGAAACGGTTCCGTATTCTGGTATTGTAATAAGATAGATCGTGTCTCATTGTAGAAAAGGTTGCCGTTAGCCATATAAGACACTACTCATTTCTAATTAAACTTCTTCGTATTTTTTCTTACTTCAGAACTGATTCATTAAGATTAAGATGTTTCTAACAACTCTTAACAAACTTAAAAAAAACAAAACAAAAACAACATACTGTTCTGGAAAATAAACGTTCCTCTGATCAACCCGATTTTCTCCCATGAATTAGAGTTTTTAAAAAGACTTTAAAAATGCATAAGCCATATAGTAAAAATAACTTCTTTGTCTGGCTTATTGACAATCAATGATTCAAAAAGATCATTTAAGAGCAGTGAACATATTAATGAGAAAGGGGTGGGTCATACCGCGGTTTCGGATACTCAAGCCTCATGAGTGACATTTGTAAGTTTCAAGAGGGAAGTCAACACAAAGACTAGTATTATCCAAATGGCAAAGTATCGTATTGTTTCTTTGTTTCTTGCAGAATAAGACAATACAAGTGGAGGATGCGAAAGGAGTCATCATTGACCTTTTATTAAAAAAAAAAAAAAAAAAAAAAAAAAAAAGATCCACATTCGTTTCAAACGCGAAACTTAGACTTTCATTGAAGACCGAGCTCCAGTTGAAAGAAGTCCAGTATCTGCTGAAAAGATAATCTTCTTCCCATTGAAAAGATCTTGTTTGGTTGGGATTTTTTTTCCACAGACGTGACATTCCATTTTCTGACAAAAAATAAATAAACATATACGTATCAATGTGATTATTTAGTGTATTTCGGGTATTGAGACAATATACGGTTAACATAAGGTACATGTATGATGTCACTGAGGGGGACATAAATTATTTGTTTGTATGTTTGTTATTGCGTTGACGTTCCAGTCAACAGTAACTGTTGTGGCCAGATTGGGAAGGGCTTCGACATTTTGTGGGACTGCTATTCTAGATTAGGGTGCCATTTGAAATCCATTTTTTGCTCCAACACAGCATACATGTATATCTTATATTATATTTATACCGAAGAAATTACTCCGTTCACTTTACATTGCTGAAAATATTGAATATTTAAGAAATAGATCAGCTCTACCAGTGAGTTGTTGAGTAATAACTCACTGTTTGGAGGTCAGTTGTAAAGCAGATCAAATCACGAGCGCGCAGCGCGAGTGACTTATCTGCGTACAACTGACTGACAAACAGTGAATTATTACTCAACAATTCACGCACTAGAGCTGATCTTTTTCGATTCTTACACGCAATAAACAAAATAAAATCATTTTAAACCTTCAGTTTCTCAATAACTGTTCGACCATTTCACTGATGAAATTCCGCCAAACTTTTTACGTTACCGCAAATGTCTACACATGTTTGTTACGTATTTTTTTAACGCGTTGAAATGACGTAACACCGTCTAACGTCAAGGTAACGTGACTTATGAGATAGCTGAGGTCATAATCTAACCAAAATGGCGTAAAAACGTCGTAAATTAAAGTCACGCTTATTCGCCATGTAAAATTGTTGCATGCTAACACACCTCGCCTATATAGCCAATGATTAAAAAACGTGTTATATTGTGCAACAATTTCACTGGGCGAATAAGCGTGACGTTACTTTGCGCCGTTTGTGACGTCAGCTATCCCGTCAAGCAGCGTTAGACGGTGTAACGTCGTTTTAGAGCACTAACAAACGTAATAAATGTGTGTAAATACTCGCATAACAGTCAAATATTTGGCGGGATATCTACAATGCAATGGCGGAAAGCTGAATGATATCGACGGTTTCAGCGACTTTTATTCCGTTTATTGTGTGTTAGAATCGAAATAGATCAGCTCAAGTGCGTGAATTGTTGAGTAATAATTCACTGTTTGTCGGTTAGTTGTAAGAATATAAATCACTCGCGCTACGCGCTCGTGATTTGATCTTCTTTACAACTGACCACCAAACAGTGAATTATTACACAACAATTCACTGCTAGAGCTGATCTATTTCTTAAATATAGCACGTTTATTATCCATTGGCTATATAGGCGGCGAGGTGTGTTAGAATTTTCCATATTCAATAGTTTAGAATGTTTTCGATGGAAACTTATGTCATATTCACAACTGGGACAATTAACCTCAGTCAGCTAAGGGACGTTACTAAGGCGTTACCTGGAAAATTACCTGTGCAGATCAAATTTCGTTTATAGATTGCAATGTGCGCGATGTCCCATAGATTGCGATGTGCGCGATGTCCTATTTTGACACCTGAGGGACAATTACCAATATAGACCTGTGTTTTACAGGTAAATTGTGGCTAAGGCCTGGGATAGATTTATGCAATTTGTGTTATATGAAATTGAAAGAAAAAGAGCCCATCATAGTAATATAAATAGTAAATAAGAAATGAAGATTAGACGTATTCCGTCTGTGCAGTCAAAATGCATCATGAAAACATGTAGATGCAATGAATACTCCCTTAAATCCAAAATTATTTAGTTAAACTGGGGTATACAGGATGACCTATTTTTCATATTTTTGCTCCAAAGCGGTTCTAACGTTTTTCCTTATTCCATGTTTTGAGCAAAAATATGAAAAATATCAAATACTTCCAGTGAAATGTTTCTATCATTACCGCTGAAAAAATCTCTATATTGAATAGTTTGCACGGGTCTTATGAAGCAAGTTCCCGGCGGGACTACTTTCGATAGTACAGTAGGTCGCCATTGAAATAAAAAATCTGGCATCCATTTTCCATTTCCACTTCAACTAAACGAAAGACGAAACTAGAAAAATTACAGATTTCCTCGCACAATAAATACACAAAACTTCATTTCAGGACAAATACCTCAAATTTTGGAAGAACAATAATTTAAAAGTGTCTGTACTCCGAATTTCTAACTTTGTTCATGAACTTTCCGATCGCAACTACGCCCAAGAGTCACGTCGACGTCATCAATTTTACTGCAACGTCACGGTTCTCGCGTACACAAAGGCGAAGCTCTGCGTGTGTTGCAATATGGTGATAAGTCGTTAGAAACGATACCTTTTTACATGAAATGTGGCTAAATGAAATGTCTATCAGGACTGGAGATGCCAGGAATAAGCATATACAAACCTTCCATTGCGTACTTTAGGGTATATACATGTAATGAAAAGGTTATTGAATGAAAATCATAAAATATTCGGAGCTCGTTCATATTGCTGAGATTCACTCGCAAGCTCGTGCGTCCTCGCCATATGAACTCGTTCAGAATATTTTTCGACATTCATTCAATAACCTATTATTATTATCATTATTATTATTATTATTATTATTATTATTATTATTATAACATATTGGATAATGTTTCGACTCGAAACTTTCGAATGCGTGAGTCAGTCATAGAGTCATTGAGCGAGTAAGTAAGTGCAAGCAAGAAAGGACTTCAATTTAAAAGGGTTGCAGAACGGTTGGTGAAACTCATAATACCAAGGTACCTCAAAGTATAATTACGTGCAATTGGTGAGTCACGGACGACAAGCCCTGTTTTCCTATTGGATCCACTTCTATCTCATAATACGAAAATGTTTCATTAGAATCTCTTCATTTTAGGGTTGATGTACATGCCAATGAACGTATAGTTGCCGAAACTACATGAAAGAGGTATGTAGGCAGAAGCAGGGCACGAATTAGTAACACAATCCGCATCTTGTAAAGCTAGAATGCCCATCTATCCAACAATCCAGGTAATTCTGGTACCGTAGTAACCGGCGTTGTTTTTTCTTTTTGCCATAAAATTCTTCCTGTGCATTTTTCGGGGGAAAATCTGTCGAGAACGATGCAAACGTCCCATAATCTTGCCTAAAAGTCATTGCAAAATGCTCGTTTGCTTACATTTTGTGCGTATCATCAGTTTGGAAAATAAGAACAGTTTCTGTAGAAATCGGCCGAATAGACCTTGGCCGAACCTTGTTTACCAACTTCGGAAATTATACAACTGTTACAACAGCTTTTCATTCAAGAAGAAATAAAAAGTTAAGTTAATTATCCATTAGATGCACTTTTTACTTCATCGCAAACGTTGATATAGGATTAAAGAAAACAAAAATTTATTCGCATCCATCAAATTTTGTAGCGAAAGCACCGTAGTAACCGGTGTTGGGACCGTTTCACCGTCGTCAACGTTGGACAGGGTGCGCAATATATCTTTAACGGAGATAGCGGTAAAAATGTAACCAAACGACGTTTTGTTTTGTGCCACTAGACATCGTCAGACCTGCAGTTTGTTTATCGCCTGCATGTATGGTATAACTAGAAAATTAAAATGGCGGGATTGTATGATGATAAATTATTCTGACGATAGTTGCAGCTACACCAAGTGATACTGTCTTCTGAGGACATTTGCCTCTCATACAGATCCCTGGTGCGTTAAGTGGTCTAGTAAAGGTTGATGAAACCGAGTCTTATTCAAAGTTAATGATATATTTGACAAGCCAGCTTCCATTATAAATTCAATTGTCATGAATACGACCAATGTAAAAATAAGTAAACAATGTTGACCTTTACAAACAATAGTAACTACATGGACTGTGAAGCGTGGGTTTTGTGCAGTCGAAACTAGAATGGACTAGAATCGGAAAAGACACACGTCACATTCATAGAGGGGAGGGTCACAGTATCCAATGCCCCTTTAAGGTTTTGTATAAACTGGTTAGGAAAATATATCATATCTCCTTTAAAATTCTGACACGTGTTACCAACATCTATATCCCGAGCTTCCAGGGCCTATTCAGTATCTCTTTAAAATGTTACCCAAATACCCCTTAATCACTTCATTTCACTAATATAAATAGTCTTCCATGTTTGAATCTTATCAAACTTTCTCCTCATACTAGCCCATATTAATATACATGATGATTTGGTGTATACTACGATCCCTCCCCTTATGATGTCTCGAGAATTGTTCTTTAGCACTAAGAGCATGTGCCTATTGTATAGTGTGCTCTTTGAAAAAGTATTTATATGTAAACGATGCGTCAAAAGAGAATACAAAACAACACTGACGTTACCGTTGTCGTCGTAGACGCCTGTAAAACGTTACAGAATAAATAATCTAACATAAAAGATCTTCTAATCATATGACGAGTAGCGATAGAAAGACCAGGAATCCAGTTATGGAACTTCCTAAATTCCGGGCAATTCGAAATTCGGGGTAATTTATGTTTCTCTCTCTCTCTCTCTCTCTCTCTCTCTCTCTCTCTCTCTCTGAAATGTTTTGAGAAGTTTTAACACCAGTTGAATTTAAGATATATGCACTTTATAATGGTATGAAAATTGTATCTGAACAACAGTTTTGTACAATTCAACAAGCATTTTATATTCACGAACTCACTTTTTCAACAATGAAGAAATGAAAAGGAAATTCTTAATAAAATATAGCCCCTTAGATTGAATTTAACTCAAATACAAACCAGGCAGGAAAGATAATTTCAAGCACCTTGAATACTTTGGGGATTTCCAGCTCTACAAACTACTGAAACTCGGGCTGTCCTGGTACCACTGGATAATTTTACTTTGAACTTTGGATACGTATGTGACCAGTTTCTCAATTATGAATTGGTACAACATGTCAGTGCACATTTTGCAAGAACTGTTTTGAACCTGAGACTTTAGAGAGAGCTGTACTTTACAACTAAACATTAACGACACCGAAGGTACCACCATAAATTCAGACGCACGACGCAGAAATGACAGAACAAGACGCTAGACAAATAACAAGACATTTTAAGAGCAAGATGACTACTAGCTCTTTCCCAGCAAGGTAATCATCAGGCTAGCTTTAACCAAATCAAAGATGGTGAACTTCGTGACATGACATACAGACAGACATAACAAACAGACCAGATAAATTACAGCAGATCATGTCGTTTTTAGTGTATTACGTCTTGTAAACTGAGCACGTGTGATACGGGAGTTCATAAATGTCGACATCGTATGGCAACAATGTTCTTATTTTAGAAAACAGTGTAATTTTCAGATAATTATGTCCACTTTGAACGTCATTATTTGCAAATCGTTTATCTTGGATCGTTATGAAACCGATAGCAAGATACAGATACATTTTGCATTTGTGTCCGCGTTTGTATTCATGAAAATATCAATAACTGGTCACTTTTGTTCCATGGTGGCTTTTTGTTGTCTTTATCAATTTATTTAGCAATATAACCTAGCAATTTCTTGTGGCGTCCCTTCTCATGTTTTGGTATCTGTTTTAGATTTATCTCTATCAAATAGTATAGCATGTGAATACAAACAATATGTTACATCTCTATCAAATAGTATAGCATGTGAATACAAACAATATGTTACATCTCTATCAAATAGTATAGCATGTGAATACAAACAATATGTTACATCTCTATCAAATAGTATAGCATGTGAATACAAACAATATGTTACATCTCTATCAAATAGTATAGCATGTGAATACAAACAATATGTTACATCTCTATCAAATAGTATAGCATGTGAATACAAACAATATGTTACATCTCTATCAAATAGTATAGCATGTGAATACAAACAATATGTTACATCTCTATCAAATAGTATAGCATGTGAATACAAACAATATGTTACATACCAAATGAAGCCTAGATCGACGTTTTTTTTTTGTTTTTTTTTTTCTTGGGGGGGGGGGGGGGTTGAGGAAGAGGGTGTCGTGTATTTTTATTTCACGAAGTCTCTGTCAGTATATTCAGTAATACAGAAATGTACTAACAACTAACGAAGAATGAATGTCCCAGACAATTGAAGATCCTCTCTTGTTGGCTCTGTAATTGAAGTAGAAGGACACTTTACCTCGAATTGCCGTTTTCATGTTTTGTTTACAATCCATTTAAGAACACCAATCATAATAGAGAAACTAGGTCATCTTTTATGTTGAATGCTTCATAATTCAATGGAAAGGAATAACGTGAGCCGCGACGTGAGAAAACCGGGCTTCCGGATTTCCGACTAGGTCTGACGCAAAGCGGCCTGTACAGTCTCATAAACAGGCTAGAAGTTTGAAATTTGGGACGATTAGAAGAAGAGGGATTGTACTATCCAGCAAAAATAAAGAGGCTGATCAGCTGTGCACAGCGTTTTAGCATAGGCAAAAAGCCGGATTTCTCGTGATGCGGCTCATGTAATATTGCAGAAAAATATCGATATTTAATAACCTGGGTTAGCTTTACAGACACCATAGGGTTGGAACATGCTGAAGGATTCATTGGCGAGAAACAAACATGATAAAATACTTAATACTCATTTTCAATTAGTGAAGCCACATTACCAGTTTATGCTTACACGTAGAATGGTAAACCGTTTTGATGACACATACCAGGAATTGGTGGGGTCTGTCTGTCTCTGATTCCTATTGAGAATTTTACATTATGAATGTTTGTGTTTTCTTTGTCAAGGGATCAAAGGAACTGCTAGACATGAAACTGGGCCATTTACATTTGTATTCTCGTAAAACAAATTAAATGAAACGAGCAAATTTCTTAGTTTTAAGGCCAAGAATGGAAGTCCCTTAAAAATATTTCTTCTAGTGCTTATCAACTACAGTCCACGCAGAACAGTCCATTAATTTATAAACACTTAACTAAAATAGAAACAAAACTGCTGATTTCGCAGACGCCATGTCAGGTCAATAGTATATGTTTTGAAATACTTCCTGAAAATAATCTGGTTCGACATATGTTGTTTTGTTCATTCAGAATTATAGATAATCGAAATGTTATTATATAACAGCATTACAATGTATATGATTCTGCCTTGTGCTTTAAGTTGAAGACGATGCCATGCTTTTATTAAGGTCAAGATAACCTTAAATAAGAGAAAAATGTACTTTCAGAAAAAAAAAACGCACTTTGCAGTCATTTTTAAGAACAAAGGAAACGTAACGATATACATGTATAAAGAATACAGACATAAATGGGCATAAATAAATAAATAAGTAAATGAAACAATAAATAAATAAATAAATAAATCAATAAATAAATAAATAAATAAATAAATAAACACATACATATATCACATCTCGACACAACAAATTAACAGAGACACATGAAATAGAGAGAATAATATACTATATAATATACTTTAATGTTTAGGTTCTATTATTTTGAACGCAACACACAATACTTTGTTGAATATTGGGTGGTGTCGTCATGTATTCATGACTCAAAATGCAAAATGCATGACTTGCCGTGTTTGGTATTAAAAGAACAATATCTCGCGTTTGTTACATAAAATATTTCTATCTACAATTTATTATGTTCCTTTTTTTCTGATGATTTTGATATGATTTCTTTTCACTTCGATAAAACTGTTCCAAGACAAAATGGGCATGACGGCATTTATTCTTATATTTCCATTGAGTGTAAACCAGAGGAAGAAATCAGAGGTCCTATGGTCCTGAGAACGCAATTAAGGCTTTTTAGACAAAACAATTGTCTTCAATAATTCCCATAGAAAAGCCCAATTTACCAAATTTTACCTCATTTAAATAGGTCAGGGTCACTGTAGGACACCAGCCGCGGTAGTGTAATGGATAGGACACTATTTGCTTAGCAATCAAGAGGTCGCGGGTTCCATACCCGGCTGGTGCATATGCCTGACTGTAATAAAACATATACTTGAAGCCTGTAAAAGCGCAACTTTTGCCATAGAACCTTTCCCTAGACTCGCAGATATTTTCACATTGTTATCACGTGAAATCAAGACAATGTCTTATCGATGTCTTATCGATATGAAGACTATACTTTTCTGGTATTAATAAAACAGTCTGAGTAACGCAATCTGCGTTTGTTGATAATGGCACACAACTCAAACTTTGACAAAGCAAAAGCGAATGCGCATTCAGGCGATCTGTTAACATTTATGCCTGGCTCTTTTGCGTTCAAACGTTCTACCATTTTCAGCATTGCTCTACTTTCCTTGTATACCAAAGTGCACTTACTTCGGTCAAGTTTTGATCTTTAAAAATGGCCATCGAAGTCAGAACATGAAAACCGGAAGTGTAGTCAAGAATGTCATTTTTGATCATTAGGGGTCACACCACCCAAAAATCTTCCATAGGCCACAATGCAAATTGTCGCACTTTGTGACACTCCCAGCTGTTACCAAACATTGCATGACCAAACGGACTCCCACCGCCTTATAGCTCAGCCATACATCTACCCAACGAGCCTATTTCAACGGGGGGGGGGAGGGGGGGGGGTTGACCGTTGAGTTTTTCCGGTATTCCGTTTTGCAACTACCCTAGGGCTGGGCTTTACCCTCTAGACTGGTGCAGATTTTAGGAGGGGGTAGTTTACAGACAGAAGCTTCCGACGAGAAATAGTCTCTTTTAAGATCGTGTTTTGTACACCCAAATGTCGTACACTAGTGATACTTTGCAGTGCACACAAAATATAAAACAGACACAAAGAAATGTGCTCGTAAAACAGTGTCAAACTCACCTAGGCAAAATTTTTAAATGCACTATTTTCGTGGGGTACGGCGGAGTGACAAATTTTGAGCGGTGTCGCACCTTGATTTTATCGCGAACAAGAAAATTTCTTTGCGATACACTTTCCCTAAAATATAAGATGCTTGATAAGTGTTTTGTTGAGAAAGAACACAAAATGAGGATGCATGGGGTCTTTCAATTCTAGGTACCCCCATGCAAAAACATGCTATTTTGACCAAAAATCAAAATATGGTGGTCAGACATATTGCACAACAAGCGTTCAAAACAACCAAACTTAAGCAATAAAATGCTACAGAATTAACGTCAAGATGTTTGTGTACCATATTTGACCTTGACCTTTGACCTCTGAACTGTGACCTTGACCAAAACAGATACACAAGAAGAAATTTGCAACCTAGAAATTGAGCAAAAATGCTCTTTTCGTTAATTTTTGTGACCTTGACCTTTGACCTTGGGTGACCTTGATCTTTGACATTCACTGTGACCTTGCCCAGAGCAAGTACAAAGGTTTACCACGGTTGTTGCTTATGTCCCAGTGTCTTCTAAGTGCTGAGTGACAGCAATTGCACTAGAAAATAGGACCGAAATGACCCTCTAACCCTATTTTCAGCCCAAACTTATCAAAACAAGTTGGCTTCTTGAAGAAGCCAAGTTTTGGGCCAGTCTGGTTTATGTCAAGTAGATACAAATGGACAGTAGTTTTCTGATGAGGAAATAAATTGGCCTACTGGGGTGGTTGTATGTAGCTGCTAGGGGCTAAATACATATACATTTCCATGATATTCAAACATCTTTTTTCTTTGAAACTACGTGATCAATGAAAGCCATTCCGTATGGTGTTTCCTTGCAAAGGAAAAAGAATGCTTTTGTTTTATTGACCAATGTGAAATGACCATTACATACAGCAAAACATTTCAAAAATCTTCTAAAGAAACGGAAGTCTTGGAGCTGACAGGATGTGAACAAAAACCACTTTACATAGGCTAAAGAAAATGATAAACTGGTTGATTTCTTATGAAACTTTAAATGGTATTTACATGTATTGGTCAAAAGGCCTTTGTATAATCGAATACTTGTTAATTTGCAAAAGATAGAGTAATTGATAGAAAATATCCGCTTTTATGCCAAATACAGAGAAAAGAATGTCATCAAAGTTAGTGTTTACATTAAATAGATGATAATATTTGACTAATAACAAAGTTGAGGTACAAGTTGACGACAGTACGAGTTGACCACTGAAAAAGTACGAGTTGACCAGGAACGAGTTCGTTAAAAGTACTAGTTGACCATAACTCATGCAGGCTACCGCCTCTAAACCCCAGTAAAAGTTAAGATTTTGTCACCGTTTAAGGCAGAATTTTAAAACAAGAGCATGTAGTGCGCATTTTAGGCACACCTCGTGGCACCAAAACTTCGCAAATAGATCCATTACAACCTGACCACTATACTGTTTTGGGCTGATGCCCAAAACAATTATGTCCATCCGCCTCCAAAATTGTACAAACCACTAAACAAACAGCGTAATTCAACAATATAACATGACTTAGGCCAGTTTTAAGTCTACATCTGGCCTAAAATCACATTTTCTCCATGGCAACGGGTGTAAACAGATGTTTGAGCATACATTTTCTTACTATGGCATATCGCCTTTGTATTAATGTGTGCGGAATCTACATGAAATGAGCCGCCTCGTGGGAAAACCAACAATGTGGTATCCGAACAGGTCTGACACAAACCTGCCTGTACAAGCCTGTACAAGTTCTAAGAGAGCTGTCCGTCTCTATCATAATAGAAACACTGTCAAATTTCATGATTGAAAACGTCAACCAAAACGCTTCTAGAACGTACTAAGTAAATAGATTTTTTGAAGTTGTAGTTGTATTTGTATATGCTATTATTGTGGTATGGGCAGCTCTTCCATTGACATTTTGTGTTATCTTTCAAAATGTTATTACTAATAAACCAAGATTTAAGTGGATAAATAATCCAAAACTTATATCAATGGAATCAGCAAAGATCTGACACAAAGCAGCATTAACATTTTGGATGAGTAATAACTGGACAGGAAATTATTAGGCTATGAAACTTCTATTCCGACGTTCAGTCAATTTATCAACACGTAAAAACTGGCATAGTACTATGTTTACAACTCTCGTAAAACTTGTAATATCTGTTTTAGGAAAATAACTTTCGACAAATGCGTTTTCAAGGTTATGGAGATCCCACAGGTATAAAATCGTGATTCTAACCCTTTTAATTCAAACATTATACTGTTTATTGGGACAGGAAGAAGAAGGTATTTGCAGTATCATTAGGGTGCCCCTCTTTAGAGTCTCAGTTTGCTATGATAAATTGCACCGTCCTAAAATTGTTGGGTGATTTCAATATCGCAAAGAACCCCTATATAATTACCAAGTCCTTTTGCTCTGGTACAGATGCTGGTTAAGGAGAAATGGAGTCGATGACAAAAATTAAAGAACATCCCGCGTATAATGAGTTGAATAGCAAAAATCTTATTCAAGGACAGTGTGAACTGCCATGTACTCAGTTAAAGACTATTGGTACCACTGTTTATTCAGTTAATGACCCCTAATGATCCATAGATCAAAGGACTGTCATAATGAGGTGATTATCACATCTCTGCAGGGGATAATACAGAAGCCCCTAAAGGATAATACATGTAGTTCCACTGTTTACTGATTATATTGTCCCTGATAATCTGTGCAATAAAACTGCCTCCCTCTGCAATCAATATTGATTTTCCTAGGTTTTCTAGTGCCCTGTCCCTTCAGTTCAAGAGGTCTTTAAGTACTAAAATTTACATCTGGTCAGACCCTGGTGTGTATTTGCGTTCGCATACGTATTCAATTTATTGGACAAGTGTAAGAAAACTAAAGAGCATTGTTTTTGTCGTACACCATATCATTTTCCGCAGTGGAATGTGGCATTAGGTTTTACGTATCGTCACACTTATGAATCTGAAGTTTATGCGATAGATGAATGAAACACATATGCACCATTAATTCAGTTTCGAGGAAAGCATATAGCATTTGAATGTTGTGCTACTACCTAATGCATATCTATCTAGCGTAAGCTTGCTACCGCTTTGATTTTCCGACCGTGCTTGGTTGAGCTGTGTCTGAATTGTTTTACTGTACTGTAAATGGCCGTGTCCCTTGTATTTTATATTTGCATGTACCGAAACGTTACAAAACTATACCTGCAAGAGAAGAGACGATCCAATCGGAAAATCAAATAAAATTTCTAGCATTAAACCTGCTTGCCAGTCTTACCCGTACTCTTGCTGTGCTCTTTGAGCTAATCTGGCGATAATCGAAAAAAGGTTTGAAGATGAAAACCCTATAAATGTCCAAATTACTTTGAATTTAAAGAAATATATGAAAATTAAACATCATTAAAGAATGAAAAAATATTAAAGAAAAGAAATATAGAAAGAAAAAAATGAACGAAAGAAAAAAGTAAATTAACGAGTCGATGAATAAATGAATTTTCGAATGAATCGACGAAAATATATTTATTGTGAGAATAAGATCAGTAAATAATGTGAAGGACTGGCTATCATTTGGTGTTTACTAGTAAATGTGTTTTTAAAAGATCTTAGCTATATATTAACAATAAGTTTTGCTTTTAATTTCAGTTATTATTCACACGTATCACTTGAATAAAATCGCATATTTAAAATGAGAATGAATTATATCGACCAAGTTATCTACAGAAAAGAATGTAAATATGAGGTATTGTGTCGTTAATGATTCTATTGTGTCAATTTCAGAATTTGCAACAGTTAAACAAACATCTAAAAGTCGATAATTCTAGCTTAGATGAATATTTCATGCCTAGAACTCTTCTGATAAGGTCAGGTTATATGGTGCACGCTCTGAAATATGTTTTTGTGAGAATGTTTTAATTGGCCAATTCAAGATTTTCAAATAGTAGTTTTAGATCATTTGTATGCGGACAAACCAGTTTAACATTAAAACGAGGCTAATACGCACATTGCAATTTAGCATTTTCAAATATTCATAAGTAATGCCATTAGTATATTTAGAAATAGACATAAAATGTACTATATTTTTTATTTAAAACAGATTGCATTAGGATATTCATTTTTGTTTTCCAGTTTGTGAAAAAAAAAAAAAAAAAAAAAAAAAAAAAAAAAAAAAAAAAAACAGAAGAAATATTCATGTACTTTATCACCTATGGCAATACTTAACAAAGTCATATTAGATAATGACAAGCTACGACATGACTTACTGTTTCTCTGCCCTTTTCTTCATCGCCCTCTCGATGGCCCGCTGCTTCGAGTGTCGACATGCTGTGAGGAGAACCGACATCTTATCTAGGATGGCGTCAACTTCTCTGGTTCCATATACCAAACTAAATGAAATACCTCACACTCTTCAATAAACTACTGATCGTTCACCTTCGGTGCTTATGAAGCATTATAAAGCATCGATTGGTAAAGTCGATGAAAACTTAAACCCAGTAAGTTGAGTCTACCACCCGTTAACTGTAACAAGCCTGTGCAGCTTGAAACACGATAAACAACGCTCAAATGTTCACAAAACAACATATATTATTCTCGACAGGACTTAAAATGGTCTACAAGAAAGCGCAAAATATTAAAGGTTATGTACGGACTTGAGACGTGGGCTCCAGTAGCGATTTTTCTACGTGCTGGCGTTAATTCCTAAGCAACGAAAGAAGCTATGTCTGTGAAATATCGGCCTGTTATATTGCGGGTATTTGATCGATTCTTAGAGCAAAATTTCAATGCAGACCATTTTCCAATATATCTAACCGCCATTCATTCATAATCCTCAATAGAACAGATACGATATTTTAAAGAGACAAAAACATGAAATCATACATTGTTAAAATCCTCACTGGGATTATTGTCAGCATCGTGCACAGATAGTTTTGTAAGCATATTTGTACGTGGTTTGAAATGAATGCTTCCTTGTGTTGATGCCCAGTTTGTAAATTGCAAAAAAGTTCTACTATGAGTGGCCACCTTTTTGTATAGATAGTTGCTAATTCGCTTTACCATATGTTCCTCTCAAGTCATGTCCATTTGTTGTTTCAGTTATTTCTTAATAGGGTTCTATTTGTGATTTAACCAATTCCTGATCAATATTCTTAACTCTTTCTCCTATTATGGTTGGGTATAATTTATGTTGGTTTCTCAGTAATGAGAATGGTCATCTTTATTTCTTGAAAATTAGTTGTTCATGTGCTATCCATCTTTGATGACTGACTAGGCATATTCTAGCTCTAAGTAGAGCAACTCTGTCGAAGAATATGACGGTGGACGCTTTCATTCTCACTTGTTCATAAATGAGCTGGTGCTTTGCCAATGAGACAGTGCCACTTTATTCGCTTCAGTGCAACATGTTCCCAAAAGCCACGATTGGTACGTCACAATCCTTCAGAGAAGCTTTAAGGGTGTCTTTGTAGCGTTTCCAACCCTGCATAACGTTTGGCCTTAGTATCTATATACTCCTTCTAAAACAAATCCGGTCACCTACAGTTGTAAGAATTGTAATACTTGTTAGCAGTTGTCATATTTTTGTATAAATGCTTAATAAGGTCATGCCTTTAAAATCACTATCCCAAACCCAAAACTGCAATTGATGTTACTTTGTCAGAGATTTAAATCCTACAAACAGATAATGTCATATTGAGATACAGCATGCTAAAATTCATCCGGAAGGCTGTAGACAGCCTGGATCAAATCCACGACCCCTGAATACAAAGCGAGTAGCTTTATGTTTACACCATGGATGCGTCTACACTGATTGATTTCTTTATTTCATCCTTTTAAGGAGAGCAAGAGATATATTTACAGACAATAATACAAGCTACAAGACAGTTTTACAAAACAATGTGAACAAACATGAAATATACATGAGAACGTTGATGAAGTTAAATAATATGACATGAATATGTGCAATAGCGAGGAAACACTACAAAATGACAAAACGCGTCACAGATAGATGGACAATGTTAAGCTATACCATCACAAGTGAGTCTTTGAATGTGGATAAACCGTGCCAAGTAGCAATATAAGTCCAGTTTATACTTGGCATCAAGAATATCGCATATAAGGTCAAAATTACTTAACAATACTGACATAAAAGTCTCATCATCATAACTTGCTAGTCTAATGTATACATGACAGCTAAGCAAACAATGTGACGACGCATCATTCTGAGTAAACACTCCACATGCTGAGCAGACCGCCTCAGTGTACCTACCAAAATATATAGCAATAAGTCTGATCACGGATTTACACGAACTTAGCATGCGTGGAAGTTTCTTGGAAGTATCCCAAAACATATTTGGTTTCACTTGCGGGTGAAAAGTCAGGAACAATTGTAAACCCCTGTCCGATTTCGGTTATAATATCTCGGTTTGCCTGATCCCGTATTCTAGGGGCTAAAACACTTTTAGTGACTGTTTAGTAGGAAAGTTTCCTGTATTCATAAAGTCAACAATTAAATATTTAAGTTCGTGTTTTGAGAGAAGCTGACAAACATCATGCACAAAGCCGCATTTTGTGTCATTTAAAATGAGTTTTGATGCAAGTCTATACAGGAAAAGACGTTTGACAGCAAAGAAAGTGTCAAGTCTACATAACTGACCGAATAAAACTCATTTACGCTTTTGTACTTCGTACCCCAGACTTGTAGCTCCTATAAGACTTAAGGCGACGCATATTCTCGTACTCCTGCTAATACATTGAATTGTCTTTAAACACAGACGATGCGATCTCTCTAGGGCGAGTATATCTGATTGACGGAGGCTGCACCAAAGTTCACATCCATGCTTTCGGTAGAACAATAGAATCATATATCCGTTTAAGTGTCAATGGGTGTAATTCTGATTCGCAGAAACCAGAAGTCAGAAGTCAGTAGACCCAAGAATGTTTTTCTTATTTTTGAAGCAGATTCAAGAGCATCATGTTCTTATGGCCCACTATCCCTAAATGGGTATACGACTCAATTTCATGTAATTCGTCGCTGCCTAGGAACCACTTTCGTTGTGACCGGCGATATGCAGACATCAGTTCATTGAAAACAATAACTGCGCATTTCAGAACGTTGTAATCCAAGCGCCAACGATGAAAGTACCGGACTCATATGTTAATCAACTTCTGTAGACCCGCTTTCGTCAGAGATTGTAAAAACATGTCATCCGCCACTGTTGGACACGTAAGGTTAATTCCATTTATACACAAACCGAAACTAGATCCACACAGTTCGTTCAGCAAGTCATTTAGGAAACAAAGGAACAAGAAAGGCGATAAGACCCCTCCCTGTCTTGTCCCTCTTGAAATATTAAAATCCTCTGATTTGAAGCCGCGGAAAAGAACATAGCTACACAACTTCACGTGCATATTTACAATGATCTTCCATGGGTAAAAGTCAATTCCCATTTCAAAAAGTTTGATAAACAGGCCCTCGTGCCACACTTTATCAAACGCTTTTTGTGAGTCGAGAAAGCAAACATATAACTTACTGTTGTTTTCATCAGCATAATAAATACTTTCATGTAAAGGAAATGACGTCATGTTGCATCCCATATTCTTCTGTGGAATCCACCTTGCAGAGGATTAAGTGAACGTTCCATGGAAGCCACACTTCTATGATACAGAATTCTTTCAAAAAGTTTTAAGATTGCGGAAGTAAGCGTGATTGCCCTGTAGTTATTAGGGTCATCCTTTCGTTTGTTTCCCCCTTTAAACAGCGTTATTATGATGCCCCTTTTCATGGAATTAGGTATGTGAGAGTTCTGTAGCATGGAATTAAAAAGACAAATCAAAGATTTCCGGAACACTGGACCACTGTAGATGATATGCTGATTGTCAATGCGATCTTCGCCACAACATTTGCCCTTACTAAGGTCATTTATTGTATCGTTCAGTTCAGAATCTGTAATCATAGGAACCGTGTTGCGATCTATAGATTGTTGTTTAAGAGTATCCATTTGAGATTTAACATGTCTGTAATTAGCACTATCATAAGTGTCTTCATCGGCAGCCTTGTAAAGGGAGCCAAAATAATTACTCCATTGATTATATATTTCCTCAGGGTCTCGACAAGTATGTGAATCAAATTTAATCTCAGAGCCTATATTAGTTACACTGTTACTGTTCTAACGCTTATTCACAAGCTTCCAAAAGTATTCACTGTTTACTTCCGCAGCACGGTCTATTTCTTCATTTTGGGTTTTCACATACGTTTGGGCACATTTCCTATGGTATTGTCGAAAAATTCGCTTCGCTTCCTTATACTGCTGATACGAATTATAACCATTATCCCGGGGCCTACCCTCGGTAATCCAAACACTGCATTTGGCTCTTTTTATGCATTTCCTTTAGAGTCTCATCCCAATACGGTTTAAGGAATTGCTTGAAACCTCTTCTGTTGGGCAAGTGAATGTCAGAACATTCCGAAACAACTGTACATGTGTTTGTATATAATGAATCAACATTATTCAAGGTTTTAGGACACTGCACATCTAGCGATGCATTACGACACTTAATGTCCATTTTCACGAAAGCTCTCAATTTGCTGCGGTTTTACACTCGAGAATTGGGTTTATTGAACAGATTTATTGATGTTAAGAACTGGGCCGGTCTGCTCAATATGTGGACACATTATACAGCAAAAAACTGGTCTGTGATTTGAAACATTTGGAGCCTCATCAACAAGAATTCTAAATTCCGATATCAGATCAACATCCTCAGAGGGCACAACAATATGGTCAATCATAGACGTGTGCTCCCCCGAGTACGATACGAAGGTTGAATCAGCACCAGTACACATATTCAGAGTATTTACGGGTATCAGATTATGCGTCACAAGAAAGTTTGATAATAAGGTACTTCGTCTATCGTGAGGCTTCACAAAGTTTCTACCATTGATATGTGCGTTAATATCACCCATAATTATCAAAGTGCCCATATCCTTATACATACTACAGATGTCATGTAACCTAAGCAAGGACTCATCAAATTGTGATATAGCGTGGTTAGATGAAGGTAAATCCTTAGACAGTGGATACCAATAATATGATCATCGTCAATATTAAGCACTGAGACACGACTGTCTATAGTCCGTTTCCAAAAGATAGCAACGCCACCCTTCCCTACCTTCCTTCTGCTGGGCCTTTCCAAGTCGGAGTCAGAAACTGCCGCATACTATTATGAAGCGCTAATTGATTCAAGGAAGTTTAAGTCATTTAAGTATAGCCAGTGCTCGCTTATCCCACTAACATCAGCACTAACACTAGCTCAGCTGCTCCAAGGTACGGCCTATATACGAGCCACCTGACATAATATCCGTCGCATTCCAAGACAACAGTTTTAGATCGCCAGGAGAGGCAGCAGAAGCACGGTTAGGATGATGGTTTTGAAAGTTTGTATTCATGATCAAGTAGTAGAGAATTACTGTGGAGCACAAACTTTAATAGTAATCATGGTTGCCATAGTTCTGATTATAATCATCGTGTCCATGGTAACATTTATAGCCATGCGTGTACCCACTACTGTAGCCATCATAGTCAGTATCACGGTCGTAAGGTTGCTGCGCATGAACAGCAGCTTTACATCCACGGATGACACTTTACACCCTTAGGCCAAAACCCAGGTTCCGCAATCTTGATGTAACCCTCGGTTGCCTCAACATTAAGTCTTATTACTACCCTACCGGTTTTATTGCTAATCCAAATATTGACCCATGTAACAACAAGTCCGCGACTTTCAACATATGAAATAAGATTTCCCTGTGTAACTGACGGTTTAAAACCACCAACGTAAAAGCTTTTAGACCGTTTCCGGACGTAGCTTGAAAAGTCAACCTCATTTACAAGATCATTGTCTATATGCGACGCATGAAGTTCACGATAATAACTGTTTTTATTTCCAGATCGCGTTCCCTGAATTCTAACCGGTATTTTTTTCTGAAACTGTGAAGCATCATGAACCCGACTACGTGTTACAGGATTGCTGATTTCGTCAGATTTATTGGACCAGAGCCTTGATTTGAAGCTTCATTTTCATTGTCGTTCGACTGAGTACCTGTAGAGTGTTTTTTCATTAACCGACGCACCTCTACTAGTGCCACTATTTGCTGATTTGTGTAAAGCAGGACCGGCGGCGACCACATTACTGAACCTTTCCCACCAGATCTAGTCACAATAGGTTTTGCTTGAGCAGCTAACGCGGTTTCGGATGATACTGGTACCCGCAAGAACAATAATGAATCATTTGCCCGGACCTTGCGCCGGATTTATTGACACACACAGTTTTATGTTCCGTGGGCTGTTCACACAGTGGTGGCCCCATTGGTCAGCCGCCAGAGATGGAGTTGGACTCTGATTGGTTCGATCTGATTCAGGTTCTTCCTCACTCACAGTATGTGGTGTTACCGTGTTCAAGTCACTCGTACATGTACTTGACGTTTTCACTGGCGCAACTGTAGTCTGTGACTGTCAGTGAATGCGCTTCTCGAGTTTATTTAGTTTTTTTTTATCAAAAGCTGATATTTCATTTATACTCTCTCCAAGGGAGTACATACGATATATTGGCGCAGACTTGAACTAAATTTTAGTAGGTAGCATGAAATACTGCAAATTTACATATTCATTATTGCGGTAACACTTGGCACATATACACGCCCACCAAACGACCCGACTCCCAACCGCCGGCCCAGACGGAAAATCAACCGGAGCAACGAAGCACCCAAAAAGGCTAACAACACGCCCCGTTCTGCCTGACCAACAACTCCTCCTCAGGGACGAAAACCAAAAGTCGGGGAACTGCGCACGATGAAAACCCTTGCTGCTCCATAAAGATACAAGTGGGAGTACTAGTCTGTATTTAGACGGCTTGTTAAAAAGTAGATGCAAAATGTTTGCAAAAAATATGACGAATCAAATTCTACACATTTAATATAAAGTCATATTAAGAATTAGTTACAGATGTTTCGTTTAGACTACATGTGATTCGATTCGCGCCGACAACGGCAAAATAAAAGCGAAAAGCGTTTCGAAGTTTATGATGCATATAGCCCTGTTTTTTTTGGAGTTTGTCATTTACTGTACAGCTTGTTCACGACATCCTCAGTCGCCCTGAAGACCAAACACAAGTTTAATTTTCCTACAAATGAGACAACATACTACTCATCTAATGTTATAATATAACATTAACGTGACAAAATGTACTTTCGGACATTCTGACGTTATTCTTTGAACACTGCTAAAACGCGGAAAAATAATGAAATATGTGTATTACAAATGATACTGTATTTGTAACAACAATGGACAACCAAATAAACGAGTTTTAAAAAATATATTTTTGACGTTATCGTTTGAAAATTGCTAAAACGCGGAAAAATAGTGAACTATAACAATGGACAACTAAATAAACGAGTTTTAAAACACACACACACACACACACACACACACACACACACACACACATATATATATATATATATATATATATATATATATATATATAATTTTTGCAGTTATCTGCCCTTGTTTAGCCCAAAATATACTTAATTTTCCTATATCTATCGTCAAATGGTAACCATAGCAACAATAGACCAAATAATTTCGTTAGGTTGCCTGTAACTAACTAAACAATATATCCTGACAATAGCTTTAAATTTAGCGGAGTTTGTATTTGTACTATTAACATGCAGAAATGCATTACGCAACTTTGAAGTAATTTTCCAGGCAAATGACGTATTCATGGGTTCATGCAGTAAACTTTTCATAATTCACAAAATAACTTGAATGATGTGGCCCATAATAATAAAAGCAGTCATATGATAAGTGTAAGATTTCTAAATAACTGATTCATTGTCTTAGTAACCCAAGAAATTGATAAGGTGTAGTACATTCGTCATAAGTGAGATGAAAACACATATTGCAATGCTTTAGTTGTTTCTTAACTTGTTAAGAGTTGGCAGAAAATCATTTTAAACGCGACTGCTTGAGCATCGAAAGATTAAATTAAGAATAACATGCAAGTAAATAATCTTGGTGATCGTGCAGCAGACACCAGATGTGCCAAGTAAGCCATAGTATATGTTTGTGATTGCCTGTCCCATCTCTTATATTTAGTTAAATAATACCCAGGGAGCCAAAAGTCTCTATCTCGCAAAAAAAAGGTTGGAGGTGACATCTCCTGCTATAGTTGTTTTGAATGCATTTTTGGATAGCTCTGACCTTCCAAAAGAAGGTCTAAGTGGACTGCTCTGGAAATTATTTTGGCGTGATGCTTTAATCAGACGGTATTTAGACGTACTATTTGTTATACAGCTGAAATGCAGTACACAACTGTATTACGAACAGTCATATTTGTAGTATGTTTTTTCATTATCGTATACTATCCTGATGCCATTTTATCTTGTCTGATTGCGGCTGAGTATGTCTTACCCATGATGTGTCATTTGAGTAAACTATGTGTCATCTTAAGGCATTGAATTACCCCACCCACTTAATGTATATGTTAAATTTTATGTGCAATTATGAGAATCAATATATTTTTATCCGTACATTTTTATCAACAAATGTTGATATCATCATTATTTTTATAACATTTTTAATTGTTTTTTACTCTGTTTACATCCTTTTCAGAGTTTATTTACTCATGTAGAGACAACACAATGGTTTGTAAATGCGGAAAAAAGTCTGCCAAAATTAATTTAAGCAAAACTTGGCTTCTCATATTGCCATTTGAAGTGTTTGGGGCGGGTTATCTATAGGACTACCTTGCACCCTTAGAACAAATGCTCATGGGTGCCAGTTTGGTCAGAGGATCACTTTAATGCCCATTTGTGTCACACAATGCTCACCCCCACCCCTAATAAGCAGAGGAAGTAATGTGTTAACCCTATATTACCATATGTATCTTGGCTACTGATAGACCTAGAGAGCAGAAATAGGTATCAAATGATTGTTTTGACAATGCTCTATAACCATGTAATCAAACTGACTTCCTGGTGTTTGAATATCAATGGGAACTTTATATATTAGAAAAAAAAGCCCATAAAAATGGAGTATACCAGCACAATTGCTTATACCTCAGCAATCAAAAGATCTAGAGAGCTCAATATTGGTATCAAATGATTTCTATGACAATGTTTTATAACCATGTAATAAGATATATAAACAAGCTGGCTATCTTAATCTCAATTATTAAAGAGAACTTCAGATATTAGAGAAAAATAAAAGATAAACGAAGGGGGTAAACCAACAACATTGCTGATATCTCAGCAACCAAAAATTCTACAGAGCTGAAATTTATATCAAATGATTGTTATGATAAAGTTCTATAATAATGTGATAAAATGCAGACATATTTTGACTTTCTTGGTGTTCAAATATTGATGAGAACTTTAAAAATTAGAGAAAAATCACAGAACAATGGAGGGGGTATACCTGCAGAAACGTTTATAGCTCAGCAACCAAAAGCCATAGAGAGCTGAAATTGGTAACAAATAATTGCTATGACAACCACAAAATATGATACATAAATAATCAGACTTTCGTGCTGTTCGAATATTGATAAAAACTTAAAATATTAGAGAAAAAATGCAGAAAATGGAGGGGGTATACCTACGGAAATGTTTATATCTCGGCAACCAAAAGCCATAGAGAGAAGAAATTTGTATCAAATAATTGCTATGACTATATTCTATAATCATGTATTAAGATATATAAATAAACTAACTTTCTTGCTGCTCCAATATTTAAGTAAACTTAAGAAATAAGAGAAAACTCATTGGCAAATGAAGGGGGTATACCAATGAAATTGAAAATATCTCAGTGACCAAAAGCTCTAGAGAGCTTAAATTGGTTTCAAATAATTGCTATAACAAAGTTCTATAATCATGTGATATGAACCATAAAAATACTACTTTCTTGTTGTTGGAATATTGATGAGAACTTTAAATATGAGGTAAAAATCTCAGAAAAAAAGAGGGGGTATACCAATGGAAACGTGTATATCTCAGCAACCAAAAGCCATAGAGAGCTGATATTGGTATCAAATAATTGCTATGGCAATATTCTATAACCATGTTAAAAGATATATTAACAAGCTGACTTTCTTATTGCTCAAATATTTAAGAAAACTTGAGATATAAGAGAAAAATCATTGGCAAACGAACGGGGTATACCAATAAAAATTAAAATATCTCAGTGATCAAAAGCTCTAAAGAGCTGAAATTGGTTTCAAATAATTGCTATAACAAAGTTCTATAATCATGTGATAAGAACCATAAAAATACTACTTTCTTGTTGTTGGAATATTGATGAGAACTTTAAATATTAGGTAAAAATCTCAGAAAAAAAGAGGGGGTATACCAATGGAAACGTGTATATCTCAGCAACCAAAAGCTATAGAGAGCTGATATTGGTATCAAATAATTGCTATGACAATATTCTATAACCATGTTAAAAGATATATTAACAAGCTGACTTTCTTATTGCTCAAATATTTAAGAAAACTTGAGATATAAGAAAAAAAATCATTGGCAAACGAACGGGGTATACCAATAAAAATGAAAATATCTCAGTGACCAAAAGCTCTAAAGAGCTGAAATTGGTTTCAAATAATTGCTATAATAATGTCTATAATCTTGTGATAAGAACCATAAATAATACTACTTTCTTGTTGTTGGAATATTGATGAGAACTTTAAATATTAGATAAAAATCTCAGAAAAATAGAGGGGGTATACCAATAAAAACGAGTATATCTCAGCAACCAAAAGCCATAGAGAGCTGATATTGGTATCAGATAATTGCTATGACAATATTCTATAACCAAGTAATAAGATATATTAACAAGCTGACTTTCTTGTTGCTCAAATATTTAAGAAAACTTAAGATATGAGAGAAAAATCACTGGCAAACGAAGGGGGTATACCAATAGAACTGCTAATTTCTCAGTGACCAAATGCTCCAGAGGGCTGAAATTGGTATGAAATGATTGCTAGGATACTGTTCTATAACCATGTGCTAAGATACACAAACAATCTGACTTACTTGTTTTTCCAATATTGATAAAAACTTTAAATATTAGAGGAAAAATCACAGAAACATGGAGGGGGTATACCAACAAAAAATTTATAACTCGGCAACCAAATGTCCTAGAGAGCTGAAATTGGCATCGAATGATTGCCATGATAATGTTCTATAACCAGATGATAAGATAAATGAATATTTCAACTATCTTGTTGTTTAAATATTGATGATAACTTAAAATATTAGATACAAATCACACAAACATAGAGGGGGTATACCATCAGAAACGTTTATATCTCAGCAACCAAAAAAACATAGAGAGCTGAAATTGGTATCAAATGATTGATATGACAATAATGTACAACTAACTAGATACAATTGTTGTCTTTCATAGCCGCTTGCTTAAAGGTGAGCATGATCCAGCCTATGGAACAATGAGAACTTACATATGACATTTTATAGGAAAAGGTAATCTGACCATGGACTTGGTCATAATAATGATGAACAGATGCAAATTTATAAAGTAACTGAATGACAAAAATAAATATAAATACATGTGTAATGTTTATGAGCACATCATATATTCATTTGCTCTTCAATGTCTCACGAATCACTATGCATTTATTTAAATTTCATGATTCATATTATTATGTAAGTGGGTGGGGTAATTCAACATCATGAATACTAAAACAATAGCTGCAAAAGTATGAATTAAAGAATATAATAAGATTACTGCTTTATCTGTGATTCCTAGCATTGCTCTAGACAAGAAAATTCAGCAGTTTATGATCTGAAACACAAAGAATATGTTCATATATCTAGAAAACGTTTGTAATACGTAGGCAGCTGAAATAGCATGAAACAATGTGTAATTTAACCATCGCGCCAAAAAAAATTCATGAGCAGTCCACCCAGGCCTTCAATAGGATGGCAAAGCCTAACCAAAATTGTATTCAAACCAACTATAGCAGGTGGTGTCACCTCCTCTCCCCAAAACGGGGCTTGGCTCCCTGGGTATAAGTGCACGAGGTCTTTGATTTATGTTTCAACATATTATGTTTCCAATGAAAAAGTCTACCTTTTACATGCATTGTGTTTTTATTTTTTATATGCCTTATTAAGTACTCATGGTATGTTTGTTCATATTACCCTTTGGTTTTTATTTATTTCTCCGAATTACAAAATTGCCTCTATTCATTAAGCGGCCCAAAACTGCTTGATAGGTAATGACAAAACCTTTTTCTCGAGGTGATCATTTAATAATATAGAGTTACGCTACTACTTTCACAAGACACTACTTTCGAAGTGAGAATATGCAAGGTTTCGTCCTCAGCTGTTGGTGTGTGGTTTTACTCGTCCTCAGCTGTTGGTGTGTGGTTTTACTCGCAACGACGGTAGAGACACTCGAATTATCTCGCAGAGTAAACCAGAAATGGCACTCTAAGGATGATAATACGAATGGTAAGTCTTCATGCCAAAGTCTTTTTTTTTTTTTTTTTTTTTTTTTTTTTCAAAAATCAGTTTCAATTGATGTTTTTAATTTCCATTTTAACAGAGGAAATATCACGAAAATGTGTTAACTTAATTTCGTAACCACACCACCCCAGTGGTAGTACCAACGTTGAAAATTATTTTCCAGAAGAAGGACATCAAGAAATGTGCTTCTGTGTAAATACGCCTCAGCTTTCTCTGTAGAACCCCATATATTATCAGCCCTCTTCCACAAACGAATTGAGCATCGAAACACTTCTATGATAAAGAAAGAGACTTTTATGATGAAGAAAGCGATGATTCTTTGAGGCTCTTTAAAAAGCTTAGATGTATTAGCATGGAACCACATTTAGACTATGAAGTCGCTGTTTTCAAGTGGATAACGTCATGTGATAAAAAAACATGAACGCTCACTGAAAGCTCGTCATTTCTTCTGTTTACTAATCCTAGCGTGATAAATCGATTTATTTTTGTCACGAGGTAGTTATTCACGTTACCAGAGGACCATTGGTCCTATAAACGCTCACCTGAGTTCTTTCGTATAAACTCGTATAGATAGCTATCAATTGTTCTGGGAGGACATTCTGTGGAATGCTGGTTAAGCTACACCTCAGGTTCCTGGGTTAGATCTCGGGCTTCTCCAGTCTTTCTGATAAGACTTTGAAAGACAATTCTGCCTCCATATGAATGAAATCTACTGACCAACTCTGATGAAACCAATACCTTAATTACCTGTTGGTGCCTCCTTTGATTTTGTGTGCAATGTTAGGCACTAATTACAGCCCAATCACAGTAAACTTATAGTGCTATGACATTTGTATTCATTAAGATGGTAGTTACTTATAGTGCTATGACATTTGTATTCATTAAGATGGTAGTTGTGCTGTGGTTCTCTCTAGTTTTATGTTTTGGTGTGGATTTTGGCCACCTTTAAGGAAAAAGCTGCTACATTTAACTATGCTTATCATACTATGTTGTCTTTGTACCAATACCTGTTTGTAAATTTGGTTGTTTCCGATATGGGTTTTTGTGAGCCTTTGTTCTCATTGTGCCAGTTCTTGATCATTGCTTTAATACCTTCTACTTCTATGCCCTGTCACAATAGGTCAGAATCAACCAATTGTCAGCATTTTAACAGTGCTACCCAGATGGGCCAAAAAGGAGTTTGAGTGAAAACAACTAGTTTCTTTATCTAATATTTTTATTTATTGAATTGCACTACAATGATCCTTATATTTCATCTATTAAAATCCATTTAACTTGGACCCTTATTACTGAAACACAAAAATACCACATGAATGAGCTACTGTAATTTATTTACAACAAATTCAAAGAGATGAAAAAAGTTGAGCTTAATCAATCATGATTCTGGGTTAATCTAGTATCTTATAGTGGGTGTAGAATTAACGAGACTGTCTATAACATTAAGAGTAAAAAAAAACATGCAAAGACTGGACTTATGCAAGTAAAATTTCTGTGGCTAAAATAAATACCTTGTAAAAATCATTGTAATTGTATAGTTTAACATAATATAACACCTATACCAAACCACAACATGGAAAATAGGTAGTGTACATTATTACTGGACAATATGTTTATAAACTTATTATCAATATACACAATATAGTATGACAGCTTAAACATAATAAAGTACATTTACTGATAGTATATTTCTATCATTCTTTCAATCCAGCATTATCTTCATTTTCCCTTAAATCTATATACATAATTGTAAATAATAAACACTTTTGATTTGTATTTCTATCATTCTTTCAATCCAACATTATCTTCATTTTCCTTTAAATCTATTTACATAATTGTAAATAATAAACACTTTTGATTTGAATTAATGTGAATTATAATCAACAACGAATAAAACTCTGATGACTATAATTTTGTGACGCAACAGGAGAATCTGTCCAAATCTCACAACCATCCGCTAATGTCCAGAATCTTTAAAATTAAAAAAGGCCACTCCCACTCACTGTTCAATGTTCATCAATATGCAATAATGTCTTTTTTTCAAAACCTTGCATCAATATATACTGAAAACCATTTTTCTTGCAAAACATTTATAAAACAAACATAAAACACTGTATACCACTTGTTACATCAGTTATCACCATATCATTACAATGATTTTTTCACAATGCATCTAACTGCCTGCTTTAATTTAACTGAAATCAGTAACATACTGTATATTTGAGATTCTATTCAAATCAGATGTTATATTCACAGTCTCTTTAATTCTAACATCTTATTTGAGAAGTGTTTTTATACACAAAATATAATATAACCATAACAAAATAACAACAGTTACTGCGTTCTACCATAGTGTAACATAAATGGTTTAAATGTGCTATTAATAATACATAACTTTTGATTCTGTTTGCAGCCTAAATGCAACTATTATGATAAAACAATTATTTTGTTCTTTGTTTATGTCCCTGTCAAGATCTTTTCAGTTATTCCAAAATAGAACAACTACTTTGTAAGTACTAGACCAATACTTTGGTGAATAAAATTTCTTTTACAAAGATACGACTCCACAGAGAAAGGGTTCTTACTCCAGATCTGATGGTCTACCACTGAGACTCCACACTCCCTTTTCAGGGAGCTAGTTCAAAAAATAATATATTTCCAATATAGTACATCAAACATTCCACACTGTGAGCTAATTGTAAGAATCAATAGTGCCAAAATAAAATTCAATATGATTGGAAGCAATGTTACAATTATTTAAAAAAAAAATTAAAAAAAAAAATAAAAAAAAAATAAAAAAAAATAAAAAAAAAAAAAAGGTGGCAACCCCAAAAATAAGCTAAACCACCGGATTCAATTGCTAGTGGGGTTACGCCTACATTTTTTATGATTTCCACAAAGACCTATATTCTCAATGCTACTCTAAAATGACATACAATTTGGAAGATTTTAGTAAAACTATGACAAAACAAATTTTGTTGCCAATCCAACAATACATGTACATTTTGTATTTAGCTCATTAAAGTTGGGTTGTAAAGTTGCCATGTAACTTATGTTAATACATGTAGTAATATTTGCCTCAGGAATGGGTGATTATCTTCATTCTGATCTTTTGTACTTCATTCATGTTCCGCATCATTCATTTAATTATCTACTTGTCTATGGCACAATATATAAGTTTATGATCAGACCAATAAGCTTCGAGTACATCACAAAACCCTTCAGAATTTGAAAATATCAAATCTAGTACTGATCCAGAGTCTGTTGTAAATTGCTTGATTTGCTGCATACATCCAAATAATGTCTCCACAAAATACACAAACCCCGTACTGGTACCATTTATCTGTATGTTGAAGTCACCTAATATGACTAATTTATCATTCAGATCAATAACTGGCCTAAGATGACAGTGAATGTCTTCTCTAAAATCAGTCTGTGAACTTTTGGGGTATTTGTACAACACAACAACTTGAACATAACCTCTCTGAATGCTGAATGTGCCCGTGAATATGAATTCAAATGACTTACATTGCATTTTCACAACTTTCTGAATCTGCAAGTACTCCTTTACATACAATGCAAGTCCATGATATGGTCTGCTGTTTGTCTCTTTTACTGTGTCATCAAGTCTTATAAGTCTGAACCGTTTCAGGGCAAAATGTACATTTTCATCCCTACTGCATAACCTTGTTTCTGCAAATCCAATGATGTCTGCTGCCAACACATTTGGTTCAAATTGAACATCCTTATAATGTTTATGCAATGATCTAGCATTATTGAATGCGATTTTGGTTTTGTCTGATCCGATTTTATAAAGAGGAACATAACACAGTTCTAAGGCAGCATCTGTGCGTAGCCTTTGCATCTCTATATTCACATCATCATCTAGCGCTAAAGCAGCTTCATTCATATTTAGTATATATAAATCTTCCAGCTTTTTCACTCTACTAAATGCAACATAGTGAACATGTGGTATTTTCCTTACTGGCTGCTGGGACAAATCAACAACTACCTTGTCAACTGTTGCACCTTCAGCTTTCCAGACTGTTTTACCTGAAGCTGGTGTCACTGGGAACTGGCTTCTCTGAAATGTTTTGTAGTTCACTATAAATGTTCGTTGTGTTTCAAATACAGGTGTCCAGTCTGAATGAATGCTTGAATTGTAGAATTTCTTGTTTTTCTCACGCGTTGCTCTACCAACCCGAGGGTCATCAAACAATACCCAAATAATGCTAGGACGGTTAGTTCCTTCCATCCACCTGAAGTCAATGTGTTTTACTACGCCAGTAGCACCATTAGTTAAACCATCTTCTACATCTACATTAGCTGTATGAACAACAATCATTCCAACAACTACTGTCAATGATTTCTTTAGCTGGCCTGTTTGTCCGTACTCTTTTGGGAGTTTATCAATCAAGGACTGGTGCATGCTGGCAGGAATGTTTGCAGAGACAACACTGTCATGGCATGGTATGACAATCTTTTCTCCTGGCAGCTGACTCAAAATAGCGTCATTGTGTTGGTCTACAAAACAATTCTGTGCAAACAAATGAAGGGCATCCTTTGGATAGTCACCAGTTTCACGGTCAACAACACGTGTCTGCAGCTTTTGTTTGTCTTCCTCTGTCATTTCATTCAATCGAAGTCGGTTTAATAACTGTGCAAATGGTAGATCGTCTTTCTGTCTCATGATATCAACCAATTCATACATTGTAAAGAGCTCTTTCCATAAGTTCCTTCCCAGTGAAGATGCTCCCTTTTTCAAATCAAGACTTATCAAGTAATCACCTACTGGCTTAAGCTGATAAAGATCCCCAACAGCGATAACACTTAAACCACCAAAAACTTCTTTTGTTCCCATCAGCTGCTGTAAGCGAGTGTCAATAAAGCTTAGTGTCATGTTGCCTACCATTGATATTTCATCAATAATGATAATTTTCAGATGTCTGTACTTAATTCTGAATGTATTTAACTCATCAGCTGCAAGATGATTGGTTCCCTTTTGATACATTTTCCTGTGGAATGCAGAGCAAATGGTTTGGCCACTAATATTAAAAGCAGCAAAGCCCATGTAAGCACACAGCAGAATTCTCTTATCATCTGGATTTTCTCCATCTTTCAAATTCAAAATCCTGAACAGACTTTGATAAAGTGCTCGAATCACTACTGATTTACCAACACCTGCCCCTCCTGTTAGAAAAGCATAAACCGGTTCATCTTTACATTTAATCCAGTGCACAATATGGTTAAAGAATTCTCTTTGTCTCAAATTAAGACTTCTGAGTAGTTGTAAGTATTCAACATCTGGTAATATAATACCACTTGTTTCTACTGGTGGCACTGAGCAAGTTGACTGTAATTCTATTCCAATGTCATAATGCCTCTGCTCTACAACTCTGCTTGGGTTAAAGCAAACAAATTTTTCTGATTCTGCTGGCCCTTCTTCTTCTGTCTCTCTATTTTCTTGCTCTGCATTTGGTGCAATTTGATCATAGTCCCTTTCATCATTTTCCATCATTTGTCTTGCAATCTCAAGCTCTTCAGCATGATGCTCATACTCATTTCTTTTGGACACCAGGGATGTCTGCACTGAGTTATACCGAGCTTCATATGTTCCAAAAGAACCTATCAAATCCTTCTGTTCATTTCGCCAAGGTACAAAAAGCATAAGCTGCTCTCTAAAGTAATTTTCTGGATCCCTTTTTCTGTTGTATCTTACATACCTTATTATTCTTGGTACTTTTCTGTTCTTGTATTTTGTTCCATTTTTTGCTTCAAACAACAGGTCTGAACTTTGACTGTTATTATCATCAAAGCTGTCATCACTTTCATCACCAGAGCTATTGAAACAACTGTCATCATCATTAACGTCATCAAATTTCTCTGAAAACTTATTCCCTTTTGGATAAGTAACATCAACCTTAGAGACATAATCAGCTAAACATAATTTCCCAAGCGCCCTGGGTCTTTTAGAATACCTCTGTATAATACTTTCAGATTCTACATCTGTGGATTCAGCTGGAAGTTCATCAAGAGCAGCTTTAGGCTTCAACAGAAAGATTCTTTCTTCTGGTATAGATGTGTTGATGAAAACAATATCCCTCGTACATTTTGTCAAAGGAATTTGCAGATCAAGATAAACAGCTTCTTGAGCACTGACCTCAACACAGTTAGAAAATACATTCCCAATATGCCTGACTTGTTTCTTTAGGTCAAGATTTCCTCTTCTAGCCTCTTTCGCTGCTGCATCAAGTTGTGCACTCATACCTCTCTGTGATTTACTTATATAACCAACTATATATGAAGCACAACCATATGGCTCAAGAACAATCTGAATGTCAAGATTAGCCTTCCAGGCAAGAAGTATGCTTTCATTAAATGGATTTATTCTCATTTCCTTCACTTTTCGCTTTAAGAAAACCTTTGGTGCTTTCAATGAGCTTCTTATGCAACAAATATAATCTTCGAAGTCCATTTTAGCAATTTTTTCTAGAAACTCATCAAATGGTATATCTTCATTTTCTTTATACTCGTTCATTGATTTTTGGAGATCTACATTCTTTTTCTTGTACTTGTCAATGTTTTCTTCAAGAGGATACAGCAACATAGTTTTCGGCAATGGTGGCAGTGGAAATCCAAACCTACATATTGGTTTCCCTTTTTTTCTGCAGGTTCTAGAATGTTTGTGACTTTGAAGGTTAACAAGATTTGCTGTTTTTTCATTATCACTACTGCAGGTAAGATATTGATCAACAAATTCAATTATTTCCTCTTCTGACTTTGTTTCTAAAGTTGGAGCATTCTCTACCCAAACAAGCATGTGAATATGAGGGGAGCCACGTTGCTGAAACTCAACTCTATAAAAATAGTCAAGTACTTTTCCAATTGGCTCAGAACTGCTTTTTAGAATTGTATTGAGGAACTCTTGAACCCTATGATCAAAGTACCTTGAACATGTAACTGGGTCTTTCTGAACTAGCTTTGTTTTCTCTTGCCAAGTAAGCTTTTCTAATTCTGTTTCGGAATATTCAATACCATCATTCAATTTTGCTAACATCTTCAATAGATCTGTCCATCTAGTATCGGCAGCTGACAATGACATAAACCAAGTAGGCAAAGAAAGTTGCCTAATCATTGCAAAAATATCTTTCTTACGCATTTCTAAATAGGCGGGTGAATTTCTCAGTTGGCGAAATATATAATAGCCTTCGTCAAGATTTACAAGTTTGTCCAAATAATTTGAATCTCTAGCTTCAGCTGCAGTTATTTTTTGTCCTCGCTTTTTACATCTTCTAACAGCTAGGTTGACTTTATCACTGATTTGTTTCATCTGTAGTTTTTTGTGTTTAAAGAATATATTTGGAACTGACTGTGCAGCTCTCCTGTCAACACTTCTCAATTCCCATTTAACAATGTCACTGTAATGAACTGGAACAATTCGTTCTTCCTTACTAGGTGGTGTTTGTCCACAGAATATGGATGGGAAGCACAAATATTCTGCATCTTTATCATTATATAGACTTATAGGGTGCTGTCCTTCACCTGGTGCAAAAGTGAAAACTTTGTCACACTTATTGTCAATATCAGCATCATCCACTAATGTATCTATATTGCCAACATGGTCACTGGCATCTATTTCGCTGTAATGATCAGAATCATAATCAGTTGGTGCATCAGAGTCCTTTTTAGTTGTGATGTCTTCCTGCTTTTCATTTTCCATACTATGCTTGTCATTAGTTTGTTCTCTTGAAACTCCTAAAAATTCTCTGACTGTTTCCTCAGCACTTTCAGTAACTTCCTGAAACCAGTCATCATCAATTAATATGCCAGAGTTCTTGTATAGCTTGCTGTTGTTCATAAGCCAATGTAGAGCAGTCAAAACTCTTAATGGTCTTACATTTTCTTTAAAGTCAACCGTTTTATAGGAAAGTTTCTTTTTCAACTGGATAGCAACTGTAAAATTATCATCCATTGGCCTTGGCAGACAGTTTATTGTAGGCTGAATATCAACAGGTACATTAATTACATTTCCTTTCAAGGAGTACTGGCCACCACGTGGTAATTCTCTTATCTGCATAAATGGAATACGCAGTGCTATTAATCTTTCTTCTAATTGATGTAAGTTTAGCTCTGGTGGCTTGATTGGCCACTTCATTCCATTAGTTACTGATAGCTTGGGAATTTTACTATCCCTTAAGGCACTTAAGCAAGTATGACATATCCATTCTTTATCATTGACAGATATAAAGTTTGTACAATGCTGCCGTTTACTTTCTGCTGGAATATGGGTATTCTTTAACATAGAAACACTTTTCCTGAACCATGTCTGGTGACAACAAGAACAGACATACAAAGGTCCAATGGAAATATCTGAATGAAATTGTTTGATAGCATTTTCAATATTTTCAGAGTCTTTGTGCTGATGTTTTGGAACACTATCTGTGTCATGCTTACATCTTTTTCTAGGAACATTAATTCCAGAATTATCTTCAAATTTTCTTTTTTCCTGCCTTACTTGTTGCTTCTTAATTCTCTCACATTCAAGAAAATAAGGATTTTCCCTTGCCTTCTTTTTTGATGCATTCTGGTATATTCTCTCCTTTGAATTAAAAGTCTGATTTTCCCTTGCTATTTGTTTTGATTTTCTTTCTTTTGTTTTGAACACAGGGTCTTTTCTTGCTGATTGCTTTGATTGCAACTGATACACAGTTTCCTTGGCTTTAAACACAGGATTGGCTCTCACAGATTGCTTTGATTCTCTTTCTTTTGCTTTGAATGCAGGATTTGTCCTTGCAAATTGCTTTGATTCCAACTGATACACAGTTTCCTTGGCTTTAAAAACAGGATTGGCTCTCAAAGATTGCTTTGATTCTCTTTCTTTTGCTTTGAATTCAGGATTTGTCCTTGCAAATTGCTTTGATTCTTTTTCTTTTGTTTTGAACACTGGGTCTTTTCTTGCAGATTGCTTTGATTCCAACTGATACACAGTTTCCTTGGCTTTAAAAACAGGATTGGCTCTCACAGATTGCTTTGATTCTCTTTCTTTTGCTTTGAATGTAGGACTTGTCCTTGCAGACTGCTTTGATTCTCTTTCTTTTGTTCTGAACACAGGGTCTTTTCTTGCTGATTGCTTTGATTTTAACTGATACACAGTTTCCTTGGCCTTAAAAACAGGATTGGCTCTCACAGATTGCTTTGATTGTTTTTCTTTTGCTTTGAATGCTGCATTTTGTCTACATTTTCTTCTATAATTTTTAAAATACTCCATGCGATTGTTTTTTCTTTTTGACCCTATTGCTCTTTTTAATTCTGCCATTGATATGCTTGACATACTATTTAGTTTTATTTGTGCTTTCTGAGCCTGTCTCAACCTTTGATCATTGAAGTAAGATTCCATATTATGTTCCATTTGATCTTTACAACTCTGTGTTTCTTCAGTTTTTTTTAATTTTGATAGGTAAGAAGTCAAACTGTAAGTTGGTGTTGGTATCTAAATTTAAACTGTCATAAAATGCATACATATATGTAACTAGGTCATTGATACTTGTAAAATTTATCAAACAGGATGTACCATCATTTGATGAAAGTCCATTTTCTCCATGAGAATGAGAATCAAAAAACACATACATGCCATTCTTTTTAAATACAGCAGAGCATATGGCCCCAATGGTTAAAAGACCTGATGATGTATACAAAAAGACTGATTGCAATACTTCATGAAGTGTTGGCAAACCCAGATTTTGAGTATCTAAAAGCACGCCACTTACAATCGGCAGTTTCTCAGATGTAAATTTCCCTATCTCCACTTTAAAATCATCTGGAATTTCTTCTAAAGTCAGCAGGTGGTGAATGAATTTTCCATCTTCTCTTAATTTGTTTATAACACTCCGATATAGAACATCTCCCTCACTAAGCACCTTGTCTAAAATAGAGCTCTTTTCAATATCAAGGCAGGAAGAGTAAGACAGCATACATAATGCATTACATGTGCACTGATATCCTCTTGATTGCTCAGAAAATCTGACATCATTCTGATGAAAACTTCCAAATACCAAATAACTTGCATTCCACAATTGTTCAGATGATCTTACCGCTTCGTAACACATCACATCATTATCTAACCCTGGTTCCGATGAATCTCTGTTGAAATGCTGCTGTACTAAATTATTTTTATCATGCCAAGCATGTTGTTTGAACATTGTTTTTTGTGAACAAACTGTTATATCTGCTCTTTCAGACAATTTTTCAACAACCCTTGATTGATAATCAACATCCACACCAGGAAAAGTATCGAGAAATACTGCATCAAAATCAGTCTGCACATTTGAGCTAACATTTTCTATGAGCTTGTTAAGATCATTAAGTAACTGTTTAAACTGACAGATGTTTGCCTGCTTGTCTTTTATAACCTTTACATGTTTTGAATCAGGACTTGTCAATAAAGCATTCTCTAACAACTTCTTATCCTGAAACTCAGTCTGTTTATTTTGTATATTTTCCATGTCTAATTCTGTGCGGTAAACTGGCTGTTTTTGATCATATACCTGTTTCTTTTCATGACTTTGTGCCTGCATCATTTCAGGACTTTCACTTTGTTCTGCCGGCATCCTTTCCGGACTTCCTGCCTGCATCATTTCAGGACTTGTCTTTGCCGGCATCCTTTCCGGACTTCCTGCCTGCATCATTTCAGGACTTGTCTTTGCCGGCATCCTTTCCGGACTTTCAGTATACTTACCTCTTGGCCTCTTTCTGTCCAACACTGCTCCATCTCCTCCATCTGTTCTTGACCTCTTTCTCCACTCTGATCTTCTCTCCTCTGACCTCCTCCACTGTTTCCGTCTAGGCATGTCTACTCACCTGAAAATAGAAAGAAAAGGTCATGTGTAGAATTGCTTAGATACCAACCTACCAAGAAATCGTCAAAATAGAATGTAGAGATATCATACTATTGAAGAAGTGAACAACATGTTACATTATAAAAGATAGCTTCTCTTTTATTGAAGCTTATCGTGTAGTGAATTTGACCTGAAGTGAGGGCACTGTGGGTATTAAAAAAAGAAGTGATCGGCTGCTCTACTATACAGGCTGATGTGCCTCTTTTTTCAACACTTGAACAGACCAGAAAGTATGATATTTCTAGCTTCTTAATTTGAGATTTCATATAACCACCCAGCAAGCACATGATATAACAACATCATATCAATGTCAATGTGATGTTATAAAGTCACACTGGCTTCGATCTAACATTGTTTGGATGTCATGTTCACACTAGGTAGACACCTTATCAATATTTTCTAAGATACTTATCTGTTACTTCAGCAGCATCACCAGTGCCTGTTCTTGATCTCTATCTCTATTCTTTCCATCTATTTTATAGCATATCTTCATGCACTTCAACCTCAAATGTATGGCAATTCATCTGAAAATAGAATGAAAGTAATATTTACCTACATTGTACATGATCCCAAGACAGTCGCAGTTCCATGATATTAAAGTAAAAAAATTGATGTTGTCATGAAATAGATCAGGGTCGACCCCTGCTCATCACTTATGCAAACTATGGTGCGCCTGAGTTCTTCATCCATCATATGTAATTTCAAAGAAATTGGTTTGTCCAAAATGAATTCACAAAAAAAGATATTCTAGCATGTACGTATGGTAACCATTTTGATCAAGATAAGAATTTGAATATTACAGATTTATACATGCATATAGCCCCAGGATATACACAGTCAACCTCAATGTTTTTTATAAACACAAATCTGTAAATATTCCTACTATTTCAAGCAAGTTTCCTCATAAATTACCTTTTCTCCATTTTCTTCCATTCATGTGCCTAGAAGATTTCAGTTGACTAAGCAATAAAAATAGAAGATTTTTATTATATATGGGTATGGCTGCCATCTTGGACATGTGACTGGATTATTTATGAACCCCCTTCATAGAGATCCTCCCTATGAAATTTGGCTTTGATATACAATGTGGTTTCAGACAAAAAGATCTTTATATATTTTGGTAATATACATGTACATTGCCTCAAGGTGAGGACAGACCAACCCCTGAAGTCCAATTCTTTTGAGAATCATAAATCATCAGTCCATTTACTCAAATCCTGCATGTTTTTCCCTATAAATGACATTTTGACACTTTTCTCCATTCAAATGCATGGCTGATCTACGTTGACCTTGCAGTAAAATAGGTCAAGGTCATCCCAGGGTCATGATTTATATAAACTTTATAGAACTCCTCTCCCGGATCCTTCATGTCAAGTTTCAAAATCATAGGCCCTCTGGTTCTAAAGAAGAGGATTTTTGGAGGTTTTTGGTATTTATAGCCATGACGGCCATCTTGGTCATGTGACCTTGTCCATTTATATACACTTTCATTCCCACTTCTTTACAATGCTCCTCATAAAGTTTGGCTTTGATTGGCCTAGCAGTTTCAGAGAAGTAGATCTTTGAATATCACTGTAATAAACATGTATATTGCCCCGGGGTGGGGGCAGACAGACCCCTGGGGTCCAAATTTTTTCAGGATCATCAATATTAAGTCCATTTGCCCATTTCCTGCAAGTTTTTCCCTACAAATGACATTTTAACACTTTTCCCCATTCAAATGCATGAGCGACCTATGTTGACCTTGCCGTAAAATAGGTCAAGGTCATCCCAGGGTCATGATTTATATAAACTTTGTAGAGCTCCAGTCACTGATGCTTCACATTAAGTTTCAAAATCATTGGCCTTCTGGTTCTGGAGAAGAAGATTTTTAAAGGTTTTTTCTATTTATAGCCATGGCAGCCATCTTGGTCATGTGACCTTGACCATTTATATAAACTTTCTTTCCCCCTTCCCAAGGATGCTCCATATGAAGTTTGGCTTTGATTGGCCAAGTGGTTTCAGGGGAGAAGATGTTTCATTATTATGGAAATATACATGTATATAGCCCAGGGGCAGGGGCAGACAACCCCCCAGGGGCTAAAATTTTCTATTAACATTAATCTTCTGTCCATTTGCCTATTCCCAGTAAGTTTTACCCATTAAATAGCATTTTACCATTTTTTCCCATTCAAATGCATTGGCGACCTAAGTTGACCTTGCCGTAAAATAGGTCAAGGTCATCACAGGGTCATGATTTATATAAACTATGATGGACCCGCGTCCCTAAGGCTACATACCAAGTTTCATGGAAATCGGCCCACTGATTCTGGAGAAGAAGATTTTTAAAGGTTTTTGCTATTTATAGCCATGGTGGCCATCTTGGTCATGTGACCTGGACCATTTATATAAACTTTAGTTCCCCCTCTCTAAGGATGCTCCACATGAAGTTTGGCTTTGATTGGCCAAGCGGTTTCAGAGGAGAAGATCTTTGAAATTGTGAACGACGGACGACGACGGACGACGACGGACGACGGACGACGGACGCCGGAGCATGGGTATACTATAAGCTCACCTGTGAGCCTTCGGCTCAGGTGAGCTAATAATGCAACGAAATTTTACGAAAACAAAAAACAAAAAAAAAAAACAGAGGACCAATGGTCATGTAAACGCTCACCTGAGACCTAGTTATCACTTTTTCGATATAAAAGCCTATGTTTCCAAAATAAACATTGCAGTAAAATAGATCAAGGTCATCCTAGGGTCATCATATGTACAAGCTATGATGGGCTGAAGTCCTAAAAATGCTACATACTGAGTTTCGTGAAAATTGGCCAGCCGGTTCTGGAGGAGAAGTGGTTTTTACCAGATATGGGCATGGCAGCCATCTTGGTCAGGTGACCCGGATTTCACGATCAAACTTTCATTCCCCCTACCCATGGATGCTCAATATAAAATTTCACTTTGATTAGCAAAGGGGTTTCAAAGATGAAAATTAATCTAAAAATTGATCTAAATTAATCACAAACCTTCATCTACAGTGTACTCCATTAGTTGTTTGCATCTACCACTTTTCAGGTCTAAGGCTGCAACAGTTTTCAAAAAATCCATAGTTTTCACTTTTTCCCATGTAAAAGCCTATGTTTCCAAAATAGGTCAAGGTCATCCCAGGGTCATCATTTTATCAAACTATGATGGGCTGGAGTCACCGATGCTACATACCAAGATACCTTGATTTCGCGATCAAACTTGAAATTCCGCTACGCAAGGAGGCTCCACATAAAATTTCAACTTGATCGGCCAAGCGGTTTCAAAGAAGAAGATCTTTGAAATTGTTGACGATGACGGACGGACGACGGACTCAAGGGCACCTAACTCCGCAGCGGAATTCTGAACTCAACCGAGATCTCATGGCTGTCCTTGTTACATGGAAGAATGAAGAAGATCTGATCAAAAATAACAAAGTTAATGCGTGGACACCATTATCCCATTATAAGTCTATGGGGATTTTTTCAAACGCTCATGGGTAGATAACTCCACGGCCCGTGGTCGGATCTGGCTGAATTTCGAACTCGTCCGAGCTCTTATGAATGTTGTTCTTTGCGAGTATGGAAAAGATCTATCTGAAAATAGCGGAGATAACATTTTCTCCATACAAAGTCTATGGGGATTTTTTCAAACGCACAAGGGCAGATAACTCCGCAGCCCGTGGTCGGATCTGGCTGAATTTCGAACTCAACCGAGCTCTTATGTAAGTTATTGTTCCTTGCAAGTATGGAAAAGATCCAATTGAAAATAGCGGAGATAATGCGTGGACACCATTTTCCCATTATAAGTCTATAGGTATTTTTTCAAACGCTCAAGGGCAGATAACTCCACAGCCCGAGGTCGGATCTGGCTGAATTTCGAACTCATCTGAGCTCTTATGTAAGTTGTTGTTCCTTGCAAGTATGGAAAAGATCCAACTGAAAATAGCGGAGATAATGCGTGGACAACATTTCTCCATACAAAGGCTATGGGAGTCGTCTGTTGCCGTAGCAAGGGAGAGCTTTCAGCAAGCCCTTTCATCTGCTTACAGTCCGAGCGTGATAAATCGCCTCATTTTTATCACGGGGTAGTTATTCACTTTATACTGCAATCACAACATGAGAAAATATCAAAACAACTCACTATTTCTTTCGCTTTCAAGTGTGGCTGCTGCCATCTTGTTTATTTTGACAGTAGCCTTATCACAATTAATGCGCAAGCGAAATCACCAGGTGCGCGTAAGCAAAAATAGTTCCTACTGTCAGCTTGGAATTTTGTTTTTTTTACACTCAAAACAGTAATCATGTGTAGATCGACGCAGAAATTCCTAAGTGGGTCATTTATTGTCACGGTTTATTCATGTTTGCTGATTTTCTGGAGGGTAGCCATTAGCCGTAGTATTGACCTCTCCATATGTTTTCAGTATTCTGTCAATCATTTGACGTAATAAAGCTCTTTAGGGGTTTATGAAGGTGCATTTTCATTTCCGTTTCTATATATATATTGAATTCCCTTTCTTGGGCCTCACACTTCGAGGCTAGACTAGGCTAGTGGTTGTTTTGTCTGCCATTTTTTGTCACTTTCACTTCGATAAATAAATTTATTTTCTTCACTCAAACAAGATCAGTACATACGATGCTTATGATAAAATTACACTGGAGATATATTGTTTAATGATATTAACTAGGGTTACTTAGTTTCAAATATTTTTAAATTATAAGATTTGGACGAACTCTCTCGTTGACCTATTTATCGGTTTTTATCGGATTTTTACGATCCATATGAAATTATGTTGTTTCCAATACAGTGTTCTCTTTCTCGTCCGCCATATATAGATGATTGACATGCGGTATCACGAATTACCGGATTGGACCGAAACTGTCCGAAACGAACCGATACTGTCCGGAACGGACATAGATAATATCAAAGCTACAAAGCTAATCATGGGTCACCACATACACAGTATGGGAGCGGAAGTGAACGAACAACTGCGATTGTACAGGACTTGCGACTTTGTACAGTGACGATCGGTCACTCGCACTCAAAAAGTAATCACATGGTGTGTTAAAATGTTTACACGGCAGCCATGAAGGTGGATTTTGTTACTGGAATTTTGTTTGCGTAAGTTTTCACATATTTATCCCTTTCATTGGTGACAGTGACATAAGAATCAATGACCGTATCGCTTGAAAAAACAACATTGATCAGTAGACCTGGGTGTTCCCCCGATCTGGACTGCTTTATAAAATAGTGTATTAAAATACGAAAACAATATCAAATGCTTATTTTTTATATGTCCTGTAATCATTCAATTAACTATGTGGCGGACAGTCAATGAAACTGTGAGTAGGTGCGTAAAAGGCATTAGATATCCGTTCAAATGTAGGTCAGTATTTTTGGGTCAATTGTACGGTCACTTGTACTTTGATTGAACAGTCTCTTGCGATCAAGAAGAATTTAAATTGAACGGTCACTTGTGCTCGTGATTTTACAATTGTAGATATTAGAACATTCTAGGACAACTCTGACTGGAGATTGATATCCACTTACTACACGCACTAGCATACTGCTTTAATTCGCCTTTTTAAAAGAGTGATAATGGCTGAGTGAATGATATTAGTTTCTAGAAAATGTGGCAAACTCTTCACTTGTTTATCATCGAAGTGAGCACATTATAACGCATCAATTTCTGTTGGCTTTTTGGCATTTGATATAGATATTGAAATGATTTTTGGCAATCCCCGCACTTTTCTTTGAGCACGGGGTCGTGCCTCTGTGGTTCCATAGTGAGTTTGACTTGGCGTTGCATACAGCACATTCGTATTTGAACTGCTTGTCATGAATACTCTTGCAGTGAAGTTTTTAATCCAAAACGGGACTTAAAGGTCTTCCCGCAATCGTTGCAAAGATGGTGATCTGTCTGTTCTTCATGTCCTCTGTCGTCTGAATCTACGTGGACCTTCATATGTCGTTTGAGGTTTGATTTGTAAATAGATTTGTAATCACAAATAGAACATTCGTGTGCGCTAGGGTTTAAGTCAAATGACCGATCTAGTCCACCTATTTCGAAAGAGTCATCCATGTTTAAAAAACGTAAATAAATGAGCCGCCGCGTGACAAAACCAACATTGTTGTTTTCGAACAGGTCCGACACAAACCGGGCTGTACAAGCACAGAAGATGGATAGAGACTGAAAATTTTGGATTTACAAAGTAGAGGAATTGTAGTCTCCGTGTAGCGAAAACAAAGGTGCTGATCAGCTTCGCATTTTCTGCGAAGCTGATCTGCGCCTTTGGTTTTGTATATGCAGATTGTTGGTGTTCTCATGAGGCGGCTAAAATGTATGACTATTAAGCTTATCAGGATAGTGCTCCTTGCATAAACAGCACTGAATTATACCCATGAAGGAAATAAAACTATTTCCACGGCGGTATGTCTGCTTTGGTTCTTTGATAACATTTCATATGCTGCTCCTACATCTTTAATAATAATTCAGAGTACCTCCCCTGGGCATACATTCTGTATCTTGTAACAGTTTCTGAATAGCTATCAGTTTGGAAAAGCTGCTTACTCGATTGATCCTGTGTTATTTAAATGTAACAATACTTATTTGCAATTTCGTTTGCTTTCTGCCTTGATATTAAGAACCAGACTTTGGTTCTGATTGAACCAGTTCCTGTACACGGGTGGGAGCTTAGTACTACTCCATCACAATAGGATCGGTGTAATAGGGTTAAAAATCGACACATAGGTTGCACTAAGTAATATTCCATCACAATAGGTCGGTGTGATAGGTTTAAAAATTGACACACAGGTTGCACTAAGTAAATTCAACCGCATTTCCAAAATTATACCACGCAAGTGATCGTTCAAGTTAATCGCAGTTGATCTGTACAAGGGATCATCTGATGACTGCAGGTGACTGTACAATTATGCTATTCGCATGATCCGTATTTTCAAAATTTCACGAATTGCAGTTGAATGTTTGAAGATGGTCTATATACGCTCTTATAAAGGGATTCTGCCAGAAGAATAAATGCTAAGCAAATGTTTCTTTAAACACGTTTTACGGATATTTACAATGTTGTCTAATGATAGACAGGTGATCAGAACACAATTTCTTCTCATGCAGTATCAAACCAAACATGTTTCGTAGGTCGGAAAATAATAAAAACATTTAACTCACCGAAAACGTGTAGCAAAACAAATATAGTTGCCTATCCTGTGTGACACTTACACATTTCGCTACCCGTGTCAATACTGCAAGTGACCGATCGTCACTGTACAAAGTCGCAAGTCCTGTACAATCGCAGTTGTTCGTTCACTTGCGCTCCCGTACTGTGACATAGTAGCATGTGAAGAATTTTATGTACACAACAATATTGTGATTTACTTAGAACGCAAGAAAACCGTACCCGAACCGTACCCGAACCAGATTTCTTACAGTACTGATTTATGCAACATCACGCGACGCCACACAAAAATGTATTGATATTGATCGAACTCTTAAAACGCAACCGTTTGTAATTTCAAGTGGAGATAAAATATTTAAATTCCTGTAGTGCAAAAGTTCACAAAAGATATATCAGATTTTAGGGAAAAAATGGGGAATTTGGAAACTTTTGATTCATTTTTTTTCTGTTTCAACTATGTGACTTTTTCTAGGCGTTAATTTTTCAAAAAATATATATTCATTAGAATACTTATAAGAATTAGTATTATCATTGCCTATATTTGAAAGGAAAATATGAACGGATTGTTCCAATATTTTCCAAGTGGGTGATGAGGTTCGAATGAATTTCTATATTGATTCTTTCTTTAATCTAATTATGTTAAGGAGTTTATGAAATGAATGTAATTTCTTTGTTTTAATGTTTTTGGTGATTTTATGTTGTATAGATTTCAATTAATATACTTTTAGCAGCATTAAAGTTCTTTAAATGCACCTGCCTAACCTTCAGATAATAGTCTGTCCGTCTGCTATTTATTATGAGCCAATTTGCCAATCAGCATTAAGCAGGCTCCATTTTTTGTTTTCGTTGGTCGAGTCGAAATGTATGCATTTTAAAAAACCTCTGTGTTCTGAGCTATTTGGGTGAATAAATTCGTTGGATTTATGATATTGGTAAGTGGTTAGCAAAATTTAATGTGCATACGCTGTCATTGTCTTTAAATGCCCCAGGGTTCAATATTTGAGCCACCTCGTGGGAAAACCAACAATGTGGTTTCCGACCAGGTCTGACACAAACCGACCTGTACAAGCACAGAAAGGAGCTAGAAGCTTGAAATTTCGGATTTAAGTAGAAGAGGAATCGTACTATCCGAGTAGCGAAAACAAAGGCGCTGATCAGCTTCGCGGTAACCGCGAAGCTGATCTGCGTCTTTGTTTTTGCCTATGCAGATTGTTGGTTTTCCCATGAGGCGGCTCATTCAAAGCCTGAACTTTTGCGCTTGACCTATTTACACCATTCGTTAACTGAAGGTGTGTCCGTGTTGACCAATCGAATGCTGGCATTGCGGCTAATCTTAGGGCGAGTCGACTTAGAATCCGCCTCTTTGGGTTTATACTAGTGGTAAGTTAAATTTAATGGAATACGCTTTCATTGTCTTTAAATGTCCCAAGGTTCACCATTTAAAGCCGCAACATTTGCGCTTGACATCATTTATTAACTGAAGGTGTGACTGTTTCATTGGATTTGCAAAGCCAGATCTTCTTCGCCGCACTTAAAATAGAAGAAATATGATGGCACGCGAGATTAGCGTCATGTTACTTTAAATAACAATAGTCGGTGATTCCTAGGTATTTTCTCTGAAGAAAAAATGGCGTCGTTTGTGAAAAAAAGAAGAAGATTTCTTAACGATTTCTTACCTTCATAGACCAATGTAAGTCATCTAACTTCTTCAGCCCTCTTTTATCTATCTACATATTCTGAGTCGATCAATTTCTGATCATCATCTCAGGTGTTGAGTGGGTGCTAAATTTTGAATTTAGCAAGATGGGGAGAACACTCGGGATGGGCCAATAAAACTATTTAGAAGAAGCTAAACAGAGGCATACTAAAACGTATACCTCTGAACCCCTGATCTAAATGAGAGCCTTAAATTCTTCAGCAGTCTTTGATGAGACCACTGAAGAGGGAAGACTTTTCCATTAGGGATAGTCCTCGGGGGGAAAAAAAGAATTCTTCAGAGCATCACTATATAGGCCATATATCTTGTGTATTGTGAATCATGGGATGAACTGGTTCTTCTTAAGTCGGGTGCTGGGGTCAGATATCTATCTTTATCAAGAGACGCTGTACCGGAGTGAATGTTTTAAACGAAAGTTAAGGAGGACTTCACCCTGCGGTCCTCCAGGGATGGCCACTCGAGTTCATCCCCAACATATCATCAACGTTAAGATAAGATAAGATAAGCTTTATTTCAAGTCGGCAAGACATCCTACACTACTGTAACCCATTGTCTGCAGATCCAACTGGCTGCTGTCTTCTGCACTTTCTCCACCTTTTTTGTCTCAGTTTTATTATAGGGATGCCTGTTCAATTATATATGCGCTCTCGCCGTGGCGTGATCACAACAAATATAGAGATAAGCATAATTTACACTTTGAGAAGCTGATGAGCTGGCATCTGAGCTAGGTCCAGTATATTTGCACATCTTTGTCTCAACAGTCAATAGTCTATCATACTTATGATTTATGTGACACCCTCATTTCTGAGTATATTATGCGCTGCGCTCTGGTGAAATCCCCAAAGAATGGTCTTTAGCAAACATTTGTCAGGTCAGAGAAAGTCATGAAACCACATTATGTCGAAGGACAGAAGTTCTCGTACCTCCATAAGACCCAAAATGACTGAAATCGCAGAGAAAGTCATAATTAAGCTCCAATATTTTCAAATTGTCTAATCAAATAGTAACAAAATCAAGAATATTGCATCTAGGTAACAATAAGACATACCATTTTCCCTTTTTAATCATTTGAATTAAGAATATGGGCCGAAATAGTCATAGTCTGAAATGGTTATGGGCCGAAATGAACCGAAACCGCTGGCTAAAGTGATTGATTTTACTTCAAAGGTAACAAATCTGATTCACGTTCAAAATTGTATAGGGTAATGCTGTGACTGTATAGGTTAAAGCTGTGGCGGGAAAAACATGCAGCTAGGTTGAAAGGTAGTATGACTAGCATCCTTAAAAAACTTAAATGGGAATCCATGCAGAAAAGAAGGAAGGATGATAGAATTACATTGCTTTACAAAGGTCTAAAAGAGATCAAGAGTCAAAATACCCACTAATGACCTATATCCCATTCCAAAGAATATGCATTGAAGAAATCAACACTCCTTGGCATTTCAGAATCAGATACCTTCAGCAAGTACAAACTTTATGCATAATTACATAGTTTTCCCCAAGCCTATTGGGGATTGAATGATCTCCCTAATTCTATGATCTCCTCCGCCGAAATGTCTGATGATTGTCTTGTGTGTCTAATTTTCTTTTTTTGGTGAGAGCTTGGGGACTAACCCCCTCCGGTCATGCCCCATCCCCTCTGGTGTCGTATTGCCAATTTGACGTTTCACCAGTAAACTGTCAGGGAAGGGAATGCATGTGTAAATCAACAATGCAAGTTACTTTATCAAATTCCTCATATGGCCAGCAAAAAAGGATTGAAGTTTTAGTTTATGTGTTGTTGTCCTCCTTCAAGTTCTGTTTTAAATGTGGGTTTGGGACCTGTGCCTCTGACATATTACATCATTGTTGGGGAACTAAAAGAGGGACTTAGTTGGTGTATTTATGTTAGGTGTATGAATAGCGATTGTGGTGCAGTAAACAGGGCTCCATATGGAAACACTCAAGAAGAAGTCACCACTGGGTATGCCATTCTTTGCTGTGAAATACAAAGATGGAAACTAGTCACTGTCGCTAATAATTGTTATTTTTAGCTCACCTGAGCTGTAAGGCTCACAAGGTGAGCTTATAGGATGGCCAATTGGCCATGATCCGTCGTCCGTCGTCCACACTTTTCAAAGATCTTCTTCTCTGAAACCGCTTGGCCAATCAAGGTCAAATTTTATGTGAAGCATCTATAGATTCGGGGAATCAATGTATATATATAATCTAGTTCACTTGACCAAGATGGCCGCCATGCCCATATTTGGTAAAAACCCTTCAATTTTTTTTCTTCGGAAACACTGGATTGATTTCATTGAAACTTAGCATGTGGCATTGGGGACTGGAGTACTACAATTATGACCTATGGATGACATTGACCTATGTTATGGCAAGGTCAACATAGGTTGCCCATGCATTTGAATGGGGAAAATTGTTAACTGTCATTTGAAAGAAAAAAACTTGCAGGAAATTGGCAAATGGACCAAAGATATGCGATTCTGAAAAAAAAATGGACCACAGGGGTGGGTCTGCCCCTACCCCGGGGCAATATACATGTATATTGCAATAATATTCAAAGATCTTTTTCTCTGGAACCACTTGGCCAATCAAAGCCAAATTTAATCGGAAGCATTTATGGAAAGGGAGAATCAATGTGTTTATAAATAATTTAGGTCACATGATCAAGATGGCCGCCATGCCCATATATAGTAAAATCCCTTCAAAATCGGGTAGATCGATTTCATCGAAAAACATGGCATGAAGTATCAATGACTCAAGTCCTACAATATGTGTGTAAATCATGACCCTGTAATGACCTTGATCTATTATACGGCAAGGTCAACATAAGTTGCCAATGCATATTAATCATGTTAATGGGGAAAACTTTTAAAAAGTCATTTAAAGTGAAAGTATTGCAGGAAATGGGCAGTAGGTCTGAATATAAATAATTCTGAAAAAAAGGACCCCACCCTGCCCATCTGTCCCCACCCTGGGGCATTATACATGTATATTATCATAATATTCAAACATCTTCTGCTTTGAAACTGCTTGGCCAATCAAAGCCAAATTTTATGTGAAGCATCTATAGAATCGGGGAATCAATGTATATATAAATAATCTTGTTCACATGACCAAGATGGCCACCATGCCCTTATGTGGTAAAAAACCCCTTAAAAATCTTCTTCTACGATACGGGTGGACCGATTTCAAAGAAACTTGGCATGAAACATCAATTGCTAAAGTACTACAATGTATATATAAATCATGACCCTGTGATGACCTTGAGTTTTTTTACAACAAGGTCAACATAGGTTGCCAATGCATATAAATGGGGAAAACTTTTAAAAAGTCATTTGAGGTGAAAAACTGGCAAGAAATGGTCAGTAGGACTGAATATTAATGATTCTGAAGAAAAAATAAATTGGAACCAAGGCCTCATATGCCCCCACCCCGGGGCAATATACGTGTATATTACCATAATATTCAAACATCTCCTCTGAAACCAATTGGCCATTTAAAGCCAAATTTTATGTGAAACATCTATAAGAAGAGGGGAAACAATGTGTATATTAATATATACACAAGGTCCTGAAAACGAAAGTAGAATCTGGACAAACACAGGCTATAATGCCTTGATTGTGTCGTTGGAAGCTTTGAGTATTAAGAGGATGCACATCGCATTGAATTTTGTAACATGTTACATCAACACTAAATTTGCTTTTGAGACATAATTTGAAAAAAATTTAAGCTTTTCTTTCAACACTTTGATTGCCTTTCTACTGGTGGCCAACTTGCTGTTGTGGTGGTCGTATTGATTAATTGGGATAACAATGTAAATTTTTTGATCATGAGAGAAAGCCAGAAACATGCAATTGTCATTTCCGAATTCAAGGTTCCCTTTCAATGCTGAGATTGATTGATATTGGTGGTCCACTTGATATAACAGTGGCCATATTGGTTAATGGGTATAACAATCTAAATGTTTTGATCACGAGAAATAGCCAGAAAATACAACTCATTTTCTGTTATCAGTCAGGACAAAAAGAATGAAGATACACATACCAATACAGAAACATCTCTGAGAACACTTGGTAGTCTCGGTTATTTGATACAAAGTTACCATTATTTGAGTTAAAATGAACATTTTTCAAAACAATTTTGAATTTTTTATAATAAATGTTTATCAGATCAATATTGATGACAATTTAATCAGTTGAATTTTGCTGGTTCCTCTTTAAGTCTTACCATGAAAAATTACATTATAATCCTCATTAAACAATACGACCACAACAATATCAAGCTGACCACCGGGAGTAATATCAAGTTGACCACCAATAGAAAATTTATGTCAGAGTTGAAAGGAAAGCATGAATGTTTTTATCGCAACTGCTTATAGCTGGGTGCGATATAGGAGTCCAAATTTCCGTCCGTCAGTCCGTCCGTCCGTCTGTCCGTCCGTCCGTCCGTCCGTCCGTCAACAATCACGTCGAAGTTAGGTTTTCTCTACATCTATTATAGCTTTGATTGTGAAACCTTGTATAGTTATTGTCCTTGATATTCCCTTCAAGCATGCACCTTGACCCAATGTCCTTTACCTATATTTCACGGTCCATTGACTTTGTTAATTTTTACGTCGAAGTTAGGTTTTCTTTGCACCTGTGATAGCTGTGAGTGTGAAACCTTGTATAGTTATTGTCCTTGATATACCCTCCAAGCATGCACCTTGACCCGATGTCATTTACCTATATTTCACGGTCCATTGACTTTGTTAATTTTTACGTCGAAGTTAGATTTTCTTTGCACCTGTGATACCTGTGAGTATGAAACCTTGCATAGTTATTGTCACTGACATTCTCTTCAAGCATGCACCTTGACCCTATGCCCTTGACCTATATTTCATGGTCCATTGACTTTGTTAATTTTTACATTGAAGTTAGGTTTTCCTTGCACCTGTGAAAGCTGTTAGTGTGAAACCTTGCATAGTTATTGTCATTGGCATACCCTTAAAGCATGCACCTTGACCCGATGTCCTTGTCCTATATTTCTCTGTCCACTGACTTTGTAAATTTTTACGTCAAAGTTAGGTTTTCTCTGCACCTGTGATATCTGTGATGTGAAACCTTGCATAGTTATTGTCCTTGGCATACCCTTCAACACCCACCTTGGCCTGATGATCTTGACCTATATTTCATGGTCCAATGACTTTGTACATTTTTACGTCGAAGTTAGGTTTTCTCTGCACCTGTGATAGCTGTGAGTGTGAAACCTTGCATAGTTATTGTCCTTGGCATACCCTTCAACACCCACCTTGACCTGATGTCATTGACCTATATTTCATGGTCCACTGACTTTGTAAATTTTTACGTCGAAGCTAGGTTTCCTCTGCACCTGTGATAGCTGTGATTGTGAAACCTTGCATAGTTATTGTCTTTTGCATACCCTTCAAGCACGCTCCTTGACCTGATGCCCTTGACCTATATTTCATGGTCCACTGACTTTGTAAATTTTTACGTCGAAGTTAGGTTTTCTCCGCACCTGTGATAGCTGTGAGTGTGAGCCTTGCATAGTTATTGTCCATGTCATACCCTTTAATTGCACACCTTGACCTTGTGCCCTCAACATATATTTCATGCTTTAAATTAATTATTTTCCCGATGCAGGTGCGATATCGACCTCCGCGGCGTTCTTGTTTTAAAATAATGGCTTAAAAGCAAAATTAAGTTTTGAAAGATAAAGTACACTGCTGTGAATAGGGGTTATAAGAACGTGTGCAGTCATGTTTTCGTTCAATTCGCATTCATTGTAGAAGTTTATTGTGTAGTATTTATGCTTTGTCAATGATCATGTATAGCAGCCCACATGGCTGAGCGGTTAAGAGCGCTGTTTCTTAATCACTCGATCATCTCTCCGCTGTGTCTGGTGTGGCTTCGAGCCCCGCTCTGGCTACATGTGAGACAAGCCAAGCTCTGCTTGCGGGTGTGCCAGGTGGCTTTTCATGGGGTTCTCTCGTTTTCCCCCACCTACTGATTGGCCTGTCTCATATGAGCTGAAATAATCTTGAAAGGGACGTTAAACTAAATTAAAAAAAATGATCATGTATGATTTAATTTGTTCAATTCCAGGCACACGCAAAAGCTGGCTTATCCCACGAGTAAAACACAGTAACTTCCGCTAAAACAAGAGGGTGGGACAAACCAGGAGGCCCAGGAAATTAGGTATTGTTGCACAGAAGCAGTAAGTTTAGTGTACAATGAGTGGCAGGCCTGATTAGTAACATATTTGATTATGGAATTATTTCTATGGCCATTTTTTTTCTTTTGCTGATTCAAGAACAGCTAGTGGTGAAAGAAATGAGCACAAAATGCTGGTAACCTGCCTTTAAAGAGTCTTTCCTAAGAATAGTTTTACAAGTATAACTGACCTTAGCTCTTGGCTGTGAACTGAACCAGTCATTTCAGAGGTCTTACAGTGTCAGATTGAAAATTCAAACCAGATTGTATGCTCAGCTGTGTTGAGCATGAAGAAAGATTCATAATCTTGAGATCAGATGAACTTTATAATGTAATTATCTCTGTTACTCAGGTTCAGTATAATTATACCCCCGGCATTGATGCCGGCGGGTATATAGTTTTAACTTTTCTGTTCGTCCGTTCGTATGTTAGTTCGTTTCTTCGTTATTCCAGAACGTTCGTAGAATTAACGGGAACCAATGACCATATTCCATTCATATTTGGACCATAGGTACGTTTCTTTTTTATGAGTTCGAACCCCAGGGTGTCCAAATCTAGGTCCCCTTGAAATGTGCTGTTAACAATGTTAATGTTTCTTCTCTAAGTTCATACCTTAACAAGCAGTTAAAGGAATGTATTCTTATTTAGTTCATAGATACCTTATAGGGTTTGCTTTCTTGTTCCATGTCTCCAAATCCTGAGTACCATCTCCACGGGTGGAGCTAGAGGTCAAAATCTAGGACACCTTTATAATATGATAGATATCATGATAAATTTTCTTTAAATCTATTTTTGACATCCTAAAAGTCTTGTCAGAAAGCAATTTTTCTTAGACCATTGGTACTGTGTAAGTTTCAGACTCTAGGGTCCATGTGCAGGGGGTGGGGCTAGAGGTCAAAATCTAGCATTTCTTTGAAAATTGTATTTTCTGTACTTTTCTTTACCACCATGTTTAGAAATCATTCATACTTGCAGCCCAGGGTGGGTCTAGAGGTCAAGATTCTTTTTTCGAAGAATGACATTATATTTTCCATCTAGGACCGAGGACCTGACCCTCAATGTCCACAATCAAGTCCTAGATTGAGTATACATGTTAGCTCATTTATATAGTGCTCATAAATAGATCTGTCATTCTACTACACTCCCCACTTCCCATGGTTTTAGACAGAGCATTTTGCAAATACATATTTATAATATGTACTTGTTGAGGGTGCACTCTTTTATTCGGAAATTGAGGTTTAATGTGTCACTGTCAGTGAGCATGTCAACTGTTTGGGGGCATGGGCTTAGGGGTGGGGGGAAGAGCTACCAGCCGAGGGTAAACGTGCCTCTCAATGCACTTTTTCTAGTTCATTTTATTTATTTTTTCAGAAATTGAGCATGATTTCAGTGTGGGTGTGGGGAGACTTTCCGACAGTGTTGTGAGAGGGAATTTCAAACCAGTCATTCCCACAGGATCCCCTACCTTAATTGTGTTTGAAACAACCAACTAAGTATGACATCTTGATTTCTGTTCTGTGTCAATTTTGAAAAAAAAAACAAACAAACAAAAAACAAAAGGATAAACATAACTGTTATAATATACATATGCTAAAACAAAGTTTCAAGCCTCTAGTCATCACTAATATTACAGCAGAGCATAAATTGTATAAGACCTTGTCAGAAGCCTCAAATACATTTTATCTGTTGACATGGATGAAGGCTTGTAAGCTACATGTACGTTGTGTGTTACAACACTCAGAACACTAAGGTTTACATAACCACTTTCCATTAGGCTCTCACAGTTAGTAATGACAGTATATATAAAGTCGTGTAGAGTTGATTCCACTATCTTATTTTTGTAATGTATGTGAGATATGTGTAGGCAGTTTATTTTTCTGTTAAAATGGCAATTTATTGATTTCCACTTTGAGATGGATAGATGCCCCATATCACGTGGATTGCAGCTTTTGAATTGGGATATAGATCAACATTTAATGCATGCAAAATACCAACAGTCTACATCACTCAAGGCACACGAGGTCGCTGGCATAATGGAAATTGGATCAAATACTTTGACTGTCCACGGCCAACCAGTTCAAGCTGTTCTGCAAGCCTGCAGGCAAGAATCACTTGCGAAAGAATGATTTTACCTACAATGCCCACAATGAAATTGGAGATGTTAAGACTCTAGGCAGCTTGATAGCTAATACAAATATGCCACGTAAAGAACTTCTAGACCACAGCTTTCTGCTACAGGCTTCATATAATTTTGTGTTGTTCAATCAGGAAAAGAAGAAGAAAGTAGGCATCCTTGACATTATGGTTGTAAAAGGAGTCTTTCAGTGCACAACAGCAGAGATCAGTGTCTGCTCTGGACTTTGACTGTCTCATTTGATGACATATTTGTATCAACTGGAGTTGACTATTGTAGTGTGGTTCTATAAAGGACAAATGGCGTAGATCCTAATCAGGCATAGCAGTCTTTCTCTAAATTGTACAAATTTATTGTTTTTAGCTCACCTGAGCCGAAGGCTCACAGGTGAGCTTATAGTATAGGCATGATTCCATGTCCGTCCGTCTGTCTTCGTCCGTTGTCGTCCACAATTTTATAGATCTTCTTCTCTGAAACTGCTTGGCCGATCAAGCTTAAATTTTATGTGGAGCCTCCCACCCACTTTGTCCAGTGACTGTATGTACTTGTTGACTGTCATGTGAGTGATCGTTGCCCTTGGGCTATTTGTGATGTTTTATATAGCTATGTTTCCACAGGCAACAGCTAAGGTCATGTTGTGACTGTCACTTATCCTAACCAGATTGTTACTGGGCCAGCTTCCCACAGGAGGATTATGAGTACTAAGTGCACACTTATTTCACCAGTAATAGACAAAAGCTTTTATTGAAACAGTTGAAAAATTGCTGTAGAAGTGCATCATCATTTTAGTTCTTGTTCAGGACTAATTTTTAGCTCACCTAGGATGGCCATGTTCAAACTTCCCTCTCAAAGATCTGCTCCTCTGAAACCGCTTGACCAATCAAAGACAAACTTCACGTGGAGCATCCTTAGGAAGAGGGAATGAAAGTTTATGTAAATGGTCCAGGTCACATGACCAAGATGGCCACCATGCCCATATATGGTAAAAACCATAAAAAATCTTCTCTGGAACCTATGGACCGATTTCAACGAAACTTGGTATGTAGCATTGGGGACACTGGCCCATCATGGTTTGTATAAATCATGAGCTTGGGTTGACCTTGACCTATTTTACGGCAAGCTCAATTTTGGTTACATAGGCTTAAGTGAAAACATTGAATTTTTCAGGAAGTTTTGTAACATGTGACCTGAAAGTTGGTAGATACAGACAACATGTGGAGCTAATGAAGTGTTGTGAGTTGAAAGGTCAAGGTCATTTCTTGACCTTGGCCAAAGGTCATTTACAAATTAAGGGAGCGCGGTGGCGTAGTGGTAGAGCGTCGGACTCCGAATCAAGAGGTCCTGGGTTCGATCCCCACAAGCGTCACCGTGTTGTGTCCTTGAGCAAGACACATTAACTCCCTACAGTACTGGTTAAACCCAGGAAGCGTTGGCTCCGTCCCGACATGACTGAAAAATTGTTGACTGGGACGTTAAGCCTCAACACAAACAAACAAACAATTTACAAATTAAATGTAAAATTTAATTTTCTCAGAAACCATGTGACCAGCCAAAGCCAAATTTTATATGTACATGTAGTATCCTTGGCATGGAGGAACGTTTATATAAATGGTCAGTGTCACATGACCAAAAAGGCCACCATGGCTATAAATAGCAAAAACTTTTAAAACCTTCTCCAGAAGCAGAAGTCCTATGATTTTGAAACTTTGCATAAAAAGGTACAAGTAGGCAAAGATCAGGAAAAGGCGCAATCAGAAAGAGATTCCCACTCCAAAAACCGAGGTGGGAAAAAACCAAACTAACAATCAGGCACTTATACCATGAAACATATCGTAAGCCGAATGAGCAGCTATTTTCCCAATAGGTGGCTACTCAGTTACCTTAACTTAATTGAAAATATGAAAACACACATAAGGCGCCAACAGCACAAAAAAAAAAAAAAAAAATAAACACCAAGACATAAAACAAAAAGAACCACCACAGAAGTATCGCCTTGGAACGATCAGTAACACAAAGTTACTGGCGGGCCTAAACCGGTCTTACAGGATCCTAACCTCTACCTCAGGGGGAGGAGCTATACAAAGTTTCTGTAAATTATGGCCATGGGATGACCTTGACCTATTTTACGGCAAGGTCAACATAGGTCGCCCATGCATTTAAATGGGGAAAATTATCAAAATGCCATTTGAAGGAAAAGCTTGAAGGAAATGGGCAAATGGACTAAAGATTTATGATTTAGAGCCCAGGGCAATATACATGTATATTACCATAATGTTCAAAGATCTTCTTCTCTTATACCGTTTTGACAAATCAAAGCCAAACATCATGTGGAGCATTCTTAGGAAGGGAGAATGAAAATCTAAATAGTCTAGGTCACATGACCAAGATGGCCGCCATGGCTATAAATTGCAAAAACATTTAAAAATCTTCTTATCCAGAAGCAGAAGGCCTGCCTTTGATTTTGAAACTCCGAGTGAAGCATCAGGTAGATAAGCTTTTCAAAGTCTCTGTAAATCATGACCTTGACCGATTTTATTCCTAGGTCAACATTGATTGCCTATGCATTTGAACGGGAAATATTAGGAAAATGACATTTAATGTGGGGGGAACTTGCTGGGAGTATGCAAATGGACAGAAGATTTATGTTTCAGGAAAAACTGTCTGCTTGGTCCCTGGGCTATATACATGTACATGTATATGTTACAGCCAATCTGTGAAATCAGCCTTTTCATGAAATGCCTAAAAATTTTAGCCTTTTCGTGAAATGACTAATTCACTCAGCCATTTCATGAAACGGCTAAATATTTCAGCCTTTTCATGAAATGACTAAACATTTGCTCTAGTCATTTCACGAAATGGCTAAACTAAGAAGGGAACCTTTAAACCAAGACAAAGACTGAAGTTTATTCTTATTAAAAGCTCTGATCATTGGTTAAACATGATAAAGCACATAATGTAAGCACATAAAATGATCAATTGTATGTGTCATGAGTAATCCAGTTAATATATTGAGATTTTCAATTTCTTGCTGGCACAGTTTTGTTTCATTTTTCCAATTGTCTTGGGAAAATTCCAAGTTATTGAATCACACAATATAAGATACTAAGCATTTACTTGTAAAATAGTAAAACATCAGCAACATGCCATTAGTTACACGTATCAATAGTATACATTTTCAATACCATACATAATGTTCAGTTTAATTCACATACATTGTCTACTAGACTGTTATGGCATCTGCTATTATACATTTTATCAGCCTTTAAACACTTACATCTGTTGGTTTGACATTGTTTTTTTACCATTTCCACAATCACATAGAAACAAACCTTGACCTCCTGAAGTTGTTGCTTTCAAAGCTTGGCGATGTTACTGTACAAACCGTGTGTTAACATCACGATTAGTCTGGAGCCTTTGTGGACATAAATCAAACTGAATCCTTGCATATTTAGAATTGACAGCATTAGTGTGCATATTATGTTCATCACAAACCAGATTTACACCAAGAATGTTTCATGGGTCACCTCTACCTTTGTCAACCATAGGTATAGGAATAGCAACATTCTCTCCCATTTCAAATCAAAGGGTAGTCAAGTAGGATTTATCACACATTTTAATTAGCTTGCAAACTGCTTTAATTAGCCTTTTTGACTATGATCAAAGGAATGGTTTAAACTTCTTTGTTTTCTTATTGTGTTTAACTTATAATCATAATCATAACAATTACATGTATACTTATCTTTAACTTTATTATTATTATTATTATTATTATTATTATTATTATTTAGGCTTACAATAATATTCTTTTAAAAGTGAAAATGGAAGATATATGTACTATCATATTCATTTTTGTGGTTTAATCAAATGAATTATTCCAGTTATGGTATCAAAGGCATAAATAAAACTCAACGACTTATTACATAGATTGGCTGAAACTGAACCAGTCAATCTGTGTAACAATGACATGGATATTTTAGTCATTTCATGAAAAGGCTGAAATATTTAGCCTTTTCATGAAATGGCTGAGTGAATTAGTCATTTCACGAAAAGGCTAAAATTTTTAGCCATTTCATGAAAAGGCTGATTTCACAGATTGGCTGTAACATATATGACCATAATATTCTAATATCGTCTCTGAAACTTCTCGGCCAGTCAAAGCCAAACTGTGGAGCATTGTTCGGAAAGGGGCATAAAAGTTAATATGAATAGTCAAGGTCACATGACCAAGATGGCCACCATTGCTATAAATAGCTTAAATATCTAAAAAATTATTCTTCAGAACCAGAAGACCATGATTTTGAAACTTTGCTTGAAACATCAGTGAATGGAGATCTACAAAGTTTGTAAAATCATGACCCCCATTCCCTTGACCTATTTTTTGGCAAGGTCAGCTTAGGACCCATGTCCCAGATCTCAGGTGAGGGTTTACAGGACCATTGGTCCTCTGGTTTTAGTTCTTGTCCAGGTCTGACTCAAACTTACAGAAACTTAAGTTGATTACTATACAGCTGTATTAATATTATGTAGTCTGTATTGTAGTTTACAAACTTCATTCAGACCAGAATACCATCCATGAACCTAAGCCCTTGACCAGGTCTGATTCAATGCTGATATTGATTTAGTTATGTAAAGGCGCTTCATTTGATGTGAGGATTGATTATGGGTCAGCTTCAGTAGGACAATCAGTGCAAGTTTTGAAGACCTTTTTTCATATAAATATTTTTTGAATGTCCAACAAGGAGGCTATTGCTTCATCAGCTGTTATAAAAATTAAACCATTATAATAGTAATAGTTTGGTCTTCATTTGTGCGAATTATTTTGAGCAAGGGGTCAAACGAAAAAGTCAAGTTTTTTGAAAAGTCAGTACTAGTCAACAAAAAGTTTGAATGCTTTCTCTTGAAGTCATATTTCATGAATGTGTATCAGTGTATCAACAGTGTCTTGATTTTTGCATTCGTTTCATGAGATATAAAAAAGACAATGTATTTTGATATACAAAATCAATACTCTCTCAAAAATTACCTTAAGGGGAAATACAATAATTTTATGCACATTTTTGATGGCAAAAGTTATTTACCATATTCGTTCTAATTAGCGCATATGCCCCCAATTAGCGCACATGCCTGTGGTGTCCCAAAATATTTGCATAAGCACACACTGCTTGACTAGCGCATCAGTCTAATACACCAATTTTACACACAGATACCGTATAAACTACATTAAAATGTAACCTCAAATGATTAAAGATTGAAACACTTGAAAGACATAATCTGTGAATGGGGAAAATTGTTAAAAATGCCATTTGACAGTCAAAACTTGCAGAAAATGGGCAATTTGTTGATGCTAAACACAAGAGACCTAATAGTTTAGTAAATAATCTCTGAGCCGGAGCTTCTTGTCTGTTGCTTGGCCCACCGGGGTCCAACTGCTGTTTTTCTTTAGCTCCGGAGTTAGTATGTTATTTGGCGCCCAGGGATCTCCATCGTCGGGCAGCTTACTGAATCTGTGAGTCCTGGTTTTTGATTCATCAGGATGTTTATCATGATTTATGTGTTTGTTCTTGATGATTCATTTACTAGTTAGAGATTCACCACGAGGACCGAAGAACTAACTAAATTTTATGAACCACTGCAGTAGCTGAGGGTGAGGTTACGGCCGTGTAAAATCGATTTAAACCCGCCAGTAACTTTGTGTTACTGATCGTTCCAAGTCGATACTTCTGTGGTGGTTCTTTTTGTTTTATGTCTTGGTGTTTAAAATATTTTGTGCTGTTGGCGCCTTATGTATGTTTGCATATTTTTAGTTAAGTTAAGGTAACTGAGTGGCCACCTATTGGGAAAATAGCTGCTCATTCGGCTTACGAAATGTTTTCATGGTATAAGTACCTGATTGTTAGTTTGGTTTTTTCCCACCTTGGTTTTTGGAGTGGGAGTCTTTTTCTGATTGTGCCTTTTCCTGATCTTTGCCTACTTGTACTTTTTTTCTGTACTCCACCCAATGGATGGCCTCAAGGCACCTGATATTGCAGCCCGTGTGCAAAGCTTGCCATTTTCCCGGACGTTTAACTTTTAGCAACGCCTTGTATAACATGTACTTTTTCTTGTTAAGTTTTGAAAGTATGTTCACAGAAAACGTCAACTTGAAATGTAACATGTCTACAGTCATGTATTATTTCACATTTTTGTCACGAAAAGTAGAGTATATCTAGGTGAATGTCCGAGATATTTTGCCAGTGTTATTTACAAAACAAACAGCTAAGGCAAAGTCTGGATCACACTACCCCTAACTAAGCCTATTTATGGGGGTTCAGTTTAACCTCACTTTTAAGATTATACCATTTGGGTCACGTGCTAGCAGATTTTGGCTTATGTCACACAACTTTAGATTTAAATTATATTTATAGCACAGGTTTATAAAATTCGAACCATACTGGATTAACACTGTCCTTCCATTATCGCTTATGTGATATTTAGTATTATTCTGATTGGCTCTAGCAAAATCAAACTTTCATCATGTATTTTAAATCTTTGTTTGGAGACTCAGAGAATCTAATCAGGTTAGGCACAAGTACGCTATACAACGTGGTATCACTCAGACAGCAAGAATATATGTTTGAAATTTGGAATAAAACTTCCTTTGCTGATGGAATTTTACATTATGTTTGTTTGTTTCTTTTAAGTTTTAAAGGTCATGTCAACATTTTTTTCAGGCGCGGTGATGAAACCATTCACGGTTTAACAAGTATCTGTTTTATTTGGTATCAAAATGCACTATACGTTACTAAAGGAATCATTCTTCTTGTCATTGTAGACTTCTATCACAATCTCATATTATTTTAAACTTCCAATGAGCTCCACTACATAGCAAGTTACTAAGAACATGCTATAATTTTCTTGTTACACTTATTATTTCCCTTGGCTAACGACATCAGATCAGAGACTTTTCTCTCCTGCAAGCAAAAGATTCCTTTTAAAAAGAAACTATTTGTATTATGTCACTCTCTTGATAATTTTATATGAAATGTAGGCAAACAACATCAAAAATGATTCAACAGATTGTATTAGCTATTTAGAATACATTTTCAAAATTGTGTACAAACCACGTTAACTTGAAAGAGAGCCTGAAATTACCACATTATCCATTTCTATACTGCTGTTCAACAATACAAACGAGATGCTCGGACCGTAAACAGATGAAATTGTTCGGTAAAACCTCGCAATTTCATCTGTTTACTAATCCTCGCAGAATAGAACACTTTAATTTAGGCAAAACAATATTTATTTATTTATTTATTTATTTATTTATTTATTTATTTATTTATTTAAGAAATAGATCAGCTCTAGCAGTGAATTGTTGAGTAATAATTCACTGTTTGGAGGTCGCGCGAGTGATTTATCTTCTTATAACTGACCGACAAACAGTGAATTATTATTACTCAACAATTCACGCACTTGAGCTGATCTATTTCGATTCTAACACAAATATTGGTTTCAGCAACATTTATTCCATTTTAAACGGAATAAACGGAATAAATGTTGCTGAAACCGTCGATATCGTTCAGCTTTCCACCATTGCATTGCAGATATCCCGCCAAATATGTGACTGTAATGCTGGTATTTACACACAAATATTACGTTTGTTGTGCGCTAAAACGACGTTTCACCGTCTAACGATGCTTTGTGGGATGGCTGACGTCACAAATGCCGCAAAGCAACGTCACGCTTAATCGCCCAGTGAAATTGTTGCACAATATAACACGTTTTTTACCATTGGCTATATAGGCGAGGTATGTTAGAATTATTTATTTATAACTGTCTTATCAGCAATAAATCTACCTAAAATGCCGGGCCAGACTTTCATTCACTTCATTTACTCATATTTGAACCTCAACGCGACAAAATGTACCTTCGGACATTCTGACATTATTTGTAGAAAGCAGCAAAAAGCGGAAAAAAACCGATGAAATATACGTTTTAGAAATAACACTTTATTTTATACTTAGCAGTGAAATTAATGTATATCAAAAATGGATAAAAGTGATATTTTCACTGCAGAATTGATATTGATATTTTCACTAGTGATTGATATCAGCCGATATTTTCACTGTAGAGTTTGGATTACTTCTGACGTTTCCATTCACTTGACGTCATTAAATGTGCCTCACTTCAGAAATTCAAATGCCTATAACTCCGTTATTTACGAACGAAAACATAAAGTGTGGGTATTCATTTTCTTAGTTAGAACCTTAGGAGCAATGTGGTACCAAAATTATTTGTGTTTTCAAAAATTTTTGGTTTTTGCATTTTCACCGCCTGCTTTGTGAATAGGAAAATGTCCATGTATTGTATAAAATAAAAAGAAAATTTACTCTTTATCGGTAAATACTAAATATATTTCATCTTGTGACTTGAAAACATCTAAATTTTCAATCGTGCTACGCACTCGTGAAAATTTTGATGTTTTCAACTCACTCGATGAAATATGTTTGGTATTGACATCAAAAAAAGTAAATATCCTCTATGTATTTGTACTCTTTGAACACTGGGCTACCAATTGAATGAGTTTTAAGGCATATTTATCTTCATTATTTGGAGTTATCTGCCCTTGTTTTAGCCAATAATACACATAATCTTCCTATATCTATCGTTAAACGGTAACCATAGCAACCACATTATCATAAAAATAGACAAAATAATTACGACAAATTTACTGTAAGTATGGAATGCTTCTTTCTTAACAATAGGTTCCGACCAGTGCTTAAACAGTTTAAGCAAATGCATCACGTTCTGTAAGCTCTACTTACATGCAGAAATGCATTACGCAACATTGACGTCATTTTCCAGAACAATGACGTCTGTAAGGTCCATATAGTAAATTGGTATTAACTCACAAAATAACTGAAATAACCTGGTCAAATAAAGACTAACAGACTCTAGAAACATCATACATTCAAAGAAACTTTGTTTTTCTAATACTTAAAACAATGTTCGAAGGTACATTTTCTCACGTTTTGGCCCATTTACATTTTTATTGCAATCGCCCTAGATGAAATAAAAATAATTTTTAGATCCTTTGGAAGCAGTAAAACATTGAAAGCGAGAAGATGGGCCATATTGTACAATTTCGGGTAATGAACCTTCGTCAGTGACCCTTTACAAAACTGGCAGCGAAAGCAAGACATTTTTGCTGCAATTTCAAAAATTTACATCCGTGTAGTCTAAATCAAAGACTTGTATTCCCAAAGCGGCCAAATAATCAAAATACGGTTAAGAAGATGATTCTTAACGTACAATATATTTGAAACACTCCAAATATATTCACTGATCCCAAAGGATCAAAAGAAAAATATAATCTGCACTATGGATGATGTACGGGGAGACTTTTTAGGGCCGCCACACGGCACAACACCAGCTGCAGTAATAGCAAATAAAAATAATTGTTAGATCCTTTGGAAGCAGTAAAACATTGAAAGCGTGAAGATGGGCCATATTGTACAATTTCGGGTAATGAACCTTCGTCAATGACCCTTTACAAAACTGGCAGCGAAAGCCAGACATTTTTGCTGCAATTTCAAAAATTTACATCCGTGTAGTCTAAATCAAAGACTTGTATTCCCAAAGCGGCCAAAGTATCTTTATTGATGTTCTTCAATTCCCAATGAAAAACATTAAGTCACGTGATCTAGAGGCCACGCCTATGAACAGACCGACGTCAAAACCCATCAAGTGACGTTGTTTGTTTACTCTTGTTTTTGTGACGTTGGTCGCGTATCGCCATGACGTTAGGCACGAAAATTTGACGTTTTGGCTGTTCCAAAATTACGTTAAATGGGATTTAATGTCAAATAACATGAAAATGAACGATGATATGCGCAATTAAAAATCTGATACTTGATTGATAATATAAAATGTAAATATAAGTATTGAAATTCAGAATTTAGCTTTCACTGGATGATGAAAAATATTAGCTGTTTTAATGTCTGCGAGAAGCCCTTCGGGCTTTACAGACATTAAAACAGCCTAATGGTTTTCATCATCCAGTGAAAGCTAAAATCTGAATTTCAATCCTTAATTATTTCTCCCAATTCGTTCAGAATATCGGCTTGTAATCTAAATCCTTCAGCCATCCTTTTTATTCTTGGGCGATTGAAGGGTGCGCTATTATGGCTGAATTTCAGAGGATGCATACGAATTATGAGGGATTCATAATTTATTCATGTCTTGGAAGGGGAGAAAATAAGGAAACAACAACACAAGAACCATATTTTACAGACAGATCCCTTTATGTTGTTATAAAACAACAAAAAACATTGAAAATGTCAAAAAAAGTTAACAACAAACGAATTGTACCAGCATCCCTTTCGTTAAATGGCGTGAAACAGCATCATCCAGCCTTTATAAGGTCACCAGCCATGTGCTAAATAACAGTAGCTATGACAGTATTTTTTGTCATATAACATAACATAATATAACATAACATAACATAACATAGCATCACATAACATAACTTTATTTCTCTCAAACTGTATAATACAATACATGAGGTATTAAACACTGATCAAATAACATACGGTGTATAAAATGATAAAGGTGCGTGCACATTTTACAGGCACTTGGATTTACTTAGAATATGGAAAATGAACCTACTTAATTGCTTCAATAGTTTTACGTTTTTAACAGTCTGAGACATTAATTTTTCAAATTTCATTATATTAATATGGCGTTGATAATACTTAAGTAAGTAAATTGATCTAGTATCATTAAAGAAATCGCATTCAAACGGGTAGTGGAATTCATCTTAAACGTCTGTTAATATCATCCCAGCGTCCCCTTTCGATAGGTAGTCTATGCTTCGCTGTACGAAATCTAGCAATTGGTATATAGAAATTTGGTTGAAGTTCAGTTAAATAAAATTCTGTTTTAAATTCTGTCTTGAATATTCTATAGTTACTGCATTTTGAGCTTTCAAAGACGGTTGTGTGTCACTGCTGGACGTACTGCATTTGCAGACGCGCCTGAACTTCTTTACAAAGCCAATTTACATCGTTAACAACATTACTTAACAAAATATAATTTAGTCCAACATCTTGTAAAATCTTTTCTATACACATTTACATGAGTGAATATTATTTCTATGCAAATATAACAGTAATAGATACATTTTAAATGATATTTTGCTATTCTTGCCAGTTAAAATCTTTGCCCAGAGTTTTACCATTCTTACTTTCACTTGTATAGACAAAGGAAAACGACCAAATTCTCCATAAACCATGACCAGTGGAGTATTACTTTTCATTTTTAATATGACGCGTAAAAAGTCAAGATGAATTTTTTCTAGTGGTTGTAATATTTCGAAACCAGTAATTTCGCTGCCATATAAAAGTATGGGCACTATTGTTTGATCAAAGAGTTTCATCTGGCAATCATCTGGTACATGTAAGTAGAGATTGACAATTCGCTTTCGTAGAAGATGCATGGATTTATTTGCAAGTTTGGATGCATTTTTGAAATGTTGCACAAATCGTCCGTTTTTAGTGAAAAGCACTCAAGAGATATTTAATAAAAATTATAACTGAGATCCTTGAAGAGCAGTGAACACATTAATAAGAAAGGGGATGGGCCATACCACGGTTTCGACTATTGAAGTCTCGTCAGTGACCCTTTAGATTTGGCAACATGGAGCCAAAGAGAATTACTGAAAATTTGCAACTTTCAACAGGGTAGTCGATACAAAGACTAGTATTATCTAAATGTGGCCAAGTATATTAAACATTGGTTAGAAAAAGAATCTTAACCGATAATAAATTTCTAGAGTTCTGAATAATATTAAATTAAAGTTCTGTTAAATTCTTTAACGATTTCAATTTCTTCATCGTCAAGAATGAAAAATATTGATTTCCAATGCTACCGAATATAATAATCTTCGTTTTGCTGATATTTATTTTCAATTTCCACTTTTTACAATATTCATTAAATGCTTTCAATATGTTTTGGAACTCCTTAGCATTATCGCTAAGAATTATTGTGTCATCTGCGTATAGTAATAAGAAAAGGATAATAAAGATAGTAAATTCGTCATTCTGTATACCAATTTCGATTCCTTTGCAGCCTGTTGTGTTCATATAATTTTCGAGGTCGTTTAAATAAATTGCAAATAATAAGGGTGACAGGTTTTCTCCCTGCCGGACGCCTTTGTCGCATGTAAAATAGCCTGACGATGATTCAACATTTTCGCTGCCATATTTACCACTATTTTCATTTCACTGCAAGACATTTTGTTGGGCATCGGATGAAACGAAGTTTGCTTACAGCAGGTAAAGCGTGCAAATAAACGAGCTAAACTCTCGCAGTAACAGGCATAATTGAACATTTATTTTGTCTCATTATTGAGAAATAAGCCTCACGAATTATTGTATTGATTTACTTTGAATGGAGAAAAATGCAGTTGCTTTGCACTGATAAGGCCTTAGTAGCCGAAAGCGCGCCAGGCTCATTCCATTGCTCTCATTGTTTTCAAAGATTATAAAGTAACTCGGTTTTTTGCTTTTATCTATAAAGCTAAGTTCACATGTATGCATATTTTTCACATGCATTACATGGGTAAATTTGAAAATGTAACATTTATCCAGGTATTGCAGCACTGAAGGGATGGAAAGCTAAAAATACTCTTTTACGGCGCACTCAGCCTTTGCCCTATACCAACAACTTCTACAGAGATTTTGAGAAAGCTGGAGATTATGCCCAAGCAATGCGTGACTTTAACTCTGTCAACCCAACTGCTGTAGACACATTTATAACCAAGAACGGTGTAAGTTGATATAAAGTAATTGTTGCCCTTGAGTGAGGATGGCATGACGATTTGTTTACCCTCTACAGGCTATAATGCCCGCGGGCGAACAAAGCGTCATGTCACCCTCACTGAAGGGCAACAACTGTATATTGTTTAACGTCGGTCATGTCGAGACGGAGCCAACTCTTCCTGAGTACTTACGGGTCAATTCAAGACCGTATTCGTATATTGTACAGCTGTACATGTGATCACATGTATATTGTTAGATCTGAGTTGTCTCATGTGTCCGAAAAATGCAGAAGGTCCGAGTTGGTTTGGGTACGAGTTGTCCGGCTACCGACGCCGGATACGTGCCTAGCCTGTATAGTAAGCTCACATATGAGCCTTCGGGTTAGCTAATAATGATTCTTTAAAACAATTGACTTTAAAAGTGACAGTATGGCTAATTTCTATTAGAATTTTCAGGGCAAGTCGACTTGGGGCAATGTTGGTGATACGACTTTCATTGTTCATAGCAAGGGAATGAATGGACGACCCACGCTCAGGATAGCGAAAACTAAATTACTCAAAGAATTGTTGCCAAGAAAAATACTTGACAGAAATATAGATAGGATAATATACAAAGGAAAATAAAGACACTGCTTTGTCATAAGACAATTGGCGTACTGGGACTGGAAAAATTGTGAAATGCAAAATACGCTTTTTGTCGTTGTATCCAATATCATACAGACTTCATTATTTATGCTACCATCTCACTCGCCAAATGAGACGCCTCATGAGAAAACCAACAATGTGTTTTTTGAATAGGTCCGACAAGAACATGGCTGTATAGCCACAGAAGACAGCTAGAAGCTTGAAATTTCGGATTCAAGATGAAGAGGGATTGTACTTTCTGAGTAGCGAAAACAAAGGTGCTGATCTACTTCTGTGCTTTTGCCTTTGCAAATAGTCCCTTAGATGACCCAGGTAAAAATAAAATTCGCTGCACCCCCAGAGGTACCAAGGTTGCTATATACCACATTGTAGGTATTTTTATGCTGAATTCAATGCACAATGTTGTCAGTCTGGCAACCTGTGCAGAAAGTTTGTAAACACGATTTTGTGGCCAGGGTATGACAAAATCTATTTTTTTTCACCAAATATTAAAACGCGATCGTAGTGCTTCCCTGTTTCATGTCTGTTAGTTACTGTTAGGTCTAATGATAGGTGTAATGACTCTTAAAGTATTAGAAGGGTGGTTATCTCTGCAGGAAGTTTGCAAACACAATTTTGTATGGCCAAGGTATGACAAAATCTAATTTTCTACCAAATATCAAAACTTTATCGTAGTGTATCTTTGTATCATGTATGTCACTTGCTAATGGTTTTAATGACTCTAAAACATTTGAAGACGTATGATAGCACTAACGAAAGTATATGACAATGAGTTGTTATGTTTCAAGGTTTACATAGGGGGTACCACCTCTTGAACCATATTGTTTTTTGGGTGAAAATCGAAAATTATACAAAAATGGCTAACATATTTAAAACAATTTATGCATTTATACTTCATATACACATGTATATGCCTATTCATTATGCACGAAATAACAAATAGCATTCTAGTCGATAATAATAATAATAATAATAATAATAATAATAATAATAATAATAATAATAATAATAAAATTGCATGTATATTCAATACTATAACAGAGTACATGTAATAAACACATGAATCATTGCAGTTATGAATGGATTGTTTTGACAAGCTCACTGACTACAAACAACTTTTCGATACCGTTCTTATTTTACCAAAAATTCCAGTATTTAAATAAATGAATTTGCATATTCATGAATATTCACAAATGTTTTGAGAAATGGACTTTCCCACAAATATCATTTGGGTGAGCTCATTTACAATTTCAGGGGCATCAGCAGTGATTTTTGTTTTCATTTTCAATGAAACTCCTTTCAGCAAACAGAAAAGCCCCACACATGGGGTGGTACATTTGTGGCTTTACAATCTGCATATGTCCCAAAAGGGACAGCAGGCTTATGTATGAAATAATATACGAAATCGGAAAAGAGTAGCGGAAAATTAGGGGTACATACAAAATGTTTTTAACTTGCTTCAAGGACAAAGCAATTTTACATTAATGCCTAACATTTTAAAAAACCATTTCAATTTGTTAATTCATGATAATTTATATTAAAAATAAGGAAATGTAGAATCATCTGGCCAAAAATAGGGGTACTACTTACACTAACACTTGTTCCGGGGCTGTTTATAGACCCAGGATGCTGAAAGTGTCATCAAAAGTATCCTATGACAATGCACTAATGCCTTCAAACCTGGTATGAGAAGCCTCAGATTTTCAGTTCATAGATACTAATGAGATCTATAGTACTTGGAGAAAAACGAGTTAGTTAAATGTTTTGCCTACAAAATAACTTGTGTATCTAGTCAAAGAAATGCTGATAATTGCTGAAAATGGTATCAAGAGCTTGCTGCGGCAATATAAAATCACCATGTATGTCATTAGATTTTTTCGATACATGAATAAAATCTTAAGAAATTGGAGAAAAATGTGAAAGAATTAGTGGTATACCTATAAAACCACATGTGTATCTTGGCTACCCATAACCCTAGACAGCTTAAATTGCTATCAAATGAATGCTAGGACAATGTTCAATGACAATGATGTATAAAATCTGATTCTGTGTTTCGCAATAATTTATACAAATCTTAGAAATAAGAGACGAATCACGGAAAAATGAAGTGAATATACCAATAAAACCATATATAACATAACTACCAATATACCCATAGAGCTAAAATTGGCATTAAATAATTGCTATGACAATGTTTCATTGCCATGTGGTAAAATACATGTATACACAGTTTATAGGATATCAACCAAGATACGTGTTATTCTGGCGAAGGATAATATCAAATTTTCTATTTATACCCGAACATTTTGAAATTATAAGCAATGATCACAAAACTTTATCTAGCATGGTTTCTTTTATCAGACAAATGGACAATAATACATGATCCTAGTACTTTGTGCACCATTTCAGCCCTCTAATGCTATTGGCAGTCGAAATCGGAGTGATTTTGTTAGTATACATCCTTGTAATACTAATTCCGCCCCTCTAGGGCCATCATTAGCCAAGATAAACGTGGTTTTATAGCTACACCACATTCTTCCGCATTTGTTCTCCAGTTTCTAGAATTTTTTTTTTATAAATATTCATGATACTAAAATCAAATGATGTGTATATAATAGCGTAAGGTGATATAATATTAACCCAAACACACTCTTGATACCATTTTCAGCCTTTTAGAATCTTTCTTTGTCCGGATATAAGCCTTTAAGTATCTTTTTCCCCAGATATAAGTTGCTTTGTAAGCGAAACTGTTAATTCTTTCCATTTTCTTCTCAAATTTCTCAAGCTTGATAAACATTCATGAAACTGAAAACTAGATATGCATATGTCTGATTTGAAGGCAACAATGCTTTAAGACATAGTATTCATTTGAATCAACTTTTAGCATCTCCGGGTCTATTAACAGCCCAGGAACAAGTGATTTTGTAAGTAAAACCTATATTTTTGGCAATATTTTCTCTGATTTTTATGCTTTATAAATTCTCATGAATTTGCAAATTCAATTATTTCAAGTATTACGTTTGAATGTAAAATTGCTATGTCCTTGCATTACTATTGTACGAATAAGAGTATTCTGGAGCGTGTTGTTGCTTGGGATATGAGTAATTTATAAGTGCATTCCATTCTAGAATCACATTGCGGGTGACTGTGGAAAGCTTTCAATTTTTGCATCATTAAATGTTTTCATTGTTGAGGAAAGTATTTGTTTGCATTGAGGCAGTCCCTCTGACCAATCTGGCAGCCATAAATCTTGTGCTAGGTCTATGTTTTATCATCCACCCGACACCCTTCAATGGCTATAGTCTTTCCTTTGTTTTGTTTTTCTGTATTGAATTTTCAATTTTTAAATAATTTTTCACCATTATGAAATTGAAAATATATCCATTTAGGCCCATAACAGCAATAAATTTGTCAAGTTATAATACTGGTGTAATAACAATATGTCACAATGATAGGTTGGGCCTGAAATTAGTTTATTAATGATTTTAATAATGTATCTGTTATTCTAATGATTTATCTAAATTCATGAATATGTAAATTGAATACACTTATCATACATGTAGGCTTCTATAATACCCAATCCTTCCTTGCACACCGGGACAGTTTTTTTCGGTGGCTATCAAACTGTTCATTGTTCATGTAATGCAAAATAGATTTGTCCTCAAACATAAACTGCACTATGCAAAAATGCATGATTTCCAAGCCAACCATCAACACGATTCTCGATGATGGGGATATACCTACCAAAAATGATCGTATCTCTGTGGTTTCTTATCATAGACCACTAAACGTGGTCTCATTTTAGAGCTTTGACATAGCCATTTCTTTTTTGCTTTTGTTAAGAATGACATATCAATGAAGCATTTCATAACTATACTGACAGAGTTTCCGGCAAATGCATTTTAGCAGACCGATTACATCAAATAAATAAATAAATTATTTTATTAATTAATCAAGTTAAACGTTTACAAACAAAGTTCAATCCAGCAGCAAAAACTACATACCGAATTTAATTCAAACATAGCTCCAATACTTACATATAAATCCCGGAACGACAAACTTTACATCTACAATTAAAGGATGTATATATGCATATCGACAAGACTTGTGAATAAACTCTGGAGAGAGAAGTTTGTCAGTGTAGAAATAAGATTTAATGAACCAACAGGCTGTTTCCATGCGTTAACAAGAAAACAAGAAAAAAAATGACAAATTAAAAATCCTATTTTATTGTGCACCACAAGTTACCCCACCCACCAAAGACAAATTAAAGTATTTTGGTATGGTTTCTGAAATAAATCGATTCAAACGTGTTTTTGTGTATTATCTAACCATTTTCATAACATTTTGTGGTCAAATTAAGTTCATACACCCAAAAGAACATTGTTTGAAGACAATTTTCGTTCAACCTATGGAATTCACGTACTTTATATTTTCGCGCACCCCTTCCCTGCATTTGCGTGTTTACACGGAACCTGCACAGGTTTACAGCTTGACAACATTGTGCATCGTGTTCACCATGCTTCAAGCTTTAAAATGATGTATAGGAACCTTGGTACCTCGGGGGGTGAAGCGAACTCAGTAAATAGCCCACATATTTGATTTCATCTAAGGGACTAAAATAGTTGGTTTTCTCATGAGGCGGCTCAAAAACTGATGTGACCTTTCATTGTTGTTTTTTTTTAAAATACCGGATACAGTTTTTATCACACAATGTTACAGAATGCTCCCAAGCCGTGACAAAATTGCGTCATGATATTGTCAGACAGCCAAACATCGTGCGTAAGAATAACATAAAACTGTATCCTATCCATAAAACTGTATATCGGGCTTCGCCCTCGGGCAATATTACCTGCATCGGGTGAACAAATCGCCATGTCACCCTCACTCAAGGGCACCAATTGTATTATAATAGTATGAGTATAAATATTTACTTTGTATATAAAACCTCCAGAACTAGTGATGTCGTATGCCTTAATTGATTACATAACACATCGAGCCAAATTTTTAACAAAAAATTTCGCTGATATTCGAGTTTGAAAGATTCCACAAGAAACCAAAAATAATGGTTTGTAATTGTATTTGTAACTGATGAAACAAAAACCATTTGTGTGCTATTAAGGCTGAAAACTTGCTTGTCTTTATGGGCACTATTTACAAAGTTGCACCCTCATTTTCATTCATTATACATTTAAGAGTTTTCATGGTTAAGCGGTTGTTACAATATAAAACTAAGCATGTAAGTGTTATTTTGGAAGAAAACTAATATTGTACCAGGACGGTTTTACGACCAAAGCTTGCTACACTTAATGGGTTCCTTCATGAGGTTAGCATGTCCAAAAGCACCCATGTCTTTGTATTGGGTTGGCATTTCATCATACAGTTTTATGATTTGTTCCTCCGCACCGAATACCAGAGTGGGCTTAATATTTTGTTAGGCAATGACTCACATCTCTTCTTCGTGATACTCAAAACCTCTTCTAAAATCATTGAATTTAACATGCCAATAAAGGATGCGAAAAATAGCACTTGAAGGATACGGAAAAAACATTTACTGTAATTCTTTTTTGGCTCCATGTTGCCAAGTGTAAAGGGTCACTGATGAGGCTTGAGTAGCTGAGACCGCGGTATGGCCCATCCCTTTTCTCATTAATATGCTTACTGCTCTTAAAGGATCTCAGTTTTATTTTTATTTGCTTTTACTGCAGCCATAGCGCAGAAGCCAGCTCAAAATATCCAGCTAGAAAAGCAATTTCGTTCCACATCCTCCACATAAAAGCTTTGATGGCCTTATGTTAAAGATCATACAATGGGCAAATTTTTAGGCCTGGGTGCCAAGTAAGGATGTGGATTCTTCATACCAAAATCCAAGATGGCGTCCAAAATGGCCGCCAAAAAGATAGATTATGTAAATTTTCCCCTACTTAGAAAAGCTTGTAGATTTTTGTGTTGTTTTACTCAAAAGTAACTTACAAAGCATAATCAGGCCTTAAAATCCTGGTAGGAATAGATTTTTTCTGACTCAGCTCACACATGTCACAAAATTGGAATATTTTATAAAGATTTGCAACCTGGCCCATTGCTCAAACAAAAATATTTTGTTGCACACACACTACAGGAAAGTTTTTTTATAGTTAGAATTAAATTAAGTATATATAAGAAAATTGTTCAACGTTAGTGTCAGCTAGGATTGTGGTATCAACTCGGAAATATTCTCATCTTTATAACGTAGGGGTACATGATAAGATTCTTGCAAATCAAGGGGGTAGGGGTAGGTTTAGCCAAACAAATTTCGTTTTTATCCACCACTAGAAAGGTTTGATGGTTTTATGTTGATTTTCATATAATGAGCAATCGTTTAGGCCTAGGTGCCAAGTCTGTATGTGGATTCTTCAAATGGAAATCCAAGATGTCATCCAAAATGGCTGCCAAAACGCCAATTTTCTGATAATTCACTTAAAACAGTTAACATTAAAATAATAATGCAGATTTAATTATGTTGGTTTACTCAGAAGTAACTGAAAAAGCATAACGAGGCTTTAAATTTTGCATGCAATAGATTTCTTTTGGTTGAGCCCAATATTGTCACAAAAATGCATATTTTATTCAGATTTGCTGCTGAACCCATGGTCATACAAAATATTTTGTTGCACAAAATCTATTTTAAAAGTTTAGGATGGTTAAAATTTCCTAAGGTATATCAGAAAATTGTTCAACTTGGGTGTCAACTAGGATTGTAGTATCAGATGAGAAATATTAGAAATATTCTCATCTTTATAATTAAAGGGTACATGGTAAGATTCTTGCAAAACAAGGGGTTAAGTCTAGTTTAGCGTCCAGCTTCAACTTAAAGATTATATGTTGAAGGGTCATACAATGAGGGCACTTTGAGGCCAAGCTTCTAAGTCTGGATGTTGATTCTATGTACTATAATCTAAAATGGCATCCAAAATGCCCATCAAAGTGATGAAGTTACTGTTATTTCTGTTAACTAAAATTCAATATGACATCCAAAATGGCCACCAAAATACAGTGAATAAAGAGTTATGACTTGTTTGATTATGTGATTATTTTTGTTATTTTACCCAGAATTATCTGAAAATGTATAATACTGCTTTAAAACATTGTAATCTATATATCTAATCTGAGTGATTGTACAAGTGTCACAAAAAGTGGCACATTTTAAACAGCCCATTGGTCAAACAAGTCATTTTAGTTGCACGCCCGTCTTAGGAAGTAAAAGTAGGCAACACTCAGGAAACGGTGCAATAAGAAAGAAATTCCCACTCCAAAAACTGAGGTGGGAAAATACTAAATTAACAATCAAGTACTTGTACTAAGAAAACATAATGTGAGCCGAGTGAGCAGCTATTTTCCAAAAAGGCGGCTACTCAGTTTACAAAACTTAACTAAAATATGACGACATACATAAGCTGCAAACAGCACAACAATTCAACATCAAAACATATAACAGTAGAACCACTAGAGAAGTATCGCCTTGGAACGATCAGTAATATAAAAGGTTTTATACTAGTTTTACAGGCGCCTTAACTCACCATTGGCTTCTACAGTGGCGCTAATATACACATAATAAACTAGCAATAAGGAAAATCATGTTAGAAAACCTAAAACGTAGGCACCAACGTACAACGTGTTGCGGAAAGCAAGGTGAACAGATATTGTAGTGAAGTGGTCACAGTGCTAGCTTGGACAGAACAAATTAAATGCAAAGAACCAAGTTATAGTCCGGTAAATATATGTGTGATTTTTTGGTGGAACTGGATTTGGGGTATATAGAAAATGTTTTGGCTGATTATGATAGCCAACACCTTCAGAATCAAGAATCCACATGATGCCACCTTGGCATCCTTGGGCAACTCGCACAATTCAATATGGCGACCAAGAGGGTTGCCATCTATTAAAACCTTACAGTACTAGGTCCATAAAGCAAGAATTCTTTTATTTTCTGATCAGAAATGTCCAGAACCATTATAAATGTATCATATGGTAACAAAATTGCACTTCCATTGGGCTTATGTCAGTGTGAAATAAAAAAAACATCCAAGATGGCCGCCAAAATTATAAAAAATGATTTTATTGGCAGTTTTTGCAGTATTATAGCTTTATAAGTGATGTATAGGGAGGATATACAATGCCAGAACCCAGAATGGTGCCATTTTATCACCCTTGGGCCACTCGCATAATTCAAGATGGCGTCCAAGAGGGTTGCCATCTCTTTAAACCTTAGCAGTACTAGGCCCGTATAGTACAACATCAAGTGTTTTCTGGTCAGTAAAAGCCCAAACATGCAGTTTGTGTATCATATTGTTAGTAAGAGGCATCCCAATTGGTCTTATATCAGTTTGAATTAAAACTGGCATCCAAGATGGCCACCAAAAGTAAAAAATGCTTTAACGACCAAATTTCATTTTTACCCTATTTATAACTTTATAAGTTGTGTAAAAGAAGGATATGCAACCGAATTCAGTTGATACCACCTTTCCATCTTTGAGCAACTCCCATTAATCAATATGACACCAAAGAGGGTTACCATCCTTTAAGAAGTCCTTACAGTGCAAAATCCTGGGTCTTCCAATCAGGTCTAACAATTATACAAGATCTATATACTCTGTGTCTTAGATCTTTTATGTTGATTTGTTACCCTTGTATCTGTTGCAGTTGTACCCCAAGGGTGTTTTATCAGTACGAAATAAATATTGTATGAAAGACTGCCACCAAGAATTATTTATGTTGATTATGCCGTATATCAGACGGGACTACTATTTGCTGTGTTTCGTTTTTCTTGACTCAAATAACATTGCTCTTTGCAGGTCTTGTAATTGCTAAAAAGGTACAAGTAGGCAATGATCAGAAAAAGGTGCAATCAGAAAGAAATTCCCACTTCAGAAACCGAGAATGAAAAAAAAATGTCAACTAGAAAAAGTGCCTTGAGAGGCACGTATACCCCCGGCTGGTGGTCACCCAGTCCTCCTTCTCCCTCCCACAACCACCCAGCACATGTACACCCCTGACATTGAATCACAAATCCCGAACAAAAGACAGTACCCTTATCAAATACTTTATAGAAGTGTGCATTCTAAAGCACTTTGACCACAGACATGAGGGAGTGTAGTTTTTAGAGTGACATATCTTCTTTAGAGCAGTACACAGAGCTGACTTGTGTACTCCATCTAGGACTTAATCACGGACATTGAGGGTCAGGTCCTCAGTCCTAGATGGAAAATGAAAATAAATAGAATGTCAGTCTAAATTAAAAAAAACATAATAGTAATAAAAGTATTGATGTCCTAGATCTTGAACTCGAACGCCCCCTCCCCCCCCCCCGCGACATGGACCCAACCCTATACCCTATAGGGTACCTATAGTCCAAATATGAATGGCTTCTGATGATTGGCTCATGAGATATACCCCACTAGAGAAACTTTAACTAAAACTTTGACGCAAATTAAAGGTGACCTAGATTTTGAACTCTAGCCCCACCCCGGGCATGGACCCTGGGGTCCAAAATCATAGAAACAAAGCTAACCCTATAGGGTACCTATAGTCCAAATATGAATAGTTTCTGATATATAGTTCATGAGATATACACCAATAGAGAAACTTTAACCAAAACTTTTACGCAAATTAAAGGTGACCTAGATTTTGAACTCTAGCCCCACCCCCGGGCATGGACCCTGGGGTCCAAACTCATAGAAACAAAGCCAACCCTATAGGGTACCTATAGTCCAAATATGAATGGTTTCTGATATTTACTTTATGAGATATACACCAGCAGAGAAACTTTAACCAAAACTTTGACATTTTAACTGAACTAACGAACCAACGAACCAACGAACTAACGAACTAACGAACTAACGAACATACGAACGGACGAACGGACGAACGGAAAAGCGAAAACTATATACCCGTCGGCATAAATGCCGGGGGTATAATTAGGCACTTACACTTAGAAAACATACGCCTCGTATAGTAAGCCAAGTGAGCAGCTTTTTCCCCACTCAGTTACCCGAACTTAAAACTATAAACAGCACATACACTCAATTCGAAAACATGAAACACATAGAACCACAACAGAAGTATAAAATTACTGTGGGATTACTGGAGCAGTGTTAGTTTGCAAAGAAAGACTAATGCGTGTGTAGCAAACCACAGAATGGTAAAGGAGACAAGCAGACTTCATACTATAACATTTATAGCAATATATAGTATAATTATAAACCGTGATTTTATAGCGTGTAATAAAGGCCGAAAATAACAGTCAATTCTCAACAAAACATACTTTGGCTGTATGATTTCAGAAACGTAAGGGAGATAGTTCTGACTACAAAAAGGTACAAGTAGGCAAAGACCAGGAAAATGCGCAATCAGCAAAAGATTCCCACTAAACAAACAATCAGGTACCTATACCATGAAAACATTTCGTAAGCCGAATGAGCAGCTATTTTCCCAATAGGTGGCCAATCAGTTACCTTAACTTAACTAATAATATGACAACATACATAAGGCGCCAACAGCACAAAAATATTAAACACCAAGACATAAAACAAAAAGAACCACCACAGAAGTATCGACTTGGAACGATCAGTAACAAAAAGATACTGGCGGGCTTAAATCGATTTTACACGGCCGTAACCTCACCCTCAGCTTCTACAGTGGTTCATAACATTTAGTTAGTTCTTCGGTCCTCGAAGTGAATCTCTAACTAGTCAATGAATCATCAAGAACAAACAAATAAATCATGATTAACATCCTGATGAATCAAAAACCAGGACTCACAGATTCAGTAAGCTGCCCGACGATGGAGATCCCTGGGCGCCGAATAACCTACTAACTCCGGAGCAAAAGAAAAACATCAGTTTGACCCCGGTGGGCAAAGCAACAGACAAGAAGCTCCGGCTCCAACCAACTAAAATGAATAGCTTTAAGTCGGGGCCATCATAGAGTCTGACGCCCGACCCACCGGCGTGCAATTAAAGAAGGCAGCGTAGTCATCAACCATGATTGGGTTAAAAACTAAGCATGCAGACTGTCGCATAACATTCAAGTTATAACCTATACGTCTGTAACGTGTTATGATTTTTCTAAACTGAAAAGAAAAATTTTTACTTCCTATAAGTTTCTTGAATTTGTAAACCAAGTCACCATAAAATCTGGTTCCGAAAGGCCCTCATTTAAAAGCGTCTTTAACCCAACATTATATTTGGAAAACAATTCATTGTGTCTACGATAAAATTTAGAAAAGGTTTTTCGAAGTTTATGGTACCGATAGCCCTGTTGGAGAAGTTTGGCCGTTAAACATTTATTTCGAGCGTTGAAGTCTGTAACATGATTGCAGACTCTAGCAAACCTAATAAGTTGCGAAATGTATACGCCATAAGAAGCACGGCGAGGAACGTCACCATCCAAAAACGGAAAAATTACTATATCAAAATCAAAGTCATCGCGCTTATCATAAATTTTAGAAAAAAAAATCCATTTGCAACAGAAAGATGTAGATCTAAAAAGGGGGCTTCGGTATCCGAGATATTGGCTTTGTTCAACTGTAGTTCAGGTGGATAAATTTGATTGACCATACCTTCAAAATAAGGGTTGTCAATGTTCAGAAGGTCATCGAGGTACCTAGAAGTGGAATTAAAAGCCTCGATAACGTCAGCTTGATTATCATGGTTAAGAAAATCCATGAAATCTCTTTCGTAGCAGTATAAGAATAAATCAGCTACGAGAGGTGCGCAATTTGTACCCATCGGAGTTCCAACAATTTGTCTGTATAACTTGGTCCCAAATCTAATATAAATATTATCCAGGAGATAGGATAATGCGTCGCACACATTCTGACATGACCAAAGTGTATATCTACTTTGGTCAGAGGAAGTGAAACCAGAGGACCAATGGTCCTGTAAACGCTCACCTGAGATCTGTTGTACGTATATACCAATAAACATGTTTGCATATTATGGAAAAAAGCCCCAGTAAAGGGGCAGATGATTCCCTGGTGTCCATTATTTTTCTTCATAATAATCAATATCCTGTCCATTTGCCAATTTCCTGCAAGTCTTTCCCTTCAACCGACAAATAACAGTTATCCCCATTCAAAGGCATAGGCAACCTATGTTTACCTTGCCGTAAAATAAGTCAAGGTCATCACAGGGTCATGATTTATATATACATTGTAGTACTTTAGCCATTGATGTTTCATGCCAAGTTTTGTTTAAATCGGTCCACCGGTTCCAGAGAAGAAGATTTTGGAAGGGTTTTTACCATATATGGGCATGGCGGCCATCTTGGTCATGTGACCTGGATCATTTATATACACATTGGTTCCCTCATTCTATAAATGCTTCACATAATATTTAGCTTTGATTGGCCAAGTGGTTTCAGAGAAGAAGATGTTTGAATATTTTGGTAATATACATGTATATTGCCCCGGGGTGGGGGCATATGAGCCCCTTGGGTCCATTTGTTTTTCAGAATCATTAATATTCAGTCAAACTACCCATTCCTGCAAGATTTTCACCTCAAATTACTTTTTAAAAGTTTTCCCCATTCAAATGCATAGGCGACCTATGTTGACCTTGCCATAAAAAAGGTCAAGGTCATCACAGGGTCATGATTTATATACACATTGTAGTACTTGAGCCATCAATGCTCCATGCCAAGTTTCTTTGAAATCAGTGTACCGGTTCCGGAGAAGAAGATTTTGGAAGGGTTTTTACCATATATGGGCATGGCGGCCATCTTGGTCATGTGACCTGGATTATTTATATATACATTGGTTCCCCCTTCCCATAGATGCTTCATGTAAAATTTGGCTTTGATTGGCCAAGCGGTTTCAGAGAAGAAGATGTTTGAATATTATGATAATATACATGTATTTTGCCCCGGGGTGGGGGCGAATGAGCCCCTGGTGCCCAATTTTTTTCAGAATCATTAATATTCAGTCCTACTGCTCATTTTCTGCAAGATTTTTCCTTTAAATGACAATTTAACAATTTTTCCCATTCAAATGCAAAGGCGACCTATGTTGACCTTGCCGTAAAATAGGTCAAGGTCACCGCAAGATCATGATTTATATATACATTGTAGTACTTGAGTCATTGATGCTTCATGCCAAGTTTGGTTGAAATCGGTCCAGTGGTTCCGGAGAAGAAGATTTTTGAAGGGTTTTTACCATATATGGGCATGGCGGCCATCTTGGTCATGTGACCTGGATTATTTATATACACATTGGTTCCCCCTTCCCGTAGATGCTTCATGTAAAATTTGGCTTTGATTGGCCAAGCTGTTTCAGAGAAGAAGATCTTTGAAAATGGTGGACGACGGACGGACGGACGACGGACGACGGACGGACGGACGGACGACGGAGCATGGGTATACTATAAGCTCACCTTGTGAGCCTGACGGCTCCGGTGAGCGAAAAAGCCTTTCTGTCATTACATGCCAAATAAAGTGAACCATAGTTTTTTAATGCCCTTTTGAAGGTCTACTCTATCAAATCCAGAAGTTTATCTTTTATTAAATTATGTGGTAATGTTGTATACAGAGTAGAAAAATCATATGTGGACAAGCTCGTCGCACGGAACCCTCGACACTTCAATTTACTGAGCACCTCACCAGAATTGACCAATTTTTATTTGAAGTTTCATACACTGTCTCACAGTATCTTATAACATGAGATTTGATAGCAGTAAGATAGGAAAAGGTACAAGTAGGCAAAGATCAGGAAAAGGTGCAATCAGAAAGAGATTCCCACTCCAAAAACCGAGGTGGGAAAAAACCAAACTAACAATCAGGCACTTATACCATGAAACATATCGTAAGCCGAATGAGCAGCTATTTTCTCAATAGGTGGCCACTCAGTTACCTTAAATTAATTAAAAATATGAAAACATACATAAGGCGCCAACAGCACAAAAGAAATTTTAAACACCAAGACATAAAACAAAAAGAACCACCACAGAAGGATTGCCTTGGAATGATCAGTAACACAAAGTTACTGGCGGGCTTAAACCGGTTTTACAGGATCCTAACCTCACCCTCAGCTTCTGCAGTGGTTCATAACATTTAGTAAGTTCTTCGGTCCTCGTGGTGAATCTCTAACTAGTCAATGAATCATCAAGAACAAACAAATAAATCATGATAAACATCCTGATGAATCAAAAACAAGGACTCACAGATTCAGTAAGCTGCGCGACGATGGAGATCCCTGGGCGCCGAATAACCTACTAACTCCTGAGCAAAAGAAAAACAGCAGTTGAACCCCAGTGGGCCAAGCAACAGACAAGAAGCTCCGGCCCCAACCAACTAAAATGAACAGCTTTAAGTCGGGGCCATCATAGAGTCTGACGCCCGATCTACCGGCGTGCAATTAAAGAAGGCAGCATAGTTATCAACCATGATTGGGTTGAAAAATAAGCATGCAGACTGTCGCATAACATTCAAGTTATAACCTATACGTCTGTAACGTGTTATGATTTTTCTGAACTGAAAAGAAAAATCATTAATTTCTATTAAGTTTCTTAAATTTGTAAACTAAGTCACCATAAAATTTAGAAAGTTCAGTAGTAGTACAAGAGCTAGAATTTGCAATGGTATGGTCTTTTGTGAAGCTTAGGTAACCGGTACATCGTAGGAAGTTTGTCTTGGCCTTCATTGACACAAACAGAAAACTTAACAGGTAAATCGTTTAAGTGGGCATTAACTACAGACATTTCATCAGTAATGTATTATCTATGAAGAAAAGTCATTGATCTAGCACACTTCAAGACAGCCTGTCAAGTCTAGGGTGAGTTTTGTACATTTAAAAAGATACACCAGATAGGTGACATGAGGTACATATACTGTATGTTTGTGTTGGTCAGTCGGATAGGGAGATATTGCACAAATAAGGCTGAGAGAGATGTGATAAATGAGAAAGAAGTGATATGCTTGTCATGTCAGCTTCTGCTGTCACTCATATTGTTGTGTTTGGAGAACACACTATCGACGTAATAATTTGTGAATGACAAAGGATATTCTGGTATTGGTTAATCAACACGTCAAACGTTTGATTGTAAAACTGTGCATCATAAAACACAATATACACCAAGTTGACAAAGAGAACACAATATTTTCAAATTCTTGTAGTCAATGACTTTACCATTTCGCTTACTACACTATCCAATGTAAGGTTTGTACATGAATAACTACCTGTTGCGTGGAGAGAGTGGGGATGTACATGCAAAAGTAAGCTATACATGTGCAGGAGACATAACGTTCCCTTTCAGTCAATATTTTGCCTAGCATGTGCTGCGTGAAATATCTATACACCTCGACAAAAGTTTAGTATATTCTAGTTTTAAAGTGCAAAAGTTAAAGGCCCGCAAAATATTTCAAAAGCATAAAACAGATTCGCAATTCACGGATTTAGAAAGGAAGCATGTCGTAGCAAAGAACAAATGAAAAATGTGTCTCAGATTTTTAAAATTTATGTGCTACAATATGCATTATTTTGATATTAAGCCGTATTTCTAAAATCTGAATTCTGCACCCCATATGACACGTGTGTACAAAATTCACACCCAGATCAAGGAAGCTTATGTTGGAACAACCTGTTACATACAAAAAAAATGAGAGCTGAAAGTAAAACTCTGGCATTTCTGGAAAGAACAAAAATGTATAGAATGTATAGCAAAATTGCAATGTTAAACATTTTGAAAATAAGTTTGTCGCTAATGATGTCTAATGTCTACATCTCAAATGACAGGATAATGGTGTCTATACCACATTATTATTCTGTCTGTGGACTAAAGATTTTACTTAGTTTCGTTTTACAAGGTTGAATTTGAGTGCTTTTTCAGAAGGTTTTAAAAATGTGTCGAAAAATCGCACTTTCAAAACAGTAGCCTTTCTTTTGTCATTCAGTATCTAAATAACTGCCGATTTTGAATCCGAAAAAACACTGGTTGTTTCCGCTGTAACCATGGCATCGAATAGGGGCGATTGCGTCAACATATTTATTCACTGAGGTAAGTTTTCACCAGACGCGTTTCCTTCATTTTAGACAATCATATAATTATGCTAAACTTTTGACGAAGAGTATAATTGACCATTACTGTACTTTTTTAACATTCACCCGAAGAACAGACAGCCTGTCTAAATCTTTAGGTGTGTCAAATGGGCGCCTTCTCTTTATATGTGATGCACTGGTTGAAGATACGTACTTTCCGATCGCCCCTTGTAATTGAGATATCGCAGAAGAAAGTCATTTTCATGTAGCTCGATTTAGAGATACATGTGTATAGGGTGCAAATGGTTACAAGAGAATCCGATCGATCTAATAATTGCAGATGCTCGATAAATATGGCTTAAAAAGAGCAGTTTATCAAATAGTTTGCAGCTCCTTGTCACGTCGGTGCTAATAATACGGGTGATAAGTACAAAATAACAATCATAAATAGATGAAAATGTGCTTTATTCTGAAAATATTGAGCACTTCCCTCTTTAAAGAGGTCGAACTGTAACGTTTGTTTTTGAAATCTGGAGATACTGTGCCGAAGCTATTTAACTCTTTGAATTTATTTAATTTTTGCTGCAGAGTCAGATTTATTTTGATTTTAAGCAAGTCTGCAAACGTCATGTTTGTAAGAAAACAAAGCAAAAGCACGCCTGAAAGTTAAAATATTCACTGCTAAAATATATAGGCATATTAACAATAAAAAAATACATGTAATGCGGAAATCAGACGAAGCAAGATGACATGTAAAGGGTCACTGAAGAGGCTTAAGTAGCCGAAACCGCTGTATGACCCATCCGTTTTCTCATTAATAGGCTCACTGCTCTTAAACGGTCTCAGTTTTATTTTTATTTGCTATTTCTGCAGATGGTGTTGTGTCCTGTGGCAGCCCGAAAGTCTCCCCGTACATCATCCATAGTGCAGATTATATTTTCATGCTGGTCCTTTGAGACCAGCAAGGGTATTCTGAGAAATCAGAAATTCAGTATCGGTTTAGATTCATTTTCTAACCAATGTTTTTATAAGGCTCTGTTTGGATAATACCAGTCTTTTGATCGATTATCCCGTTGAAAGTAGCAAAATTCCTTTGGCTTCATTTTGCCAAATCTAAACGCTTGACAGTTCTTAAAGGATCTCAGTTTCATTTTCTTTTGCTATTACTGCAGCTGGTGTTGTGCCGTGTGGCGGCCCTTTAAAGTCTCCCCGTACATCAATCATCCATAGTGCAGATTATATTTTCATTTTGGTCCTTTGAGATCAGCGAGGGTATTCTGAGAAATCAGAATTCATTATCGGTTTAGATTCATTTTCTTACCAACGTTTTATATATTTGGCTCTGTTTGGATAACTCGTACACTAGTCTTTGTATCGACACTATCCTGTTGAAAGTAGCAAAATTACATTATTTTACTTTGGCTCCATTTTGCCAAATCTTAAGGGTCACTGAAGAGGCTTAAGTAGTCTAAACCGCGGTATGGCCCATCCCTTTTCTCACTAATATGCTCACTGCTCTTAAAGGATCTCAGTTTTGTTTTTATCTATTGCAACAGGGCCAACGTATTTTAGTAAGTTTAAGACAGAGACGGTCTCTTTAAACATATGACACTGGTATATAGTCGGGTGTGGACTAAACCTTTACTTACTGGTTTCCTGAGGGAGCCGAGTTACTGGTATATAGTCGGGCGTGGACCATACCTTTACTTACTGGTTTCCTGAGGGTGCCGAGTTACTTGAATACAAGATGGGGGTAAGTTGTTTGTGTGATATTCTTTTCATATCCTGTTGACTTTTAATACTTATTTGATCGATCATGATTTGTGCATTCATCTAGCTGGTTCATCTTTTAACTAAAAACCGTAATGTTTTGTAAGGGTACAAGTATCAAAATTGAGCCACCATATGGGAAAACCAACAATCTGCATATGCGAAAACAAAGGCGCAGATCAGCTTCGCAGTAACTGCGAAGCTGATCAGCGCCTTTGTTTTCGCTACACGGATAGAATAAGTTCTCTATACTTTCTAAATCCAAAATTTCCAGTCTCTAGCCATTTTCTGTGCTTGCACAGCTCGGTTTGTGTCGGACATGTTCGGAAATCACATTGTTGGTTTTCCCACGAGGCGGCTCATTAATGTTAATTTGCAATTATATTTACAAATTGAACCTGGATATGAACATACCTGATGAACTAACAATGCACCGCGACACACTTACAAAGAAAAGCTAGAATGTTGAAATTTTGGTTACAAGCAGAGGAGGAATTTGTACTATCCGTGCAGCGAAAAGCAAAGGCACTGATCAGTTGTATTCAAAAATGATCTGCGCCTTTATTTTCACATAGGTAAAAATCCGTTTTTCTCATGACGCGGCTCATATCATCACGTTTTTACGAGCAATTTTTCTATTTATTATGTTTAATTATTTAACATTTTAAAAATTCTTATTTTATGCTCGCATGACGAAAGACAGCTGTCAAAAGGCAGATGTCTAACCAATAGTTGGATGTTTTCATCACATCATCCCACAATAGAACATTTATGCTTATATGCTTTTTCTAGCACGATTTATATGCGACCAAAGAAACGACCAAAGAAGAGGCATATTGTACAACAGACTTTGGCTTCTAACTCTTGTTTGCATGTTATATTTACGTCATGCGAGCGGAGCTAGGGGCAAATGTGTGTTGTCATAACAACTAATCGGTAATGCAACTGTGTCAGTCGAGAATCTGTAACTGATAGTCGCTCATCATCTAGCCACCTACCCCACACACCCCAGGTGATTATAAGAAATCCATCATTCAGTTAGATTGAGCGAAGACATTATTTCCTAAGGAACAGCTACGTTAAGGCACTTATACCACATTTCGTTACAAGTGTTACAACGATCCTTATATAAAACATTTCGTTACAAGTGTTACAACGATCCTTATATAAAACTACCAAACATTTATTCCACAAACTTTGTCCTTAACATAAACTGCATATGAAGGGCTGATACGATCTTTGAGCTTTGTCTTAAAAGAACTTACAAAAAATTCCTTGCGGACCTTCCGGGACGCCCCAAAGGGACCGAAATGTCCGCAGACCCGAAATGTCCATAAATGTTTTTTCTCTTTAAACCGATAAAATATCCATCGATTATGCTTTATGAATGCGATAAAACAAGAAAATTATAAACATAATGACCATATGATCCACAAACCACGATAAAATCAAAATCTCCATTCCCCGTGGAGTATGGAAACTAACAGCTACATGTATTATCTCTACGGTATTATAATGTTGTCACCAACCAATACGACAATCACGTAAACTTAAGAGCACACATGTTTTTGGGAGACAGATTCAAATAAGTCTTAGACTTTTTTCTGAATCCCATTTGTATGATCCATGTATGTCACGTATTGTATTGCTGTTTGTTATATGTCGTTTTGTACAAAAAATAAAAGTTTAAACCAAACCACGAATGTCTGTTTATAATAAAACATGTTTGACCATTTGGTCACAATTTCTTCCATGTTTACACAATTGTAAGTCTGTCTTCAAATTATTGCATTTCAACCGGGTAAATTTTACCCTGTCCAACGTTGACGACGGTGAAACGGTTCCAACACCGGTTACTACGGTGCTTTCGCTACAAAATTTGATGGATGCGAATAAATTTCTTGTTTTGTTCAATGTTATATAAACGTTTGCGATGAAGTGAAACGCGCATCTAATGGAGAATTAACATGACTTTTGATTTCTGCTTGAACGAAAAACTGTTTTTGTATATTTTTTTCCAAACATTCGATCCAAAGTTGGTAAACAAGGTTCGGCCAAGGTCTATTCGGCCGATTTCTACAGAAACTGTTCGTATTTTCCAAAATACGCACAAACCTGTAAGCAAACGAGCATTTTGCAATGACTTGTAGGCAAGATTGTGGGACGTTTGCATCGTTCTCGATAGATTTCCCCCCGAAAATCGCACAGGAAGAATTTTATGGCAAAAAGTAAAAACAACGCCGGTTACTACGGTACCAGAATTACCTGGATTGTTGGATAGATGGGCATTCTAGCTTTACAAGATGCGGATTGTGTTACTAACTCGTGTCCTGCTTCTGCCTACATACCTCTTACATGTAGTTTCGGGAACTATACGTTCATTGGCATGGTTATCAACCCTAAAATGAAGAGATTCTAATGAAACACTTCCGTATTGTTATGAGATAGAAGTGGTTCCAATAGAAAACAGGGCTTGTCCGTGACTCACCAACTGCACGTTATTATACTTTGAGGTACCTTGGTATTTTGAGTTTCACCAACCTTTCTGCAACCCTTTTAAATTGAAGTACTTTCTTGCTTGTACTTACTTACTCGCTATGACTGACTCACGCATTCGGAAGTTTCGAGTCGAAACATTATGATCCAGTATGTTATAATAATAATAATAATAATAATAATAATAATAATAATAATAATAATAATAATAATAATAATCGTTTTCGATAATTTTTCCCCAAAAATGCACAGGAAGAATTTTATGACTGTAACGAACAGCCGAGCCAAAGCCACAGCAAACCCCGTCGGTGGAAAAGCATGCTCATCCACCAAGGGTGGTTTACTGCGCTATATACCTAACACTTACTCTAATCACAAAGTTTCGAGTTTCTTATTTGCACATTACTACCCGCTAATATGCCGCTAATACGTTGCACCAACGTATTCTACAAGGGAGACTATCCCGTTACATTACTTCCCCCCTCCGAGAAGAGTCTTGGCATGGGGACTACATGGGTAAGGCAACTCCGTTCTGGCAGTTGTCATCATCCCACCGCTGCCACCAAATGTAACGAAAAGCCGAGCCAAGCCACAGGTAACCCCGTCGGTGGAAAAGCATGCTCATCCACCAAGGGTGGTTTACTGCGCTATATACCTAACACTTACTCTAATCACAAAGTTTCGAGTTTCTTATTTGCACATTACTACCCGCTAATATGCCGCTAATACGTTGCACCAACGTATTCTACAAGGGAGACTATCCCGTTACATGACTTAAAGAAAAAACAACGCCGGTTACAACGGTGCCAGATTTACCTGGATTGTTGGATAGATGTGCCTTCTAGCTTTACAAGCTGCGGATTTTGTTACTTATTTGTGTCATGCTTCTGCCTACACTCCTCTTTCATGTAGGTTTCGGGAACTCTACGTTAATTGGCATGGACATCAAGTCTTTAGTGAAGAGTTTTTTGTTTGTTTGTTTTATGAAACGGTTCCGTATTCTTGTATTGTAATAAGATAGATCGTGTTTCATTGTAGAAAAGGTTGCCGTTAGCCATATAAGACACTAGTAATTTCTAATTAAACTTCTTCGTATTTTTTCTTACTTCAGAACTGACTCATTAAGATTAAGATGTTTCTAACAACTCTTAACAAACTAAAAAACAAAAACAAAAACAACATATCTTACTGTTCTGGAAAATAAACGTTCCTCTGATCAACCCGATTTTCTCCCATGAACTTTAGAGTTTTTAAAAAGACTTTAAAAATGCATAAGCCATACAGTAAAATAACTTCTTTGTCTGCCTTATTGACAATCAATGATTAAAACAGATCATTTAAGAGCAGTGAACATATTAATGACAAAGGGGTGGGTCATACCATGGTTTCGGATACTCAAGTGACCCTTTAGATTTGGCAACAAAGAGAATTACTGTAAATTTGTAACTTTCAAGAGGGAAGTCAACACAAAGACTAGTACTATCCAAATGGCAAAGTACCGTATTGTTTCTTGCAGAATAAGACAATATAAGTGGAGGATGCGAAAGGAGTCATCATTGACATTTTAATAAATCAAAGATAAAAAAAAAAAAGATCCACATTCCTTTCAAACGCAAACCTTAGAGACTTTCATTGAGGACCGAGCTCCAATTGAACTAAGAAGTCCAGTATCTGCTGAAAAGATAATCTTCTCCCCATTGAAAAAATCTTGTTTGGTTGGGATTTTTTACACAGACGAGATATTCCATTTTCTGACAAAAAATAAGTAAACATATACGTATCAATTTGATTTTTTAGTGTATTTCGGGTATAGCATTCCAAATAACTATATGATGCAATATACGGTTAACAGAAGGTGCATGTATGATATCACTGAGGGGGAGATTTGTTTGTATGTTTGTTCTTGCTTTGACGTTCCAGTCAACAGTAACTGTTGTGGCCAGATTGGGAAGTGCTTCGACATTTTGTGGGACTGCTATTGTAGATTGGGGTGCCATTTGAAATCCATTTTTGCTCCAACACAGCATACATGTATATCTCATATTATATTTATACCGCAGAAATTACTCCGTTCATTTTACATTGCTGAAAATATTGAATATTTAAGAAATAGATCAGCTCTAGCAGTGAGTTGTGAGATCAAATCACTCGCGCTGCGCGCTCGTGATTTATGTGCGTACAACTGACTGACAAACAGTGAATTATGACTCAACAATTTAAGCAGTAGAGCTGATCTTTTTCGATTCTTACACGCAATAAACAAAATAAAATCATTTTAAACCTTCAGTTTCTCAATAACTTTTTGACCATTGCACTGATGAAATTCCGCCAAACTTTTGACGTTACCGCAAATGTCTACACATGTTTGTTACGTTTTAACGCGTTGAAATGACGTTACATCGTCTAACGTCAAGGTGTATTAGAATTTTCCATATTCAATAGTTTAGAATGTTTTCGATGGAAACTTATGTCATGCACAGGTCTAAAGAAGCAAGTTCCCGGCGGGACTACTTTCGATAGTACAGTAAGTCGCCATTGAAAAAAATATCTGGCAGCCTTTTTCCATTTCCATTTCAACTAAACGAACGACGAAACTAGAAAATAATACAGATTTCCTCGCACAATAAATACACACTGAAACTTCATTTCAAGAAAAATACCTCAAATTTTGGAAGAACAATAATTAAAAAGTGTTTGTACTCCGAATTTCTAACTTTATTCATGAAATTTCCGATCGCAACGACACCCAAGAGTCACGTCGACGTCATCAATTTTACTGCAACGTCACGGTTCTCGCGTACACAAAGGCGAAGCTCTGCGTGTGTTGCAATATGGTGATAAGTCGTCAGAAACGATACATTTTTACATGAAATGTGGCCAAATGAAATGTCTGTCAGGACTGGAGATGCCAGGAATAAGCATTTACCAACCTTCCATTGCGTTCTTTAGGGTATAGAATAGAATAGAATTTAGAATAGAATAGAATTTATTCCAATCAAGGGCCCTTGCGGGCATACAAATCACATGTCCATGTATTCTATTAAGTTTATAGTGACTCTTTATTAGCGAGAACTTTGAATTCGCGAGGCAACAAATTCGCGAATATTAGCGAAAATTAAGTTCTCGCGAATATTTCCGGATCTACAGTAATACATGTAATGAAAAGGTTATTGAATGAAAATCGTAAAATATTCGGAACTCGTTCATTTGGGTGAGATTCACTCGCAAGCTCGTGAGTCCTCGCCATATGAACTCGTTCAGAATAGTTTTCGACATTCATTCAATAACCTATTATTATTTTTATTATTTTTATCATTATTATTATTATTATTATTATTGGATAATGTTTCGACTCGAAACTTTCGAATGCGTGAGTCAGTCATAGAGTCTTTGAGCGAGTAAGTAAGTACAAGAAAGAAAGTACTTCAATTTAAAAGGGTCGCAGAAAGGTTGGTGAAACTTATAATACGAAGGTACCTCAAAGTATAATTACGTTTAATTGGTGAGTCACGGACAAGCCCTGTTTTCCTATTGGAACCACTTCTATCTCATAACAATACGGAAGTGTTTCATTAGAATCTCTTCATTTTAGGGTTGATAGCCACGCCAATAAACGTATAGTTCCCGAAACTACATGAAAGAGGTATGTAGGCAGAAGCAGGGCACGAAAAAGTAACACAATCCTCATCTTGTAAAGCTAGAATGCCCATCTATCCAACAATCCAGGTAATTCTGGTACCGTAGTAACCGGCGTTGTTTTTACTTTTTGCCATAAAATTCTTCCTGGGCATTTTTCTGGGGAAAATCTATCGAGAACGATGCAAACGTCCCACAATCTTGCCTACAAGTCATTGCAAAATGCTCGTTTGCTTACATTCGTTTGCGTGTTTTGGAAAATACGAACAGTTTCTGTATAAATCGGCCGAATAGGCCTTGGCCGAACCTTGTTTACCAACTTTGAATCGAATGTTTGGAAAAATTATACAAAAACAGTTTTTCGTTCAAGCAGAAATAAAAAGTCAAGTTAATTCTCCATTAGATGCGCGTTTTACTTCATCGCAAACGTTTATATAACACTGAACAAAACAAGAAATTTATTCGCATCCATTAAATTTTGTAGCGAAAGCACCGTAATAACCGGTGTTGGGACCGTTTCACCGTCGTCAACGTTGGACAGGGTGAATTTGAACTCTTGAGTTTACATGACATTATTCATAGTAATTAACAGTTTTAATAGCTATAGTTTCAATAAAAAATCTTGCGGACATCCTGGACCATTTAGACCTTCCCGCAATGTCCGCAACATTTATGCTTTATGTCCGCAACATTTAAAATTTATAATAAATGATGAAAATGGTTAATGATTAAAAAGCATGTCATATTATTGCGAATGACTATGTTGAAGCAACTAATCATAAACTAATTGTTATTATGGCTAAGTTTCAACAGGAACGAAAGGGAACGAGCACGACAGAGAGGCAGGCATAATCAACAGTAGTATAATGAAGATAAACCACTTTTCCTGGGATATCGATTATCAATTTAACTGGGGACAAGTATGATGAAGACAAACCACTCTATCTGGGACACAACGTTTTTACCGGGCACAACGCCGAAAACCACTTCTCCTGGGGACGTCCTCGAAATCATAAAGAAAGAAAAATAAATAAAAACAAAAATAGTGTTCAACTGGCGAACACATGTAACAAAAACTTTTGATAAAATTAAGTTAAAATCCCAACCAAATACATCGGAAATACAGCGATTATGATTATCATTAATAAAAACCATTTTTACTGGGACAGCGAAATTACTATATCTATCACTATAGCGAAAATGTATTAAGCGATTATTAAAAACGGATTAGAATAAAAATTAAACCAAGATCTTAACTGGCTAATACATGTATTACAAATTTTGCTGCAAATAAAGCCAAAATCCTCGACCCAAAGATACTAGGCGGGATGGAGAGCATTTCCATGGTCCATCAAGATGACAATTCACGAAACTAAACAAGAGCCCAACAAGTAAGGCAGCAATTCGACCATATTAAGTAAAAAAAACACCCCGACGAGCACAATAGACACAAAGGGACAAAACACGCAACATGAATATAAAGATCAACAGAACCGCCTTGGAACGGTCAGTAACGAGTTACTGGGGGTGGGGGGGGGGGCTTAAATCACAGAAATAATCGTTCGATTTAACCAAAAGCTTCCATATCTCGTTTAAGTGACGTCACTTGCGTACATTGTATTTATAAAGTAAGAAATATAAGCAATTTCTTTAATTTGGACCCTATCGTATGAGAAATTATAATGTAACTGAACGGTAATGAATCGGAGATTGATTAATAGTTAAAATACAAGCGCAAGCACCGAGATACACCAAAAACGAGGACTCAACAGTAATATAGACACTGGAATACTGGAGCAAAAGAAAGCTTATGTTTAAATCCCGGTGGACCCAACTAGAGACAAGAGTTTTAGCCCGTTATCCAAAGTCAAAGTCAGGTCCCTCCCGTCTGTAAGACAGTTTTATGTCAGGACCGTCATAGAGTTTGAGGTCCGACCCACCGGCTTGCAACGAAAGAGGAAAGCAAAGCATTTAACCAGGTCCTGGTTAATGTCTAAGCATGCAGTATGTTGCATTACATTTAAATTGTAGCCAATTCTTTTATACCGATTGATTATTTTTTTTAAATGATTTAGAAAAGTTTACTCATTTTACATCTTTATTTTTATTACAATTATTCCAAATTTTTCTAAATTTGTACCTCAAGTCTCCATAATACTCGGGTTAGTATAAGTGTTTTCAATCCAACATTATACTTAGACACTAATTAGAAATGACGTCGATAAAATTTGGAAAACGCTTTGCGAAGTTTATCATCATACCGATAGCCTTGTTTAAGAAGTTTAGCTGTCAAAAACCTATTTCGGTTATGTTATATTTAGAGAATTGTTTCTACGAGTAATTGATATAAACTACGAGGGGGCGGACCCCCGAGTAGTTTATATCAATTACGAGTAGAACAATTTTCTAAATGTTTTGTATCATGGTCCAACCAGAATCAAGCATTCAATTTTCCCATGACTTCATTGTTTTAGATTGTCAATTAATTACCAAGAATGACAGGTATAATGTTGCTTTTTTTCTTTTCTGCTTATCTTGCTGATAAGCTGATTTATTGTTTGACCTAAAACACAGCAACTTTTGAATTTGAAATTCTGGTATGTCACGTGACATAATTTGAAAACTTTAGTTGTTCATTTACAAAAAAAAAAAAAATGGATGTGCTAGATGATGAAAATGACAAATTGATTTTAAGCCAAATTGCTGATGCATTGGAAAATAAATATTTGGAGATAAACCCATTTGAGGACAAGCATGAGGATATATTTCTCTGGATGCACCTTCAATTTCTGATAAACCAATTTAGCTTGATTAAAGCTGTCTAGGCTTTGGGACTAGTTGTGCTGAATTTTCATATCTTATATATTTTTTTTTTTATTTTTATCATTCATATTGGATATCTATTGCTGTAAATAAAATACATGCTTGAAAACTTCTTTAATTTTTCCATTCATAGGCAACAGGTGTCTGGCAAACAAATCAATTCTGACATATCAGTGCTCTAACTTCCCTGTGCAGTGTATCAGGTAGTAAGAGCACGACCTAGATAACAGACTCAGTACAAGCCATAGGAAATTTTAGCTCCGCCTACTTACTAAGAAAGGCTGGATTTTTTCATAGCCATGGTTTACTCACATATTGCACAAGCAACATCAAAGAGAAAACTCTAGACCATGATACAATTAAATCAAGAACATGACTAGAAACTCTTGCTAAACGAATAAGTTGAGAGTGTTAAAACTATTATAGTAAATGTTTAAACTAAATCATATACAGTTAACTGACAATGTCCCATATTCACATACGTACATGGACTTTGGGTATCGAAAACGTTAAATGAGAAATAAGGGAAATTTAATGCTGCGTGACTGCAAAACCAGTGTTTGTATTTGTGTCTTTAAAAGGTAAGCGGAATAATTCTTAGTCGGTGCAATATCCGACTCAGTGTATTCGTAACAGGGGAATACCTGTCATTATCACCCTTAATAAAGAATCCAGGTACAATATCCCATATCAAATGCGTATCTTATCTAGGTGATTATGAGCTCATATGGTTCAAACGACCCGGGGCTAAATTTACAATTGAAGCCTGTGCAATACGGAACATAGACATAATGCATGTAAAGCGGTCGATGTAAATTAATTCACTTGTGAAATTTCATTAAAAGCACAAAACTGGCATTTTCGCACCAAGTTAGACGGAAGATTTGTAGCTCCATCACGGCATGACTTAAATTAATGATTAGGCGCCACACACACACACACACACACACACACACACACAAACTGGTGCGGTATTGTTTCACCAGTAAACTATTCTGATTCTGAACCATTAGTCCATTATGTCGAGAAATCATTAAACATGGGAAAGGCAACGTTATAGCGACGCAGTATCTTGATGACGGCATGACTGAAAATAGTTGACTTGGACGTTAACCAATAAGTTGAGTTTATTTTATATATTTTGTGAAAGGCATATGAAACAAACATGCGTGGCATAAGACGTACATATGTCAAATTAACCATTAAACATGTGCATAGCGACGATAGCGAAGCATTTTTTTTGTCCGCTCCTCCACCCCTTACGGACTCCAAATCTTTTCACATGTCGTGCTTTTAATATACATAATGCGCAAAATTTATTGAAACATATACATGTGTTTGTAACACAGTATTGAACGCTTGATATTTCTTGAGAGTGCAGTTTGTAACACAGTGTTGAAGACTTGATATTTCTTGAAAGTGCTGTTTATAACACAATATTGAAGGCTTGATATTTCTTGAAAGTGCTGTTTGTAACTCGTACGAACATGAAAATTCGTAACTAATTAGATCTAAATGACGCAAGGACAAAAAGTCTTGAATTGATATGTGTTTCTTGAAGTTAAACATCTATACCACAGTATAGATTATGCAGAAATTCACACACCGTTCGATAAAACGCATTACAGATGGTGAACCTGGTTTATAAAGTGAGGGTAGTCCTTATGGTGCAATGGTTGCCATGGCAACATACACGGTACAATTGACCTCGTTTGATAAGAAATATATGTGTCTTGAATTGTGTTACAATATTACAACAGTTTGGCAAAAATATAAGAGCATGCCAAATACTTCTAATTTTGATGGTTTTTCAATTCTAATAGCATAAAATGTACATGAATGCCCGAAGACCCCTTTTACCAGATCCGCACTCATTATTATTGTACGTTCTTATGTCTTTCATTTCAAATATCAATTTATAATATGGAATCCATTGCTCACTATAAATCGCAAGGTGTCAAGGTCGTGAATAAAAGTCTTATACAAAAACTAAAACTTTATCTAAGAACTTTCTAAACCACCCTCGTGCATATAGTCTTAAATACCTGCTTGATCTCTCTCTCGCTCTCTCTCCCTCTCTCTCTCTCTCTCTCTCTCTCTCTCTCTCTTCAAGAAGCCGAGGCCATTTATGATAATAACCACGTAATAATAATAATAAGTTTCATTTCCAAGAAGCGTTACAAACAGCACTTTCAAGAAGTTTTCCGAGCTACATTAGCTAATGACAGCTTTAAGAATACTCTAGTGTTGATTTTCATAACAAAAATGCTGCAACCGGAATAAAGATGTCATTAAGTTAACTGGGACTTTAACCTGCAATTAATAGTTAATAGAGTTTTATGCAACAGGGCCCTGACTGATATCTATAACGCAGTATTGAAGGATTGATAGATTTATATTACTGACCGTTCCAAGGCGATGTTTCTGTTGTGGTTTTAATTGTTTTGTGTTTCGGTGTTGAATTTCTGTGTTGTTTGCAGTTAAGTGCGTTTTTCATATATTTGGCTAGGTCTTTGTAACTGAGTGGCCACCTATTGGGAAACAGCTCTCGGCTTAAAAATATTAAAACATTAGGCGACGTGTACAATTCAGGCTGAGCTAAGCTCTTATAAATTCATATTGTCTCCGGATGCAGGCAATTCAGCCTCTGTCCCGTTTCTTTGATCTTCCCTATTTTTAAAATTTAAACACATTTCCATGTCTTATTTCGTGATTGCAAACGCACTTTTCTTGGCTAATATTAATCTTTCTCTTTTTACATTCTGATTAGCCTTATTGCATGCTTATTATTGACTAATTAATAACCATATTCCACTTTATGGCAATAATAAGTTTCCAAAGACCCACAAAGAAAAAGACAGATTGCTTTAAACATTTTATCTATATTCATAATCAAAATAATTTGTAATAACGCACGGTTCATATTCTCGGTGGAATTAAAAAGGGCAAATGATATTAGACATCAAATAATCTTTTATAACCATGCAAGGTGAAAAAGAAAACATTTATTGAGTCTGGTCTTTAGAAAACGTCCATTCATCTGAATTTGTGGCCATAGAGGGCGGATAGAAGCTTGCGCGGATCCACGTACGCACAGTATAAGCTGTGTGCTTAGAGTACACCATTTTCGAATACAAAGTTATCTCAGCTGAAATGGCACCAATGCCAAACCAACACATCGCTGTTGTTCATGAATTTTCTCTTACTCTTGAATGGTAAAATATCGATGGCGGTTGGCACTTTATGACATGAACGAGAAAATAATGTATGTTTTGGTTGTGTAGCAGTGAATTTAGAGTACACCATTTTCGAATACAAAGTTATCTCAGATAAAATGGCACCAATGCCAAACCAACACATCGCTGTTGTTCATGAATTTTCTCTTACTCTTGAATGGTAAAATATCAATGGCGGTTGGCACTTTGACATGAATGAGAAAAAAAAATGTAGTTTTGGTTGTGTAGCAGTGAAAAATCTCTGTTTTCCATCAATTTTACTGAGCACATGAAATGTGAAGTTGGGTGGATACAAGTATTTAGTTGAGTCTTTGAGGGACGCCGGTGTTGATTTTTTCTTGTTTTGCGATATAGCTCAGTAATATACGAGTGTTGGCATCGTCCATTAGCTTGTTGAACCATGAACCGAGTAAACCTGCATTTTACAGATGCGTTGCGTAAAACACATGCACCTGACCGATCCATTATCTTGTGTTTCCAAATCGCAGCTCCAGCCCTGTCTTACACTACTGTATAGCCGACATGCCGAGCATCCAATCTCAGTTCCAGCCCTGTCTTACACTACTGTATATCCGACATGCCGAGCATCCAATCTCAGTTCCAGCCCTGTCTTACACTACTGTATATCCGACATGTCGAGCATCCAATCTCAGTTCCAGCCCTGTCTTACACTACTGTATATCCGACATGCCGAGCATCCAATCTCAGTTCCAGCACTGCCTTACACTACTGTATATCCGACATGTCGAGCATCCAATCTCAGTTCCAGCATTGCCTTACACTACTGTATATCCGACATGTCGAGCATCCAATCTCAGTTCCAGCACTGTCTTACACCACTGTATATCCGACATGTCGAGCATCCAATCTCAGTTCCAGCACTGCCTTACATTACTGTATAGCCGACATGCCGAGCATCCAATCTCAGTTCCAGCATTGCCATACACTACTGTATATCCGACATGCCGAGCATCCAATCTCAGTTCCAGCACTGCCTTACATTACTGTATAGCCGACATGTCGAGCATCCAATCTCAGTTCCAGCATTGCCATACACTACTGTATAGCCGACATGCCGAGCATTCAATCTCAGTTCCAGCACTGCCTTACACTACTGTATATCCGACATGTCGAGCATCCAATCTCAGTTCCAGCACTGCCTTACACTACTATATATCCGACATGCCGAGCATCCAATCTCAGTTCCAGCCCTGTCTTACACTACTGTATATCCGACATGCCGAGCATCCAATCTCAGTTCCAGCCCTGTCTTACACTACTGTATAGCCGACATGCCGAGCATCCAATCTCAGTTCCAGCACTGCCTTACATTACTGTATAGCCGACATGCCGAGCATCCAATCTCAGTTCCAGCATTGCCATACACTACTGTATAGCCGACATGCCGAGCATCCAATCTCAGTTCCAGCACTGCCTTACACTACTGTATAGCCGACATGTCGAGCATCCAATCTCAGTTCCAGCCCTGTCTTACATTTCTGTATATCCGACATGCCGATCATCCAATCTCAGTTCCAGCCCTGTCTAACACTACTGTATAGCCGACATGCCGAGCATCCAATCTCAGTTCCAGCACTGCCTTACATTACTGTATAGCCGACATGCCGAGCATCCAATCTCAGTTCCAGCATTGCCATACACTACTGTATAGCCGACATGCCGAGCATCCAATCTCAGTTCCAGCACTGCCTTACACTACTGTATAGCCGACATGTCGAGCATCCAATCTCAGTTCCAGCCCTGTCTTACACTACTGTATATCCGACATGCCGAGCATCCAATCTCAGTTCCAGCCCTGTCTTACACTACTGTATAGCCGACATGCCGAGCATCCAATCTCAGTTCCAGCCCTGTCTTACACTACTGTATAGCCGACATGCCGAGCATCCAATCTCAGTTCCAGCCCTGTCTTACACTACTGTATATCCGACATGCCGAGCATCCAATCTCAGTTCCAGCATTGCCATACACTACTGTATATCCGACATGTCGAGCATCCAATCTCAGTTCCAGCCCTGTCTTACACTACTGTATATCCGACATGTCGAGCATCCAATCTCAGTTCCAGCACTGCCTTACACTACTGTATATCCGACATGTCGAGCATCCAATCTCAGTTCCAGCACTGCCTTACACTACTGTATAGCCGACATGTCGAGCATCCAATCTCAGTTCCAGCATTGCCATACACTACTGTATAGCCGATATGACGAGCATCCAATCTCAGTTCCAGCATTGCCTTACACTACTGTATAGCCGACATGTCGAGCATCCAATCTCAGTTCCAGCCCTGTCTTACACTACTGTATATCCGACATGACGAGCATCCAATCTCAGTTCCAGCATTGCCATACACTACTGTATAGCCGACATGCCGAGCATCCAATCTCCTGTTTTCGGGAATGTCGACCTTTCCCTCGGACAAGACGCTTGTTTTAAAGGATACCACTATCCGTGTAGCGTTTTGAACAAAGAAATAATGTGATCAGCAGTGAAGTTGCAATGCAGCTTATCTGTGTCTTTGTTTCCGCACATGCATGCAAACTGCAGAGTTTCTCACCTGGTTTAAAAAGGTTTACTGAAGAAAAAGTAAATTGATGTAATGACATGGGCATCAGCAATTTGTTCTGGGAGGTCTATCTAACATTTTATCTAACACTTTTAAATTATTAGATAATAATATTCTTTATTTCCTCCAACAAGTGAAGAGCATATAAATTTCAAAACATATAATAAAGACAAAGGACAAAACGACAAAAATATATACATATAAACACAGAATCATAATGCTCGTGTTAATCAAACTTAAAATAAACATATTATAGTTTCCGTCTCAAGCATTTCTTAGTAAACACCGATAAAATGGTGTATTAGCTACGTTTTATATAAGTCAACCATGCAAACACTCCATACTCATCAGCGGCAAACCCTTACCGAAAATAAAATTGCGAAATGCAAGAATCTGAGCAAAATAAGAGGAGTACACATCAATTAACTTATTTTAATGAGTGTACATGCATATCCATGTTTAAATCATTTTTTTTTTCTTTTAATAAAATGTAATGGGTCAGTGTACACATATAAGAGCATCTGTATGCTTTGCCAAAACCGTTGTACTTTATGTTGCTGTCCTCTAAATAACAATACCTTGGAGTGTATTTTACCAAGAGTCAACACAAAAATTTTAACACAATCTTTTATATCTGTTTCGTTATTTAAGATTTTAGCACAGCCCGAAAAAAGCAGTTCGAGTCGTCCTTTTGGTGTCTCAGATATAAACTGATCAAAAAAGTTCAGTCCAAACTTTAAGATTAGCCTAGGCCATAAACTTTCTCTAAACCCATTAGTTTTTCTACAAAATAATAACAAATGTTCAGTTGGATAGTATATTACTTCATTACAGAGATTACAAAACGAATCCATCTACCCGTAAACATAAGACCCAGCATTCGAACTGCTCTTTGTATGAATGGAAAATATTTGGGATATTCCCTACTTACTTTCCAAAACAGATACTCATGATTCATCAAGGTTATTTTCATAATATTTTTTGCGCTTTCCGAAGTTTCTATCTTAGAACGCCATTCCGTTTTGCGGTGTTGTTTCATATTCTCTCCTACAATGCCTCATATCTATTTACAAAATGCAGCATGGAATACTTCCCTAAAATACGGTAAATATCTGGAATAAAACCGCGCATTAAGTTAGCCCGATTTCTATATTCTATGAATCTGTGTATGAAAAACTCCTTAATACAATATTGCGGAGGCAAATTACACAGTTGATCAAAAAATATAAGTAACATATTCTATGCAGTCTATGTTCAGTAGAGAGAACGCGAGATCCGTGCTCGTGCATCTTGGGAGCGATTGCATGAATCTAACGCAGAACCGATGAGCTTTTTCAAGCATTTCGATGTGTTGCGGGAGGAGAGAATTCCATAACTCGCACCCATACAAGGCCTTCGGTAATACAACAGATTTATATAATCGCTTAGAAATTATTGGGTTTAAACCACCCTCGTGTATTCCTGAATTTACTAAACTCAGTAGGGTTCCTTTTAGCTTATTAGCAGCTTCATTTAATATTGTTATCTATATATAGATACTTATTTAAAAGTATACCCAAATGCTTATACTGCATATCTTCTGCAAGGCGTGCGTCACCCATAAAGCATACTATATTTGAGATCCTATAGTCTAAAGGAGATTCGTTGAATACTACAACAATGCATTTTGGGGGCTGAAATTCATATCGCCACTTTCCAGAATGATTTTTACAAATGTTTAACATTATATCAATCCCTAATTTAGATAACGATAACAGTAGCTTGTCGTCTGCTGCTGCAGGATTGCCACAATTAATGTTATAGATATATAGACCTAGTCGTGAATTATCTAATTCCCAAAGGAGGTCATTGTCATAAATGAGATACAAAAAAGGGGAAAGAACCCCGTCTTCTCTTGTACCCTGCAGAACTGGGAACCATTCCGATTTATAAGTCTGGCTTTTAACACAACTTTCCATTCCAGTGTAAAGATTAATTATCAACTTTAGAATCACGTTATTTACTCCACTTTTATATAACTTATAAAGCAATTATCGTTTGTTCATTACAGAGAAGCAGATAAACAACAGTAGACATATTAATCACAACACAACGTCTCTAGAACGACCAGTAAAAAATTCATGAATTTGCAGTTGGCCCTGAAACGGTCAAGACGTCCAAAGGTCTATTACTTATACGAAATTGAAAACCGTAAACGACAATTAAGTCACCAGGCTTGCTTCTCTGGCTATGTTTTTCTTTAGTATTAAACAATCTCCGAATGAGTTTTATTTATGGTGGATTTGATAGATTCAATATCGGCAACTTGAACGGTGCCAAACATGAAATCGCGCGGTCCTCGTCTGCAAGGTGTGGTCTGAAGCCCGTCTGTAGTGTGTCATACACGGAGAATCGGGGACCCAGCCCGTGGCTTGTCTGTAACAACTGCTGCTCATAAGCTTTCAGGAACAGATCTGTGAGAGATTCCTGGGATGGCATGGTGGTGGGTTGACTGAGTGTGAAACTAGGGTGAAAGGTGCATGGACTGTATGGGTGTGCCTGTGGTCCGACCTTCTCCTTTTTGCGCCACTTTGCTCGACGAAATTTGAAACCAAACCTGTCAAAATGTAAATATACCTTGGTCTTCCTTGTTAACAAACAGGCATAAGTACTAACTATAAATATAAAATAAACGGGCGATACGTTCAATTAACTGGCGTGAAGAAAAAAGAAGCCCAAAGGGCAAGGATCACTCACCTGAGAATCAACATGATTAGAACTTGTTAATTAATATTGATTTTTTAAACACTCATGGGCATTTACCTCCGTAAATCAGTAAAGAAATCTGGTTGAAATTCGAACGCTTCCGAGGTATCATTGCTGTTCTTGTTACTGCCAAGAATGATGAAGATCCGATCAAAAACGAAGACGCTACGCAAGAGTGTTAAACATACTAAATATAAATTTTTCAGTCATTCAAGGGCAACTAACTTTGCAGTCCTTCAGCTGATCTAGTCAAAATGCAAACTCAACGGAGTATCATGGTTGCCCTTGTGTCTGCCAAAACTGAAAAAGATTTTAGACGATTGTTTTTCAATCAGGCTATTTTCTCTTGAAGACTACTTCGAAGACTACTTCGAAAATGTACTGAAAAGCTTACATAAAGATATACAATTTAAGCCAATGATCAGATCTACTCATTTGCCTTTTTTAGATGTACTGGTGTTGAAATCTGGAAATTCAATAGTTACTGATATTTTTCATAAAGTAACTGATTCTCAACAATATCTCAATTTTAATTCTTGCCACCTAAACACACCAAAATAAACATACCATTTGCTATGTACAATTGTGTCTGAAGAAACTTTACTACCAGCACGCTTGAACGAATTATCTCAAACACTTACAAAAAGAAAATATCCCACTGAAGCCATTAATGCAGGTATCAAAAAAGCAATGTCAATCCCAAGATCCAAACTCCTAGAGGTAAACAATAAGGAAACGGAAGAGATACTACCTTTTATTTCCAACCACAATCCAAAAAAACAAAGAGGTATTTGGAATTATTAAAAACAACATGGAAGTTCTAAACGCGGATGAAATTAAGCGAAACAAAAATCGTTCAGTGCAAAAGACAACTCCCGAATCTAAAGCGCATGTTAACAAATCTGAATTCAACGAATCAAAAACACCTGCAAAGGTCACCCGATGTAATGAGCCCAGGTGTGGACTCTGTGAACACATAGTTGAAGGATCAAGCATAACTGTTTGTAGAGAGAGAGAGAGAGAGAGAGAGAGAGAGAGAGAGAGCGTATATATAACAACAAGTCCTTGTGTTGGTTGTTGATTGGAAACTCCGATAAAAATGTAGGGGCTAGAGTGTTGACAAGGTTTTTACCCATTGTAACCCTATGGGAGCTATCTGTTGCCATGGGAACCAGAGTTCTGATCCTACCAGCATTAAAACCTTATGCAGGCAATCCCTCTTCACAATGATGCTTCTGATTGGTTTGGTTGGCTTGCTTGTCTACGAGATACACCTAAGTAATTTGGCGCATCTTCCAATGTGACTCATTGATAATATTTTTTTTTGTAAGTCCTATTATCATTTTGCAGGCATGCGTGATGAAACCATCAGAATGTATAGTATCACAACATTTTGGATTGTAAATTAGTAATTTCTCTTGAAATAATTGAGACAATGCTGATTTAGCTAATATAAAAGGTACCTTTTCACTAAACGAGGCTTTTGTAGAATTTGTGCCAATAACAATTGTTACGTGCCAGGCGTAACTAGAAGATTAAGGAAACCAACAAGTTGGTTAGCCAGCAACAAGCTTTGTTTAAAATTTAACAAATCTATTTAGAAGTGATTTAACCAGTAATTACATGTGAAACAATCAAAAGCATATATACAATCAAACAAAAATGAATGTACAATACCTTTCAAGATGTTAATTCCCTTAAAGAATGTCTGAATGTCCCTCAGAATTTTTTAACACAAGTCTGTATCAGTTTCTGATCCCAAGAATTAAAGTTTGTTTCAAAATAGCACTATGTCCCAATCCAGAATCGAATATCACAAAGTAATCCAAGAATAAGTTTAAATTCCAGTAAGATAGATTTTGACTTCTTAATAGTAACAGTACCCAAAGATTGTCCTTATGAAAATTTGTAGCCCTTATATAGCACTGAGGAACATTCAGGATTCTTCCAGCAAATTCTATGATATCATATACTAAAAATAACAAGTTTTTTACCAAAATTTAATGTTCTGGAATATTCTAGAGAGGCCATTATCCTTCCAGAAAATTCCACAATATTCTTTTGACATAAAAAAAAGATTTTTCTAGAAGATTCTACATCTTAGGTTCTTCCAGATTTTTCCGGACTTTTCCGTCAAAGAACAATTTGAAATTTCTAGAAAATTCTGAAGTAAACAACCTGTTTATGTCCAATATCTGGGACACTAAAAGTAAATAATTGCTAAGGACAACAAGTAAACATCATATGTATAACATTATACTTTCCTGGGCATACTCCCTTGGGAAGTTTACCAGTACTGAATGCACATCTTTCAACAAGTAACTGTCATACATAACACAATAATGAAATTATCAGGAACAGTATGTTCATAGTTGATGCGATCTCGCCAGTGCGAGAGCGCATATATAATTGAACAGGGGGCTGGAATCTTGTTGTTAATCGACCACCGACTTCCGGTCTTACTTGATTGGACGAGGCAGCTCTGATTGGGTCACACTAAATACCGCATGCCGGCACGGGTATGAAAGCTCACGCTGAACCGAGCTGCCATCTTTTCGTTCTGTGGTTATCGCCGTGGGTTTATATGTGGTCATACAGTGCAAATAGTGCTAATAAATAGTTTTTTTTTTTTTTTTTTTTTTTTTTTTTTTTTTTTTTTTTTTGATCAATAATTCTCGCTCAATTTTTAATTAATTCTGTCATATTATATCATTATTTAATCTCAAATTTGCATCAGAGTTGAAGCTGGGATAAGTATCTTCCCTCCTGTCTTGATAGCTTTAACGATCCGAGCTTAGATTGTGAAATTTATTGATTTTCTTTTCTACTTTCATTTTCAAAAGCAACAAGCGCCTGACCTACCCAGATCACAGGTGTAAAGAACATGAAAAGCTGAGCTTGTTCAAACATTTCACAGTAATAACCCTCAATCTGCAGAAGCCCTGTTGTGTTTTGACTGTGCCTGGATCAAAGAGGTAATAGGTAGCAATTGAATTATTGATCCTTAGTTGATTATACCTGATCAGCTGATTACACTGTCTTGCACCCGTGTCAGCTGAAGTTGTGCACAGGTCTAACAGCTTACAAATATGGCAAGTGATTTACTGATTTCTCTATGCATACTACTGGCATGTGCCTCAGTCTGTACACACAACCAAGAATCAAATCCACTCAATGTCCCATGTGGCAATCCTAGAATTCAAAACCTGCACAAAATCACACCCATTACTGATTTTCTGTATACACATTCCCAGCATGAAATCTCCCAAGAGATATGCAGTAATATGTTCCATACAACTGACTTTCTGTTGCTGTCATCCAATTTGAAACGCTTCCCAAAACAAAACCTCAATAGGAACCACCCTACAACACTTCTGTATCTATGCATTTTGTTACTCTCCAGATCATCAGGCATAGAAAGCAACCCTGGCCCGGCTCTCAAAATGACTTTATCTCTAAATATCCCTGCGGATACTGTCACTTAGACGTGACATGGTCCAACATCATGTCCATAATGTGTGATAATTGTGATCAGTGGTACCATGCTGACTGCCAGGGTATCGGCAATACCACCTTTGACATTTTTATCCCAGTCCAAAGCCTCATGGTGTTGCAACCAATGTAACTTCCCGAACTACTCGCTGGGACCTTTTGAGTCATTAGATACCCTCACTGATACCTCATCATGGCAAAATTCTACGCAACACTCAGAAGGTACATTCTCTGATCAATCCCTTTCCAGTAGCAGCATCGGTTCCCCACAAGCATTCTCATCTCCCAAAAATGAGAAAACTTCCAAAACTCCAAAGCATAAACCAAAATACAAACCAAAACGCCTCATCATTCTGAATATGAATTGTCGCTCTGTAGTAGATAAAAAAAAACTTGAACTAAAACATCTCACTGACCAAACAAAACCTGGCATTATAGCAGGCACAGAATCCTGGCTAAATGCTACCCATTTTAACAATGAAATTTTTGACACAGAAACCTACTCAATCTTCAGGAAAGACCGCAAAGGTCGAAAGGGGGGAGGGGTGTTTCTGGCCATAAAGCATTGTCTCAATCCTGTTAGTCAACCAGATCTATACTCTGAGTCCGAAATCGTCTGGGCAAAGATCGACATACCTGGTTTAAAATCTGTACTTGTAGGTTCATTCTACAAGCCTACTGAAAATGATCCCGACAGCATATAAGGACTGAAAGACTCACTATCTAAAATTCCTAGATCTAGCCATACATGGCTTCTTGGATAAAAATAATTGTTAGATCCTTTGGAAGCAGTAAAACATTGAAAGCGAGAAGATGGGCCATATTGTACAATTTCGGGTAATGAACCTTCGTCAGTGACCCTTTACAAAACTGGCAGCGAAAGCCAGACATTTTTGCTGCAATTTCAAAAATTTTCATCGGTGTAGTCTAAATCAAAGACTTGTATTCCCAAAGGGGCCAAATAATCAAAATACTGTTAAGAAGATGATTCTTAACGTACAATATTTTTGAAAGACTTTAATCTTCCCCAGATAGACTGGGACACTGAACAAAACTCTCCCAACCCTTGCCCAAGGTGACCATGACATTGTCCATCATGAAATGAAGATCAGCCCTGGCAGAAGGAAACAGAAGCAGAGACCCATCAAGCTGTACAAAAAGACCAACTGGGATGGCTTTCGAGAAGAAATGAGAAACTACCAACAGACCTACAAAGAAAAATCCCTTAACTATGATTCCAACTCAAAATGGAAAGAATTCAAAAACTCCCTCAATGAATTAACAGAAAAATTTATTCCTACAAAAATCTGCAAACCAAAAGATGGTCATCCCTGGATCACTTCTGAAATAAAACGTTTGATTCACAAAAGAGATCGGCTATACTGTAAATACAAACAAAACAGATCAAACCCAAATATCAAATCCAAATTTAACCATCTAAAGCATAAAATACAAAGGAAATTACGCGAAAGTTATAATCAATATATTGAAACCATTGTTACTGATGAGAACACAGGAAATACTGAATTTCGCCGTCCCAACAAGCGTCTGTACACATTTGTCAAACAAAAGAAGTCAGATAGCAATGAAATAAATTGTCTCAAATCTAATGGCATCAACTTTACAGCAACTGTTGAAAAAGCAAACATTCTGAACACTCAGTTATAGTCTGTTTTCACCAAACTCATACCCCTGAAATTAAAACACCTTCTTGAACTTATCCTACCAAAGTCCCCATGCTTCCCAACCATGCCCGAAATTACCATCTCAGTAAATGGAGTCGCCAAGCAACTATCCAAACTGAACCCAGGCATGGCTGCTGGTCCAGATGGCCTCACCTCCCGTATCCTGAAAGAACTACACTCAGAAATTGCTCCAATATTAGCCGACATCTACAGCTCCTCTATAGCCGAAGGCACTGTCCCCACCGACTGGAAAAACACATTTGTAACACCAGTATATATAAAAAAGGCCCAAAATCAAAAGTATAAAACTATCGCCCAATATCCCTCACATGTATTTGCTGCAAAGTGTTAGAACATATTATCACCTCCAATATCATGACCCATTTAGACAAAAATAACATTCTCTTCCAAAATCAACATGGTTTCCGAAGCAGAGTAAGCTGCGAGACTCAACTCATTCAGTTTACACAGGATCTCTACAACACACTTAATGAGAAAGGCCAGACTGATGTAATAGTCATGGACTTCAGCAAGGCCTTTGACAAGGTCGACCGTCAAAGGCTTCTGCTGAAGCTCCATCGACTCGGCATTAACAACAAGGTTATCAGATGGATCCAATCTTTCCTGTCAAATAGATCCCAGAGTGTTGTTCTTGATGGTGAACTCTCCGACTCATGCCCTGTCCTTTCAGGTGTCCCACAGGGCTCTGTCTTGGGACCCTGCCTCTTCCTTATGTACATTAATGACATGCCAGACACTATCAAAAGCAACATCAGACTCTTCGCAGACGACACCATTATGTACCTGACTATCTCAAACCAAGAGGACTGTAATTCCCTTCAAACTGACCTGACAAAATTAGAAGCTTGGGAGAAGGAGTGGCTTATGGTCTTTAATCCAGACAAATGCGAAGTCATCCGTATCACAAATAAGAAAAAACCCATCATACATGATTATAAGCTCCATGGAAAAACCCTCCAAACCACCAAAAGCACAAAATACCTCGGAGTAAATATTACTGATGATTTATCCTGGTCAAAGCATATCAACCAGCTGACAACCAAAGCCAATAACAAATTGAAATTTATTAAAAGAAACATTCAGACAAATAATCCAAAAATTAAAGAATCCGCTTATAAAGCATATGTGAGACCATTACTGGAGTATTCAGCATCTGTTTGGGACCCCTGGCAAAAGAAATTTATTGAGAAAATCGAAATGGTCCAGCACAGAGCTGTGAGGTATATCTTCAACGACTACAAGTATACCAGCAGCATAACTTCAATGCTAAATAAATTAAAACTCCCAACTCTTGAAAAACGTAGGAAGATTTCATCTCTGATCATGCTTCATAAAATCTATCACCAACAAGTTAGAATAAGTCTGCCAAACTACATCAAACCATCTCTCAGACATAGATTCACCTTACCATATTCAAGGATTAATTCCCACAAATCATCTTTTTTCCCAAGAACAGCAAGACTCTGGAATAACCTACCCCCTGACTTAAGCAGCTGCCCAGACCTCGATGCATTTCGAGCTGGGCTAGCTCTCCACTTACACTGACCCAAAACACATTATCATCCCATTATCTTTCATCTTCCATTCTCCATCACCTACTCATACTCTCATCCTAATCATCACTAATCATAACCATCAATCATCCATTCATAGCTTCATAATCATCATCCATCCTCAAACAATATAATCCTTTTCTGACCCCATCAAGTATCATTCCATGTAATACTCTATTTATGAGGTGTTTGGAGTATCTGGAAGATTCAGATTCAGAGAACACAAGCGTCTTGAAAACACTTATACTTGTACGACTTAATATTTGTGCATCAGTCAAGTCTATAGTGTTTTATCCATTAAAACAGGTAGAATCTAAACAAGTGCGCAGCAATTAGCAGACATTTTGCAGGACGCAAAAACTATTGGTTAGTGATGTTAAGCTGTTCTAAATTATACACATTTTAAAATATGTTATAGGAAAAACATCTTGCCATATTCAGCAATGATCAAACTTAGATCACATACAAAGAAACGGTAAATTTATCCATCTCAACAGTCTACAATTTATCTCAAGTCCTTAGGTGCGCCGAATTAGCCGACAGTGTATACATTTTTGAAAGTGTGCACAGAGGCACGCACAGACGAACGGACGCCGACTCGAGTCCCATCCTTTAAGCTAACCTTGTTAACTGAGGTGAGCTAATAAACCTGAGTTGTCTGATAGGCTAGACCCGAATGTTTCCTAGAAAAGTATATTGTACCTGGACACGAGCCTCTGTAAGTTCGATCCTTAGGGCGAGCTCCTCTCTGAAACAAAGTTATAAAGTTGATAATCAAGAAGTCCCGTTCCCATTCTGATATTGGTTCTTTCCAACCAATAGATCGAAATTTAAAATTTGTAAATAGGTAAAAATGGCGCAATCAGAAAGAAATTCCCACTCCAAAAACCGAGGTGGGAAGAAGTAAATTAACAATCATGAACCTGCCAGAAAATATATCATACGGGAACCTGTTGTTTTATGGTTATATCTTTAATTGAAGCATCATTCATGTCGGCCGAAGCTGGGCATGATTGAATTACGAAAGCGTTTCTTTTTTACGCCTATAATAAGTATATAAAGAAGTTCCCACTTCCATATTTCTTTTTTGCAGTGCTGAAGACTTGGTTAGACATTATATCAAAGAGACGGTGCGTGCATGCATGCGTGCGTGCGTGCGTGCGTGCGTGCGTGCGTGCGTGCGTGTGTGTGTGTGTGTGTGTGTGTGTGTGTGTGTGTGTGTGTGTTGAAATTACGTGATAGTACTACCTGGTAAAGACATCTGGGTAATGTGTCTTTTGGAAAGCTCTTTCCAGTTCCTCCAACTGATAGCTGGTAAAAGTAGTCCGGTATCGCCTTTGCTTTCTCTTCCCGAATTCTTCCGCGTCCAACGTCGTTTCATAACTTAGTTCCGGTCCTAAAGCAGAAGACCCGTGTCTTATTCCACCGCATGTATCAATCCTATCCAGCAATTTTATTTCGTCTCTGTGTAAGTTACCGCCGACCAGTTCACCTTTATCCCTGTTTACACTTCCACTTTCGTCATTACTTAACTGTCCACGATGGTTTTGCGCATGTGTATCTTTAGGGCAACTGGGCGCTTGGTTGTCTACAATGCTGAGTTCTTCATGTCGGGTGAATATTTCTGCAATTGAAGGTACGTTCAAAGTTGAGGCAGCTGTGAGACAGTCAGGGTCTTGCTTGTTTTCCGCAATGGAGCTAGGATTGTTTTCTGTCGTGGAATTGGGATTACATTTGAAGACAGTATCGCTGTTTCCTTGTGACCTATCTTCACTATCGTATGATTCGAATTTTTCTGAAATGTTGAAAAGATCAAACAAAATATATTCATTCACTTTTTTCCCGATTAGTGACGACAGACACTGCATACATTTTATTCTCTTAATAAATCGTGTTCGAGGAGTACACGTAGACGCGTCGTATCCTGTTTTAAGGATGTTCGCTGCCAATGAAAAAGTATTCAAACTTTTTTTCTAACCACTCTTTTTTGATTCCAAAATTCAACACAAGACATTTGAAAACAAAATAAATATAGGGTAGTGTGCATTTTTTCAAGCTACATGCCTCTAAATGAGACCTATGAGCACCATGTTTTAAATTTCCTAAAATTAATTTAATTATTAATTCTTTGAAACATATCTGTCTTGAACGAAAATACACATAGAATGCTCCCAAAAGTCATAATATTTAGGTAACGCAGACTATTTTGGACCAAAAGCATAGAAAAATTTGCAACTTGAAGTGGATGACAAAATTTTACGATTCCTTTTCCAACCCTACCCCCCTTCTTGAAAAGTCGAAAAAAATCAATATCTTGAAATGTGCCAAACCCATATTTGCTGATTCAAACTTTTTCTTGTATTTTCACACAACATAGAACTTGGTAATATTGTTCGAACAAAAGAAAAAAATATATAGGGTAGTGAGCATATAAGAGAGAAACAACAACTTGAAAATCGCCATTTTCAGCCTGTTTCCGGCTGTTTTGTTTCTAAAAGCCCATTTCATAAAACCACCTAAAATTTTAAAACCATCACACCAAAGACACAAAGACTGACTTAAAAGAGCATGTACACATATACTGCTGCTAAAATAAACATCGAACTAGTGCAATTAATTTGAAGATGTGTAATATTCAAGTTTAACCTACCCTACCCCCTAAATTTTACTGACAACTAAAAATTTCTGAAAAGTTGCAGAAAATTGGGTGAAAAAACAAAGTTTCTTAGATTGACAATTTTCATGGCTCATTCAATGCATATCATCAATATGTATCCAAATATAAAATATTAGGAAAATATCTCCAACCGTTTACGAGATATTCAAGAAAAGAAAAACCGGAAGTTCCGAAATGTCAAATGTTGGCAGCGAACAACCTTAAAACCACTTCTGGGAGTATCTGGTGTCTACATTACTTTCTGATTTGATCACAAATTTTAATTTGCTTATAAAATTAATGGTACATAATAAAATAGATAGAATTAAAGCCAATTAAATTCTGCAGCACCCGCTCGATATCAAGTTATTTGATATAGGCTTGAAAGGACTGGGTGCTTTTAAATCCAAATCATTTTTTACATTGGACAGTTGACATTTATAATGCCTGATAAACATTGGTTATACTTTAATAAATTGTTTTCAATGGAAAAGCAATATTAGATTAATGAACAATGAAAAAGAGCACAATGCTTCCATTAACAAATATACGAAAATCACCATTCTTATAGACACTGGGTCATGCAAAAGGGCAACTGCAACTTCGAAACAGCGAAAGTTGCAATTTCTATTCTAGTTGCAAAAATATTGCTGATATTTTTCCAACAGTGTTCTTTTTGGAGTCCAACAATAAAATCATAGCCAAAGGTTGCATCATCAAAACATAAACTATTTCATTTTGTACATGCCTACTGACACAAGTTTTCATTTTCGCATCATTGAGTTGGTACCACTATCTACCAACTCGGATTGCACACTTTAAGACACTTAAAGTGTCATACCAAATTCAGTACAAATGAGCCTTTGCGTGAGAAAACCCACAATTTTGGTTTCTGACCAGGTCCGACACAAACCGACCTGTACAGCCACAGAAAAATAGCTAAAAGTTTGAAGTTTCATATTTAGAAAGTAGGGGGATTGTTCTATTCGAGTAGCGAAAACAAAGGTACATATTGTTGGTTTTCTTGTGCAGCAGCTCAATTACAATTTTCCATATTAATGTTCATTTCCCGGTGATTTCCAGTGACATTTGAACTTTACAGTAGTTTAAGATCCCTGGAAATTCATTGAATGTTGGGTGTTTAGTGACCTCATAGATCTCATGTCGCAGTTGTTTACTCAAGTATTTCTCAAGAATCACTGAACAAATAACGTAACATTACCAATATTAATCAAATTATCGTTTTATTATTCTCCCGAAACTTTATTTGCTCAGCTGAAAAGAATCGGTCACTAGAAATGCGACAAAGTTCTAATTCGGAAATGATATTGACACGAATGCATTCTGGCGATTTGTTTTATTGTATTTCTTAGCTCAGGATTACAACATTCCTTATTAAACACAAAGAGTTATGATCCCTTACAGCAAATTCTTCATAATCTAATTATTTCAGCTTCATAAGAAAACCTACAATCTGCAAATGCAGGCAAGCCATCCTCTACTCCACATCATCTGATCGTCACCAGTGTAGGATAATGTAAATTGTGTTTAATTGATAAAACGCATGTCTTTCTGTATTTTATATATTTGAATTTGACCGGCTTTTGAAACAGAACTGCGCGTTACATAAATTATATTTTACCCAACCTCCACCGCCGGCGACACTTTGTTTATTGACGACACTCAGCATTTATAAATGGCGGAATAGAAAGAAGGGTGACATTTTTATTGTTTCAGTGTAATCAAAGACAAAAGCCGGAAGCGAGGCAGTGATATCATAGAAACCTGTGTTCACTGTTCAAAAGCGTGCTTTACTCGCATCCATTACCCTGCAAAATATAATGTTTTTGATCATCGTTTGGTGCATGTGTATTTGAAATCCAGACCCTTCAGCGCGATTTATACAGACTCGAGTTTCTTATACGAATTTCACTAGAAGTAATGACTAAATTACACTTGATCTTCTTAATTGCAAATACTTGGACAATATTGGACAATACAAAGACAATATTGCTTTACTAATGTCTAAAAGTAAAAGCCAGTTTTTCTACATATATGACATTGACGTTGCGGAAATCAACACAAATTTACTATCTTGATTATCACATTACTGATAAAAATGATGGTCAACTTGCTCGTCCCATTAGTTTATAAGATTAAAGTGTTGTTTGTTTTTACCTGGGTTGGTATTTTTAATTTATTCAAGGCTTACTGAAGTTTGAAGGGGTAGCAAATGTTGTGCTTCTGGTTTACACTGAGATAAATGTCATCAAAAGTTATTAAAGTTTTGTATATCTTGAGGTGAAACAATAAAATGTGATATAAAACACACTGATATCTATGAAGTAGTGATTTTCTGACCAGAAAACCGAAAACGTAAAGTCAATAGTCCAGAACAAAACCAGAGGACCAATGGTCCTGTAAACGCTCACCTGAGACCTGAGATATATACATGTACCAATAAACTTGTTAGACTAGAATGGTACAATACATGTATATAACCCTAGGGCAGGGTCAGAATAACTCCTGGAGTCAATGTCTTTTTCAAATCATTGCGGCCATCTTGGTCATGTGACCTTGACCATTTATACAAACTTTCATTCCCTCTTCCTAAGGATGCTCTACAAAAAGTTTGACTTTGATTGGCCTAGCGGTTTCAGAGAAGAAGATGTTGTTTCAATATTATGGTCATATACATGTATATAGCCCCGGGGCAGGGACAGACAACCCCCTGGGTCCAAAATATTTTCTTAAACATACATCTTCTGTCCATTTGCTCATTTCTAGCAAGTTTTTTACCATTTAATTACATTTTCCTATTTTTTCCCATTCCAATGCATGGGAGACCTAAGTTGACGTTGCCGTAAAATAAGTCAAGGTCATCCCAGGGTCATGATTTATATAAACTTTGTAGAGCTCTATTCCCAGATGCTTCACACCAAGTTTCAAAATCATAGGCCTTCTGGTTCTGACGTAGAAGATTTTTAAACGTTTTTGCTATTTATAGCCATGGCGGCCATCTTGGTCATGTGACCTTGACCATTTATATAAACTTTCATTCCCTTTTCCCAAGAATGCTCCACATGAAGTTTGGCTTTGATTTGCCAAGCGGTTTCAGAGAAGAAGATGTTTGAATATTATGGTCATATACATGTATATAGGCCCGGGGCAGGGACAGACAACCCCCAGAGGCTAAAATTTTCCATTAACATTAATCTTCTGTCCATTTGCCTATTCCCAGTAAGTTTTACCCATTAAATAGCATTTTACCATTTTTTCCCATTCAAATGCATTGGTGACCTAAGTTGACCTTGTCGTAAAATAGGTCAAGGTCATCCTAGGGTCATGATTTATATAAATTATGATGGGCCTGCGTCCCCGATGCTACATACCAAGTTTCGTGGAAATCGGCCCACTGGTTCTGGAGAAGAAGATTTTTAAATGTTTTTGCTATTTATAGCCATGGCGGCCATCTTGGTCATGTGTCCTTGACCATTTATATAAACTTCCGTTCCCCCTTCCTAAGGATGCTCCACATGAAGTTTGGCTATGATTGGCCAAGCGGTTTCAGAGGAGAAAGGTCAAGGTCATCCCAGGGTCATGATTTATATAAACTTTGTAGAGCTCCTTTGCCTGATGCTTCATGCCAAGTTAAAATCATAGGCCTTCTGGTTCTGCAGAAGAAGATTTTTAAAGGTTTTTGCTATTTATAGCCATGGCGGCCATCTTGGTTATGTGACCTTGACCATTTATATAAACTTTCGTTCCCCCTTCCTAAGGATGCTCCACATGAAGTTTGGCTATGATTGGCTAAGCGGTTTCAGAGGAGAAGATCTTTGAAATTGTGGACGACGGACGCCGACGGACGACGGACGGACGCCGGAGCATGGGTATATTATAAGCTCACCTGTGAGCCTTCGGCTCAGGTGAGCTAAAAACAAAAAACAAAACAAACAAAAAAAAAAAAAAAAACGGCGATGTAAACGTAATAGATCTAAATGAATTTTCTCTTCTTGGCGTGTCACACTTTTCGTACAATTGCAGGATATAAAAATATAAATAAACAAACAACACCATACGCAACACAAATATGCATTGTGTCATTCACAACAGAGTTGTATCAAAATCGGAGATAAAATGAGTGAGTTAAAAATGTAGACAAGTACATGTAAGGATCTCGGAAGATTTCTTTTGTGAGATTGCCCAAGAAATCTTCAAAATCTCAAGTTCTAGGCACTTAAATGAAGTTTATTACTGTTGAAAAGTAAGTTTCTGTTGTATTTAGCCATGTAATGTTGTGTGTAAGTCAAGAAGTGACTACTTTTTAAATTGGACAAAATCTTTCAATTTAATATAGGATCATATAGGAAATAGGAAACTTTTTATAAGTCCATGTTCCCCCCCCCCCTTGCCCAATCAAAATATTTTGAACACAACTGTATTTTTGTAAAGGACAGATTATATCAAAATGTCATGTTTGGGCAAGGGGGGGGAGGCTGTCAAGAAGCCCAAAAACCGATACACGGGCTCAGCTCTATTATTTGTAATGTACCAAGGCTATGGAAATATACTGTATGTGTATGTTCTACCTGAATGAACAGACTATCTGTCCTATTTTAACAGGTATACACATTAAGTGTACACGTTACAATGCATATATATATACTGTGCAAAATATGTTTCTCAATTTTTGACAGTTATGTTTTATTCGAGATGTGCGTCCGCATCAGGAAAAGATGTCCGTGTAATGTGTACCCCCTTGAACCCCACTTTTATATAGCAAAACTGGGGAATGCAGGGGTATACCTATTTTTCTTATTTTTGCTCAAAAACATAGATTGTGGGTACTCGTTAGAACCGCCTTGGCGAGGCGGTTCTAACGTGTACCCACAATCTATGTTTTGAGCAAAAATAAGAAAAATATCAACATTTTTCTGCTGAAAATTTTCATTTTTTAAGCTAAAAAAATCTCTGTTTATTGCATGGGCAAGTTTTCGTAATGGAGGACTTAAAACCTAACGTTAAATTAGCACCACACAACTATTGGTTTTACCTTAATTTGATACATGCAATGCTCTGTCAGAAGAACTTCCCTAATGTCTACAAAACATATGGAGTCACTGTTCAAAGTAAAAGTTGCTTAATGTTCTTGCACAGTTTATTTAAGGTACAGGTTTTTGCAAAACAGATGGGCAGTGTTATTTAGATTTATAAATCTGATAAACATGATGCACCAGTTATTAGTCCATAAATAGTTTCTACCCACAATTTAAGGTTGCAATACACATATTGCAGTATTTTCTTGATAATCTATGGCAAAAAAGTTGTTTTCTGACAAAATAATTTTTCGAAAAAATCTGACCCCTTCCCCCTTTGGCATGGATTTATGCTGCAGGTATGTAACATTAAAAAGTTTCCGCCATGTTGGTGCATTATTCAAACCTTTAATTTTACGGAGAATGCAACATTTTTTCTATAAAATGAACACAGAAGCTGCCAGAAACAATCAAACTTTGGGCGGAAAACCTATAAAATCTTCCGAGATCCTTTATAAAGCTTACCATACTCTTATCATATTTTATACGCAACAACCGCAAAGGACAATAAAAGAAACACCCGATTTAAAATATATAAAGAAAGAAAGAAGAAAAGATAGAAAAATAAAATAATCTCGAGTGATTTACATATTATACCCATCTCCTACCACAACCCTTCATAGTGAATCGTGTTTAGTTTTATTTCAGTTATTTCAATTATTTTTATTGATACCCTGAGAAATTTTAGTTTCCCTTTATAGGGAAACTCAAACCTACAAATTAAAAGAACAAAATGTTTTGACACAACATCTATAAGTACCTTCATCCTTCTCATTTTTGCCGTTATTACAAGATGAAATAAGGTTTTCAATGTCAAACGGTCTCTTCTTTTTTATGCATAAATCCATTTCTAGACCTGGCACGAATATTTCAATTAATGATGCTTTTTTCTTTAATTCATTTTTATTCTTTATCCTTATTTGTTCTTGTATTTATTGTTTAACAACTTTAAATTAATCGTAAATGTCAATCGCTTTTTGGAATTATCATTTATTTCATATGATTCTAAGCTTATAATTTGTTACACTTTCTCCTGTTTACAATTCGAGGAAACAGTGTTTCAATAGAGTTTTCATCAAGAGTCAGAGGCTAATTGGAAGGAATCACTTCCATTTATCAATGATACATTAAACGCCACAGATTATTGGTTACAAAGTGCTATAATAGATAAATATTTTAATTAGATTGACAAGTCAGAAGAATGCGGAATTTTCCAGACTTCCTAGCATGTAACATGCTGATTAAAAGAGCGAACCTTTTATACATGTATCAATTTGCATTAGAAGAAACATCTGTTTAAAAAATCGGCCTTTAATACAATAAGCAACAGGGTGGATAAGCTCGCGTAGCCGCATGTGTTTTTCTATGCACACTTGCCGTTTTCTTATATGCACCGTGAAAATAAGTTCTGTGAGACGGCGTAAGCAATAAGTTAACATGAAGTTCTACTAATGATATTACAACCAATAAACATAAAAGAAAACAGACAGTCATAGACTCCGCCTTGGCGCTGAACTACCTGTGTTACATAGATCAAATCTGAAATAGGTTTGCGACAGTTTTAATTAGTTTCTGTCGAATTAATATTTTAGAATTTCTGTCAAAATTGAGAAAATGCCGCCTTCTCGCCTTCTCGCGTGTTCTTTAAAGATTCGATTTTACCCATTGCACAAGATGGTACATGTATTTTGATCGGTATCTTTACTTATCTCAGGTTGCATTTAACACTTGATACCACCGCATTTCCCTCATAATTTATCTGTCCAGATGGTCAGTTCCTGCAAGATTTCCTATCAAATAAAACGAACGGCATCTGAATATAATGGTCATATCTATGTAAACCCGAAGCGGGGGCAGGCAGCACCCTAGAGGTATAATTCTTTCTTAAACATATACACATTCTCTCCGAACTTTCAGGCAACGGGCTACAAAACATTGAAAAATCCAAGGTTTCCACTTGTTCCCATTGAAGAGACTTTGTGACCAACTTTGACTGTGGCGTAAAATAGGTCAATCCAAGGTTGTGATTGATACCATTAATGATGGGAAAGAGTCCCCACGCAACATCCTAAGTTTCGTTGAAATCGTTCCATCGGTTCCTGAGAAGGGTTTAAGAGTTTTTTTTTTTTTTTTTTTTTTTTTTTTTTTTTTATGTATGCGTACGGCGGCCATCTTGAGCATTTGACCACAAACTTTCAGTCCCCCTTCCCTATATATTAAGCAAGTGCCACATATAATTTGGCTTTGATTGATTAGGCGGTTTCTAAGAAAATTTAATTCAGATTTGAATATGTAAATGCCCTTTGGCCAAAGTCAAGAGATGAGTACTCACATGCCTTCATTAATGGTGTCATGGAATAAATGTCAACCCAACTGAGTAGCTATATATGATCTAAACATTCCTAATTTGTTCAAAGATATGGAAACACTAGTTTAACACTTAAAATGGCACAGTTTTTTTTTAAATTCAGTTTTAAGTCCCATTCAAGATTATTGCAGCTCATATGAGACGGGCCAATCAGTAGGTTGGAGAACCCCGAGAAAAACCACCTGGCACACCCGCAAGCAGAACTTGGCTTGTCTCACATGTGGCTAGAGCGGGGCTCGAACCCACACCAGGCACAGCGGTGAGATGATCAAGTGATTAAGAAACAGCACTCTTAACCGCTCGGCCACGGGGGCCGCAGGAAATCTATAATTTTTGCCATATTTGCATACACATGCGGATTAATTAAAAATCAAATATGTTTATCCAAATTGATACTAAAGCTGTCAATTCACAGCACAAAATGTCAAAATTTAAACATCATTTTCATTCTGCGAAAGTGACCGCCGTAAGAAAAATCATTTTGGGCCCAAAGATCCGCCGCAGTTAGCATCAGTTTTTAAAAACACCTCTTAGATGTACGTTGAATCCAGGCAATGAACTCATTGACGTACGTTGCTTCCCAAACGATTCAACCTGAGTGTGTTAACACCATATTGTACAAAAGTCGGCTCGAATACATCATTGTGAGACAAGCGGGTGTGCCAGGTGGTTTTTCTCGGGGTTCTCCCGTTTTAGCCCCACCTACTGATTGGCCCGTCTCATATGAGTTGAAATAATCTTGAAAGGGACGTAAAACTGTAAAAAAAAAAAGAAAAAAAAAGAATACATCATTGTTGTTTGGTGGTATGAAACAAGGAATGGTTCCGACTTTGATAATGATAAACGATGGCGAAGGATTTGAGCAATTAGCAAACATAGTCCATTTTCGGGTTTCTGATGGCATATTCCTTCAGTACAATTTATAATTTTTGTCACAAGGTAAGGTTTTATAACAAACTAATTATGGCAAAAACTGAATGCATCCTTACTTTGTATTCCCACAAAGTCACGACCCAGACATCCTAACATTAATGCCTATAAAATTTAAATAATCGTCAACTAACCGTTTTCCTACCCTACCCTCGTGAAATCTTGCATCAATCTGTGCCGTAACAAATTTGGTTGCATCAACGGTATAATCATAATAGGTATGCTGTGTACAACTTTCAGTTTAAACGGTCTACACGCTTTTGCACTGATTAGATAAAGGCATGGTATACTTCCCCAAGTAAAGACCAAAACGGCGGTTTGAATATCCATAAGAAAGAGATAGCAGGGCGTGTTATAGCTAAACTGGTACATTTATACCAGGTGTATATGCAATAGTTTTTTAAAACATTGAAAAATATTTGATCGATGTAGAAACATTTAACAACAGAAGGCATTTAGATTTCATATGTATTTAATTTGAATACATATATGCGTGCATCCATTCCAGACTTGCAAATAAAGTCCTTCCTCCACTGGATACTAAAACAAACTCAAGACGTTTGTGCAATAAGCGAGTTTATCCGTCGAAAATGTGGGATTACTACATTCGAGACAAGTGTTTGTGAAAAAATAAATTGTATGCTTATACAGAACAACAACAAATTTATATGATCATGCGAAATAGATGTTCGCAATACATTTTGCAGCTTGTACACAATGTAATAAAGCAAATGATATCTTTCAACATTGGTTTTATCCCTATAATTTTCTGTGATGGCTATTTTCCCTAGAAAAAAATCTAAATTCAAAGGCACCAAACTAAAACAAAAATTGTTGAGTGCCAAATTATTAAAATCATTCCTCAGATTGCTTGATTTTCAATTTTGAGGTGTTTAGATTACCTCTCTTGTACATCCAAAAGGGTCTGTTCAAATTAATTTCGGTAATAACCTTTTATTAGACATTTTTCACTTTTGAACGTAAATGTTGCTGGCGCGTGCGGTTAAGACTTTCTGTGTGATGGGGGACGACTCTTGAGGGCATACTTGAGATAAGGACGAGGGGCAATATGAAGAATTACACAGTCAAAACTACCAACAGCCCAACGGAGACGAATTGAATAAGACAAGCAATTTAAATGTAATAGTGTAGGACGTCAGCTGTGTAGCTCAGTAGGTAGCGAGCTAGAATTCAAAACTAGAGGGTCTGGTTTCGAGTCCTGGTCGGACCACTTTTTTTTCTTTTCTTTATTTGTCTCCCATGTGACAATAATGCTAACTAAGGAAACAAAAGCTGATTATATTTATTGGCGAATGCAAGAATCAGGAAATGCTTTTGTGAAGTGCGAGACGGCAGCTCACAAATGCTTCTCTCTTAATTGTTGACTTTTAACTTATAGAAATCGACAGCTCGATCGTATTTTTTGGTAGAAGAGCTGATCTTCGAGCGATCCTCACGTCAATATTTCTTTCTTGGAGACATAAAATGTTCATATTCTGAAGGCTTGCACAGGAATAATCTGGCTAGGATAAGTTAGCCACCCTGAATGACTTAAATATTTTCCGCGGACGTAAGGCACTAACTCAAATAGTATAGTGTACATGTACAGATATATGTATATTTATAAGGTGTAAAAACTACAGTTTCACGTGCTGTCTCGTGAGCGAACATAATTCATTTGGCATGTTTATACATGTATTTCAAACAGATACTCGAAAGCTTGATGGGGTTAATTTGGTTGATGTTTCGTTTTGATCCCATTCAAAAGCCATCTGCATGTCATAAGTGTGATATCCTAACTACATTATGCATAGCCATACAAATAATTTGAGGTTTTGTAGACCTTCAACAGTATTTCAGCCATATCGAGTGCGATAATTACGAACTTTTGCAAGCCACAGGCTTTCTTTCTGATCCTCATTTATTCTCTTGTAGTATGCGTGCTGTTTGTCTGGTTGAATTCAAATAAATATAATTAAACATCAAACTAACACAATGAATTTATTTTCAAGTAAATAAATGATTATAAAACTGAGAAACATCTTGTCCTTTTTTTTCATTACGAGTTGCTAGACGGAATATTTCCATCGGTATTCCGTTAGACCTCTCCATACACGGAAGAGGAGCGAGGTCACGAAGTTTATCGGAGTGCAGGTTAAACAGCTGATCAAACGTGCTGCGAACCTTGCTGAACCCTAAAACAGGACAGCAATGTTTTTAATTTTAAGCGCGCATACAACCTCAAACTCACAAACACACACTCATGCAAACACGTTCCGTAGAGGACTTTGTCTCGCAGTGGCTCAGTCAGTCGCGGCGAGAATAAATACGTATAGTAGTTGATATAAGACAGCCAGAACGAAATGCCTAAAATGGTAATTGTTGTCTTTCCGTTAAACTGTCTAATTCTAATTGAACAAAGAACCAGAAGTGACCTTTGACACGAAATATTTTCTAAAATCGCATCATATATATCAATTATCATGTTTGCCATTGAAGACGCGTCACTCGTTCAATGCGAGTCGGTTTTACAAATGCTTGGCGCGAATAAAATGCCCCCATTTTAACAGCTTCCAATGCAGAATTCGATTATTTTAGACACTCGTGTGTATAACTAGGCGCCGCTCGTTCGATTCTGAGCTGCTCATGCCTTTATGGTGACACAATAAACCGAGGTCCCGTCTTCATATGACCATAACTGTTGGTGGGAAAAACCAATATCAACTATTTGTTATCGCCATGTGACTTTTTACATACTGTCTTATGTATATACGTACCTTTGTTCTGTTAAGCTACATTTTCACGTATTTTTCGTGAAAGCACAGAAAACTTTATACATGTATACATGGTATGATTTACGATTTGAAACAGCCATATCGAGTGCGATAATTACGAACTTTAGATGATTTTTGCAAGCCACAGGCTTTCTTTCTGATCCTCATTTATTTTCTTGTAGTATGCGTGCTGTTTGTCTGGTTGAATTCAAATAAATATAATTAAACATCAAACTAACACAATGAATTTATTTTCAAGTAAATAAATGATTATAAAACTGAGAAACATCTTGTCCTTTTTTTTTCATTACGAGTTGCTAGACGGAATGTTTCCATCGGTATTCCGTTAGACCTCTCCATACACGGAAGAGGAGCGAGGTCACGAAGTTTATCGGAGTGCAGGTTAAACAGCTGATCAAACGTGCTGCGAACCTTGCTGAACCCTAAAACAGGACAGCAATGTTTTTAATTTTAAGCGCGCATACAACATCAAACTCACAAACACACACTCATGCAAACACGTTCCGTAAAGGACTTTGTCTCGCAGTGGCTCAGTCAGTCGCGGCGAGAATAAATACGTATAGTAGTTGATATAAGGCAGCCAGAACGAAATGCCTAAAATGGTAATAGTTGTCTTTCCGTTAAACTGTCTAATTCTAATTGAACAAAGAACCAGAAGTGACCTTTGACACGAAATATTTTCTAAAATCGCATCATATATATCAATTATCATGTTTGCCATTGAAGACGCGTCACTCGTTCAATGCGAGTCGGTTTTACAAATGCTTGGCGCGAATAAAATGCCTCCATTTTAACAGCTTCCAATGCAGAATTCGATTATTTTAGACACTCGTGTGTATAACTAGGCGCCGCTCGTTCGATTCTGAGCTGCTCATGCCTTTATGATGACACAATAAACCGAGGTCCCGTCTTCATATGACCATAACTGTTGGTGGGAAAAACCAATATCAACTATTTGTTATCGCCATGTGACTTTTTACATACTGTCTTATGTATATACGTACCTTTGTTCTGTTAAGCTACATTTTCACGTATTTTTCGTGAAAGCACAGAAAACTTTATACATGTATACATGGTATGATTTACGATTTGAAACATTAAGTTGATCTTTAATTTTATGTGCATTTTTTTTTTTTTTTTTTTTTTTTTTTTTTTTTTTTTTTTTTTTTTTTTTTTTTTTGTTCTACGCCTTACAACGTTTTGACAAATTTAAAGTCATATCGAGCATGGCCGGTTATCCATATCAGGATAACATGTCCGTGACATGTATACCCCTTGAACCAAACTTTTATACGATGGAATATAAACTTTTTTTTCTGAAACATCGGAGAAGTTTTGCTATCTGTTACAATGCAATTTGGGCCCAGAATTACAGTGCTTTCTTAAAGTTTACGCCCATCTTAGTTCTCTAAGGTGACAAACCGCCATTTGTTTATACCATATACAGGTTCGTTTCATTAATAACATACCCCTGCAATGTCGCAAAATAAATTGACCCCGCACCCTGCATTGTATGGCTCATTGCTGGATGGTTATTAGTCTGGCCTGGATGAAACTTCTACAATTTGTGTATACATTTATGTGTGTTAAACTGGTAGTTTGTTTATATTGATCGTGAGCAGTCCGATTGGACAGGAAGCTGTTTTCGGCATGTACCAAAATTCCGACAGAATTAATGTCAAGTTTCCAACGGTCGGCGATTGGTATTATGTAAGTACTGTGAATACTGCCACTTTCTGACCTGAATGTTATTCATTGACATCTATTTGATATACATTAAAACTTGCACCGCATTCGAAATACATATAAAGTTCAGAAATAATGATTTTAATAGACGCTATTTCCTTCATTACAGACATATTTCAAGGAAGCAAAACTGCTCTTAATGTCTACTTCCATCTTAGTGTGCTCTCGCGCGTTTAATATTTGATTCGTTGAAGTTTCTCTTGGATGATTACTAATATAAGCCGTCTTGTTAAAATCACCAGTCACACTATTTCAATCAATTGTATTCAAAAACCATCAAATGTCCTTAATAAATATATGTTTAAGAATGTCATTACATAACTTAAAACATTGTCATAGGCAGGTACACATTGCATTAGATACAAGGCTATCGTAACTTTCTTTAAATAATCATGTCAACTGTTAATGATATTCTCAGATGTCCAGTTTTTAAATTTGATAAACTTTCAGACAATTTATGTGCTGAAAACATGCATTTGCATGGTAGCATTATACAGGGTAGTAGGTATAGTTAGATATTCCATTTCTACTTCAGTACTTTAGCGAATGTGATGTAAGTTTTAAGGTATCTACAATAGATGCCAATGAACAACATTCATGTCAGAAACTGGCAATATTCACAGTACTTACATAATACCAATCGCCGAAAGTTGAAAACTTGACATTAAATCTACCAGAATTTTGGTACTCGCCGAAAGCAGCTTCCTGTCCAATCTGACTGCTCACGATCAATATAAACAAACTACCAGTTTAACACACATAAATATATACACAAATTGTAGAAGTTTCATCCAGGCCAGACTAATAACCATCCAGCAATGAGCCATGCAATGTAGGGTGCGGGGTCAATTTATTTTGCGACATTGCAGGGGTATGTTATTAATGAAACGAACCTGTATGGAGTTCAGTATGTGTGAGATGTATCTTTTTGATGCTGAACTTCGATTCGTCACCTTAACTAAGGCCTTCCTTAACTTCAAGAGAGGATACATAATAAAATATGTGATAAGTTCTCTGAACCAAAGAAGGCCGCTCACCCGTGCAGTTTTCGTTTTCACATAGAAGCAATTTTGGACACTACATATTCTGACAAAGTGCACAAATTATTCATTTGTTCCACAAAGTTAGTCTTCACGTTAACACAGGTGTTTACTTAAGCTTATTGTCATGTGTATTATCTCTTTAACAGAATGGATGCTGGTTTTGTTGGGAAAGAGCTAATAATCAAGTTTCTTATGCGTGTTGTTGAATTGTTTGTGAAATGTAGCACCATTATGTCTCTCACATCCGGTGTCTCTGTTAGGATGTGAAATTTAATTGTATCGATGCCTGGTCCTTCTATTGTTACTTGATTACAGATAAGGGTCTGATTTTGCTTATTTCTGATCATATTCGTTTTTATACAATTTTCGCCCCGTTCAAGTTTATTTTAGTTCATATATAACGGGTAACAGGGGAAAAGGGGGAGAACCTTGAGAAAACGACTTGGCACACCCACAAGCAAAACTTGGTTTGTGTCACCTGTGATTGTATAACTGATCTATTGGGCATCGACCTATGGAAAAGAGTTCATTTTCTTGGTGTTGTTGTTACCGACGCGACATTGCCGCATTGAAGGTTGTTTCAATCAATGTTCTCCATTTTATCATATGCTGTGTGATGTTGCATCAATCTTTGCTGTAAGGACTTTGGTTGTATCGCAGGCATATACGATGGTGCTGACACTGATATACAATACCTGAACTCGCATATCCATGCACAATTGTACAGTATACCACACAGACATTTCACGTGCTTTATATACCGGGCCTTTTATATGTAAACAAACGAAATTACATCAATGGAACTAATATAACAGGGGAAATTGAATCGTTTTGTGTTTCGCTGTTGAATTTTTGTCCTACGGCCCCTCGACAAAACAAAGATCATATCAAGCAGGATCAGTTATGAAGCCACAATGTTGTTTGCAATCCGAAAAGCAGTTGTTGTTAAAGACGTGTTATTTCGTCCTTTTTAACATGTTAGAGACATGTGTTATTTCGTCCTTTTTAACATTTAAAAGTACGATTACTTTCATGATAAAATATATACAAAATCTATCAAACAAGCCTGAGTGGGTCTTGTAAACCAGGGATTGCAGGAATCTATGCAAAATCTATCAAACAAGTCAGAGTGGGCCTTGTAAACCAGCGATTGCAGGCTTGATCCCGGGCTTGTTGAGTCTGTCGGATGAGCTTAAAAACTGAGGTCTCGTTTCCATATGACATTTGCTGTTGTATAAACGTTAAACATCAAATCAACAAACCACTTATTTATTATCTACGTAAATTCAGATCGTGTAAGAAGCTTATGTGCATATATACTTGCCCGGTTCCGGATGCAAAAATTGGCCCGTATGAGTAAGGTTAAGAATGATCATGTGTTGTAGCTCTGCTGTCAGCATATAGATTGTGGGCACACGCTTGAACCGCCTCGCCGAGGCAGTTCTTACGAGTACTCACAAACTTTGTTCTCAGATGCATGGGCAGCTTAAGTTGACCTTGTGGTAAAAAAAGGTCAATGTCATCCCTAGGTCATGATTTGGGCCATAGATAAATTTTGTACATAATTCATGCCAACTTTCAAAATGGTTCTAAAGGAGAACATTTTTAAAGTTTTTTTCGACAAAAAATAAAATTTCTATGTCTATGTCTATCTATGTCTAGACAACCTCCCTGGGGACTAAATGTTTCCATAAACAAAAATCTTCTCACCGTTTACATACTCATAGCAAGTTTACATTTAACTAATTTTCCCCATCTACATGCATGGGTGGCCTAAGTTGATTGTGCCGTAAAGTATGTCAGGGTCGTCCCAGCGACATGATTGATACAAACTTTCGTTCGTTTGCCTGATCATTCACGCCACGTTTCAAATCATAGGTCCTCTTGGAGAAGATTTTTTCAAAGGTTTTTGCTATTTTATAGCCATTTCAGCCATCTTGGTCATGTGACCTGGACCATTTATGCTAACTTTCGTTTCCCTTTCCTAAGAATGCTCCGCAAGCAGTTTAAGTTTGATTGGCCAAGCCGTTTCAGAGAAGATCATGGAAATTGTTGACGGAAGACGACGGGCGAACGCCGGGGCATAGACATCCTACAAGCTCATCTTTTGAGCCTAAGGGCTCGTGTGAGCTAAAAATAGAAATACACCGGCATACCCCAGTTGTGCTGTATAAAAGTGTGGTTCAAGGGGATATACATGTCACGGACATGTTATCCTGATGAGAATAACAGACCATGTTCGATATGACTTGAAATTTGTCCAATCGTTGTAAGCCGTAGAATCAAAAACTGCGCATAATGTTTCAAATCGTAAATCTTGCCATGTTTACATGTATAAAGCTTTCTGTCCGTTCACGAACAACACGTGAAAATGTAGCTTAACAGAACCAATGGCTACGTTCGGGGTTCTCCCAATGGTAAAATCTGCAAATCTACCAATGGTACTGTTGGTACCATTTTTACCAATGGTAACCAGAAAACCTTGAACGTTTTTCTACTGCCAATGGTACCATTGGTACCAATGATACCATTGGTAGATCACATGGTGGAATTTTTTTCATATTGATCAATACACCTCTCTTGTTTTTGTCTTTCTCATTTACTTCATGGATGTTGTGTTATTTATAACATTTACATTTGCTTGTATGACAAAAGTATTGCTTATTTACGAAATTCATGGTATATTTTTAGGCTCGCCATATTGAATCACGTGACTTTTCCCGCGTTGGTAGAATTACCCACGCTGTATTCTGTCTGCACCATTTGCTGCCGTATGTTAGTAACATTGGTACCACTGGTACCAATGGCATTACCAATGGTACCATTGGTAAAACCTTGAACGGAATTTGTCTACCAATGGTACCATTTTTACCATTGGAAAAAAACTACGAACGCACGCAATGTATGTACACATATACATGTGCCAGTATGTAAAAAGTCACATGACTATAACAAATAGTTGATAATGTTTTGTTTGTTTTTTTTTGTTTTTTTTTTTTTTCACCAACAGTTATGGTCATATGAAGACGGGACCTCGGTTTGTAGTGTCACCATAAAGGCATGAGCAGCTCAACTAGCGACCCCTAGTTATACACACGAGTTTCATAAAAAATCAAATTCCGCATTGAAACCTGTTAAAATGGAGGCATTTTATTCGCACCAAGCATTTGTAAGACAGACTCGCATTGAACGAGTAATGTATCTTTAAAGGCAAACATGATATAGTTGATATATATATATATATGATGTGATTTAAAAAATTGTAAACATGTTGTGTCAAACGTCACTTCTGGTTCTTTGTTCCATTAGAATTAGATAGTTAAACGGGAAGACAACAATAAGCATTGCGTGCATGCGCATGTGTGTGTGTGAGTGTGTGTGTGTGCGCGCGCGTAAAGTTCAGACTAATATTGTTGTCCTGTTTTAGGGTTAAGCAAGGTACGCTGCATAACTAGGGAGCGCGGTGGTGTAGTGGTAGAGCATCGGACTCTGAATCGAGAGTCTTGTCAAGATTCTGGTCTTGGGTTCGATCCCAACAAGCGTCAAACTGACTGAAAAATTGTTTACTTGGACGCAAAGCCTGAAAAACTGTTTCTCAGTTTTTATAAACATTTCTTTTTTCTTGAAAATAATATTGTGATAGTTTGAGGTTTAATTATATTTATTTGAATTCAACCAGATAAACAGCACGCATACTACAAGAGAATCATGAGGATCAGAAAGAAAGCCTCTGGCTTGCAAAGATCATCTCAAAAATCGTTATTTTCGCACTCGATATGGCTGAAATACTGTTGAAGGTCTACAAAACTTCAAACGATTTGTATGGCTATGTCTAATGTAGCTAGGATATCGCACTTATTACATGCAGATCACTGATGAATGGACTTCAAAACGAAACATCAACCAAATAAACCACATCAAGCTTTCGAGTATCTGTTTGAAATACATGTATAAACATGCTAAAATGAATTATTTTCGCTTACGAGACAGCACGTGAAACTGAAGTTTTTATACCTAATAAATGTACATACATCTGTACATGTACACTATACTCCTTACTTCCGCGGAAAACATTTAATGTCATTCAGGGTGCAGCGGCTAACTTATCCTAGCCACATTATTCCTGTACAAGCATTCAGTATATAAATATATTTTCATGTTTCCAAGAAAGAAATACTGACATAAGGATCGCTTGCAGATCAGCTCTTCTACCAAAAAAATACGATCGAGCTCCCGATTTCAATAGGTTAAAAGGTTTATTTTATTTGAAAATGAATTAGTTCATTTCTATTTTGTCTATTTCATTTAAAGATGGGACTTTTGACGGCTTTTGCCTTCCATAAATACAGATTGTAATTGACCATTCAGTTTTATTTCATGGACAGGTACATACTTGGGGTCTTTCTTTGTGCCAGACATAAACAAGAGTTCCCTTGGTAGATGGTGTTTGAAGTAAACTAATAGCACCAACACATCAGTATCTTTACATAAAACAACAACGCGCACGAATCCATGCAGCGGCTGTGCGTCTTTGGAATGGAGCAGAATTCGTGTCTCTGCCTCCACATGTGTAGCACTTAATTTCAGGTGAATATTTTACTGCTTCTGAATTGTCGAAGCCACCAGCAGTGACGATATCTCCATCCACAACTTTACTACTTAAGATAACAGCCTTGCTAAGTCTTCTTTATTTTCCTCTAGATCTATGAACTGTGCAGTTGCTAGGCAAGGGAACGGCTGTGTTATTCACGATCCTTCGAACCGGTCGTTTACTGCCTGATCCTTTTCGAAAGGATCTTGTTCCACCTTTTATTGGGTTTTTCTCGTATCTATCGACTATGACATGGTTTTTCAGATAACTGAGACAAGTTGACAAGTTTGCATGTTATTTATTCATTTTATAAGCTTGCCATTCTATTTAAATGATACCTCTGTTACGAAAGTATCAAAATGCAAGCTCATATGCACAAACACGCACTATGTAATTTTGTTTTCATGTGTGTGAAGCCATCGTAGCAGCATTGGCTGATGATGTAATTGACTGCCCTACAAACCGAGGTAAACCGGGACGAACCGTGGCGAACCGGGGGTACAACCGGGACGCCACCGGCGCATACCGTAACGCGACCGGCAGTCACCAGGACAGCACCGTCGACAACCGGGGCAACAACGGGCCTTACCGTAGTAGAACCGGGGCTAACCGGCATGAACCGGGATGAATCCGCGGTAAAACCGGGAAGAACCGTGGCTCAACCGGGGTCCTTCGTTTCTAAAACCGTACTACTACATCGGGGTAACACCGGGACTGTGAGAACAAAATCATTGTATTTAGAAAATGTTCCCCAGTTCACCCCGGTAAACCGGCTTGCCTTCACCGGGGCAAACCGGGATAGAACCGGGACAGTGAGAACGGGGCTTAAGAAAAATGTTTATACCCCTGCAAACCCCATTTTTACTATATAAAAGTGGGGTTCAATGGGGTATATATTGAATGGACATATTTTCATGATTTAAAAGGTCAAAATTTAAGCACTTCTATAAGTACGAAGTGGTGAAGCTGGTAGTTTGCATTCCTAGTTTCGGCTCATAATGAGGTGAGCTACATGTTTAAGAAATATCACCTAACAGACGTCGCTTTTAATATGTGCAGGCACTGTAATGTCACGCGTGAAATTGTGTGCTACTTAAGAACGATTTTGTTTCAATCATCTTGTATTTTATACTTGTTATTGTTGTTTGTTTCACAGCGTGACCAACTTCCAAGTAAAGAAGATCTGGAAGGTAGGTGAAGGCGACTTCTATATCTCATTACGAAAATTTGCCCATGCAATATTCAGAGATGTTTTTCAGGTGTAAAAATTTGAAAATTTCATCATTTTATTCATTTTTTTATATTTTTGCTCAAAACATTGATTGTGGGTACTCGTTAGAACCGCCTCGCCGAGGCGGTTCTAACGAGTACCCACAATATATGTTATGGAACAAAAATAAGAAAAAATAGGGACACCCCAGCAAACCCCAGTTTTGGTATATAAAAGTGGGGTATAAGGAGTATACATTACACGGACATGTTATCGTAATGTTGTCGTGACGTCAAACCTGCGACCTTGAGCTTGACACCGAGCCTCAGAAGAACACTAATCAAATACACTGGCTCCGCCCCTACATTACTGAAAAATGTTTCACTGGGACATTTAAAATCAAATCAACCAAATAAATATTTTAAAAATAAACGATTTAGCTAAACAATAAACGATTTAGCTTTAGCTTGTGGCCTGCAATAGAATTTAAGAAAAAGAAAAACTATAATAAAATGAATTAAAAAGCAGCAAAACCGGCGAACCACAATTTTCCCGTATAATTTGGTAGGTGCAACTGCTTTGACAATCAGCCCAAGAGGCCCATAGTCAGGCTCCGAATCGAGAGGTACTGGACGCGAGCTCTAGCCCTACTGGTGTGGATTTGTGTCATTGAGCAAGACACACTAGCTCCCAAGGAACTACTGGTCCGTTCGACACGGCGTAAGGTAGGTGCTATTACATTAGCGCACATTTTTCAAAAAATTCGTTTGCGCACAGTTTTCATTTGCGCACAGAAATGTATATTATTTGCGCACAGTTTTACTGACAGACAGACAGACAGACAGACAAAAACTTTATTCTCTTTGTTGAATTAACAACATACAAGGTATTTCACATATACATGACTCATTGTTAGCGAAGGTGGCATAACCACTACTTGGTTTGGTTTGATAAGTAAGTAAGTTTATTGAACAAAGTCCAGTAGGCTGTAAAGCCCATGAGGATACAAGCATACAATACATTTCATGGCGAACAAATACAGTGCACAGCATAGGTGAACATACACAGAATAATATATGTATATATATACTCAATGTAAAGAATATATAACTGTATTAAGTATGCATAAATCTTAAATTACTCTTATGTGAAACAGACTACTACTAAAATGAAGAATAAGCGGAGAAGGTGTACAACGTGTATCTCAATACGCAAGTAAGCATCATACAATTGTATCCAATAATATAAGTATGCTTTAAATGGTATATTTAAATAGTACCATACTACATACAAATACCACAATTAAATGAAAATGAGACTTATACAAGCGCTCATAAGATATTATTATTTCTTCTAGCGTTATGAAAATCGAAAATAAATGGAAAATATAATTACAGTACAGTCAGCGTGATGTTTATATCCTTCGCGCTCACGCACGAAAGAAAAAAGGATTAAGTTCCACGCAAAACCCACGCAAAACCCTCGCTCATTCCTCGCAATATTCACGCTTGTTCCACGCTATGTCCACGTTCATTCCTCGCAAGAAGCGTGTGGGTTGCGTGAGATATAAGCAGTCCCACGCTTGCTCACGCTTTCCACGGTCATTAAGGAAAAGAAGCGTGGAAAGGATTAAGAGACATGCGAGAAAAGGATTATCGTTTCGTCTTGTTCAAAAGGGTAAAATTGTTAAAGTTTTGTGACCAAATTAAATATATAATATATATTTATTTATTAATGCTCGGTAAAAGGTCGGCAACTAAGTATGATGACGGTAAAGCTGTACAAATACATACACTTGTACGACAAAGCGTCTGCACGTACATGTAAATACATACATGTACGCATGTTTTGACGAGTTGCAGTCTGGGCAATACGTTATTCAGTGTTGATTCAATTATCATCGTAGATTAAGTGATGACAAAATTTGCACGTTTAAATATTATTTGGCAGCGTGGTGCATTTTTGACTGCCGCGGTTTTAGATGCAGATCATTGTACATTTATATCTGATACTTTCGCCATAAGAGAATATGAGCACCCCGGTGTGTTGTTTTTCAGAACATCTCTAAAATAAATGCGTCTTTCGTATTCTCTAAGATGCCCAACGTCAATTAAAGCTCGACCTACATGTAATACGGTTAAAGCACCTTGCTTCATGTACATGTATCAATAAATCATAGATTACGATGTACGTTACAATTAAATTTACATGCAATTAATTCATCTTTATTTCATCTTAAGAGTCGGTACAATGTCCCTGCGAGAATTCTGATTCCCTTTAACCTAACCTGTCAACAAAATCAAGGTATTCTTTATTCTTGTATCGGCACAATAATTGTACTCGTACACAGGATTGATAAGAGACATAGCCTCTAAGTTATAATTAACAACTCTAATTTGATGCATAAAGTTAGAAATTATCCTATTCAAAAAAAACACACAATTCAGTTTGTGCAATAAGTGATAAAATGCAAGCATATCTTTGAGATTTGAAACTTTCGAAAAACAAAAATGAAAAAAAAAAGTTAAAAAACGAAAACAAAAGAAAGTATAGAATATACAAACAAAAACTACGTTTGCGCACGTGTTTTCTTTGTTTCGGAAATGTAACACACCACACTGATTAGTACATGCACATGTCCGTACACAGCAAAATTCCAGACTTTCAGCGACGGAATTGACTTCACTGCTTTTATTTTGATTGAAAAGAGACATATACGTATATATAAAAAGTGAAAAGAATCACTTTTTTCATGTCCCTTTTTCCTGAGCGTGAAACGAACGTGGAAAGCGTGAGCGAGCGTGGGACTGTAGATATCTCACGCAACTCTCTTAATCCTTTCCACGTTTCGTTTCACGCTACAGTTAAGCAGTTCCACGATTCATGTCCAAGCTCTACGCAAAACTCACGCTACTTCCTCGCAAAACTCACGCAAAATCCACGCTAATTCCACGCAAAATCCACGGAAAAAGTCACGTGACATGCGAGATTCCACGTTCGTAAGCGTGAGGGATATAAACATCACGCTGACTGTACTGTATCTAAAATTAATTATTCTACAGAATACAGTCATGAAAAACTACATTGAGAAACACGAAACTACATCAGAACATACAAACATTACTTAAGTCCAGTAAAATATTTTGCAAATATTAGGTTAATTTCTGTACAATATTTCTGTTCGCTGCTTAAATGCCTGATATATAAATACACTCAATTTACGCATACATTTTTTATTTGTTGTGTTAATGAGATTGACAAATTTGAACATGCTAGGTCTTTTCCAAAAATAAGGGGAGATATATTGTTTTCTTAAATCTTGATACAAAATACATTCAATGACAAAGTGATATTCATCTTCTATTTTTTCGCATGTATAACATATTCTTTGATTAATTGGTGTTCTGTTAGGACGAGTCCATCTTCCAGCTTCAATTGCTAATCTATGTGAGGAAGTTCTCAATTTACTTAGAGCCTGAATATATTTTGAAACATTTATACAATCTAAATACGGTTGAAACCTGAAGGAACAAATATTAGTATAAAAATTTGCACGTGAAGAGTCATTTAATCTAGCCTGCCAGTCTTGAATGAAATTATCAGTTAATCTTTGTTTCACCCGCCCGAGAAAAGCACCAATATCACCCACCCCCTGGTTTAACCAAACTTCATTGAAACCCAATGATCTAAGTAGATGACGCAGCAAAGAAACCCAATTTACTTTATTTGGTAACGTTTCGAGGTCTTGCACCATTAGATTATACACTAATTTAATATATTTATTAGCAGGAGATTGCAATATCTTGAACCAGTATTTAATAATTATGAGATATCGATTAGTCAAATAGTTCGTTCTGCCTAGTTCCCCGTAAATAAAATCATTCTGCGTTGTCTTCTTTACTCCCAAAATCTTTTTGCAAAACTGCATATGTATTCTTTCAATAGCATTGGCTTTAGCGAACCCCCATACTTCTGATCCATAATTTAATATAGGTGTAATCAATTTGTCAAATAGTTCAAATTTATGCATGGGTGTTATGAAAGTGAACTTATACAAATATTTGTTTAGTTTAAAAATTGCTTTTTGTGCTTGACCCGCAAGTGTTTTTTGAGCCTCTGAAAAAGAACCACCAACAGTGAATACTATGCCTAAATATTTAAAACTACTAACAATTTCTAATGGCGTTCCATTATATTTAAAAGATATATCCATCGGAAGCGGACCCCCATTCCTAAAAATAAGAACCTTAGTTCTTATTTTTAGGAATGGGGGTCCGCTTCCGATGGATATATCTTTTAAATTTGATACAGGACCTTGCTAGTATCATGTTTGCACTCAATGGGAGAACGTACTGTCATACAAGTCTTGCATAATATCAGTAAGTAAGTAAGTAAGTAAGTAATTACTTTATTTAACGAGGGTAACTCGGTTGGCTATGCCAATCTTCCCCGAGGCCCTCAAAGCATATAAAACATAATATAGCATTATACAATAAAACAATATCAAATACACAGAATTAAATAAGTCACGTCATGAAAAAAACCTGTTCTGAGTGAGAAACAAAAATCTAAAATGAGATATTGATGCTAAAAAGGCATCGAGCGTATGATAGTAATGACACAATCAGCATATTGTTTTTCATATTAGCAAAAAACAGGTGATCTCATGACGTGGCTCAATCGTTTAACAATACAACATTACGAGAACATCTTCATAGTCATAATGCTCATAATGCTTTTACCATTACACATAAGATGAGAATACATCTTGCTAAGTGCAGACGGCTTGAATATAACAATTCATTTTTAGGCAGCTCTAAGAGTCGAAATGTTAAAAAATCAAACTGTTATGCTTTAAAAGTGTACCTCCTTATGTGTAAGCATTAGTTAAATCTGTTTTAAAAGAGACGAACTTGAAATAAAATGTCCAAACAGTGTGCAAAATATTGTAATGGCGATGGAGGTTGACATTTCAAGACACACTGCCAGATTTCATCCATTGTAAGCATTTTTTGGAAAATGATTGGATGGTATCAGAATTCTTTATACACAAGGGAATACTATTCCACAAAAGCGCACCAGAATAAGACAGACTGTTTTTAAATAAACTTATTTTAGGTTTAGGTATAAGAAAATTTCTGTTAGCGGTTGATCCCAAATTTAACTGTGAGGAATTCAAATTCTGCATATCACCTCTCATCTGAAACAAATCTGTTAAGTAAATTGGAGCAGCATTGGTAGCTATTTTAAACATAACTTTTGCTTTGTGAATAAAGATTGTTTCTTCGAAAGATAAAATATCCAATTGATTGCGTGCTTCATCTAGTGTGGTATAATCCTTCCCTAAAATAAGTTTGCAAGCTCTTCTTTGCATTTTTTCAATTTTATATGCATTAAAATTGCTAGAATTTCCCCATACTATACAACAATATTCAATATGAGATTTTATGTATGCATTATAGTATAAAAGCCTATGTTGCACAGTGAGATACATTCTGATTTGGGATAGTAACCAGAGGTGTGACGCTATCTTTTTACACACATGCTGAAAATGACTGTTCCAAACAAAGTTCTGATCTACGTGAACCCCTAAGATTTTCTCATTATCAGAATTTTTTAACTCCAGATCGTTGAATGTGATTTTTAGGTCACTATCAATTAAGGTATTTCTCTTCTGTCGACTAGCAATTAACATTAGTTTAGTTTTATCAGAATTAATAGTCATACCATTTTCTAAGCACCAAATGTGGACAGAATTTAAAGCATTTTGAAGATTAGTTTCCAAGGTACGTTTATCTGAAGCAGTACTATATAAAGTAGTATCGTCTGCATAGAGGTCAACCGATACTGGTAAGTTCTGCAATGTAAGCGGTAGATCGTTGATGAAAAGTAAGAATAAAATAGGACCTAAAATGGACCCCTGAGGAACCCCGCACTCAACAAAACCACTACTTGAGTTTAAGTTGTTAATAACTACTTGTTGGGTTCTGTTATTAAGATATGACTTAAACCATAACAAAGTCGATTCACTGAACTTATAAATACGGAGTTTCTGTAGAAGTAATTCATGATCAACCAGATCAAATGCTTTTCGAAAATCAATCATTGCACATCCAACTAACTTGCCATTATTAATAGCTTTTAACCATGTGTCTGTCATTAAAATAAGAGCCGATTCTGTTGAGTGATTTTTCCTGAATCCGCTTTGATTTTTATGAAGGAGAGTATGTTTATCTAGATAAAGCATTAGATTTTTCTCGATCCACTTTTTAATGATCTTAGAGAGTGTAGGCAAGATCGAAATATAGGCCTTCTGGTTCTGAAGAATATTTTATAGGTTTTGCTATTTATAGCCATGGCTGCCAACTTGGTCATGTGACCTGGACCATTTATATAAACTCTGTTTCCCCTCCTAATGATGCTGAACATGATGTTTGGCTTTGATTGGCCAAGCAGTTTCAGAGGTGAAGATTTTTGAAATTGTGGACGGACGGACGGACGGACGACGACGGACAACGGAGTTTATTATACCTCATTAATATTCATTGGCTGAGTGTCGCTTTTGATTGGACCAGAGCAGGTCACGCGGAGGGTGCTATTCTGTCATGTCGCATGATCATATTACCCTCTGACGTCATATCTGCTTTACAAAATACAGGTGCATATGCTTCTGTTTACAGTGCACGTGGAGGGTGCTATTCTGTCATGTTGCATGACCATATTACCCGACGTCATATTCAGTTAAATGTGAAGTTGCACGTGTAGTCACATGCATTTGCCGTGTGACATGTCGCCAATAAGTTTCAAAAGTGGTTCGGTATAATCCGTGAGTGAGGGTGACATGACGATTTGTTCACCCTCGACAGGTTATATTGCCTGCCTCGGGTGAACAAATCGTCATGTCATCCTCACTCATGGGCAACAATTGTATAATGGCCATCCTTATAAGCTCACCTCGTGAGCCTTCAGCTAAGGTGAGCTAAAAAGGCCATAACTCTGTGCTTATTTGATGAAATTTACCCATCTTCAATCCAAGACCAATCCTTCCTGATATGAACTCCTATACAATGAACTCCTATACAAGCTTTGAACAAAATCGGTCAATAAATGCTTAAGATAGAGCCCGAAATTGTAACGTAAATCAAGGACCATAGTCTCTGTATTTATCAATATTGACAGAATTTACCCATTCTCAATCCCAGACCACTCCTTCCTGATATGAACTCCTATACAAACTACTTGTACCTTCCTATACAAAGTTTGAAGAAAATCAGTCAATAATGCTTAAGATAGAGCCTGAAAACCAAATTTAAGTGTAAATTAAGGGCCATAACTCTGTACACATTTGACGAAATGTACCCATCTTTAATCCCCTACTTTTTTAATATGAACTTCTATACAAAGTTTGAAATAAATGGTCAGAAAATGCTCATGATTGAGCCTGGAAACAAAAGAGACAGACAGGCACAAAAACACGTTTTTTGAGGGTATAACATTATACCCTGCAATTTTTAAGTGGTGGGGGATATAACTCATATTGTAAAATACATCAATTGAATATTAAGATATTAAACAAAATCAATAAATCATGAGAGAAGGTCACAGTGACCTATAAGCATTTTGGGGTCAAACGTCTAGTAATAATACTAACAATAATTTAATTACTGAGTAATGAGATATAAAGACAAGAAGACCAATGGTCAAATAAACGCTCACCTGAAACCTGATATATGTATTAATAAACTTGTTTGACTACAATGGTTATATGCATGTAGAAGAAATCTACGCTTGATTTTATTAAAAAAAATCGAAATCGATGTCATTTTACAATATTTTGCCAGCAAACGCTTTTTGGGCAATTATTGCTGTTTTGCATGAAGAATACAGCCCACATAATCTTGAAATGAGCACCCAGTATTACATTTCATGCCATAAACGAAAACTTCAAGCATTCTTGACACAAATGATTGAGAAAATTCATTGCGAAACCGTTCCAATTGTTTAGGATGTGTTCCGATTCGATTGAGTTCCTTCCATGTGCTTTCACTTATACGAGATGAGTCGAACTTAAATACATTAGGCGGACTGGTTGGAAACCACAATGCTGTTTAAATTCTCCTTAAGTTTGATGATGGGGCTAATATGTAATACAATGCATATCAAACTCGGACATTAAAATCACACAAAGTAGGTGGGGTCTGAAAGATGGAAATAAATGCAAGTCTTGCTTGTTTTTGATGACTGCCTTTCCCAGTCTGACTCTCTCTCTCTCTCTCTCTCTCTCTCTCTCTCTCTCTCTCTCTCTCTCTTATTAAAACTTGCCCATGCAATAAACAAATATTTTTGAGCTTTTAAGATTGAAAAAAAAATCAGCTGAAAAAATTTAATATTTTTTTTTTGCCCCAAACATAGATTGAGGGTACACGTTAGAACCGCCTGAGCGAGGCGGTTCTAAAGAGTACCCACAATCTATATTTTGGAGCTAAAATAAGAAAAATAGGTATACCCCTGCATACCCCTTTTTTGCTATATAAAAGTGGGGTTCAATGGGGTATACTTTTCATGGACATGTTTTCGTGATGCTCTCTTGTGTATGACCACCTTGCTGAGAAATAGCTGGCCATCCTACTCTCCCTTTTTATTTTACGCTTTGTCCCGTTTTATATTGACCTTTTCTTTCCTACCAGGTGTCTTGGTTTGTATTTTAAATTACTCTGATTCAGGTCTTGAACCTCTTATTATTGCCTTTCATATCTTAATTCGTTTTGACCACTCTCAAATAAAATCAATTCCAATTCTTTGTGAAACCATGGAAACACTCTTTTACTGAAGCAAGGCACTTTATATTGGCTTTGTACAGACATGCAAAAAATGATGCCTGTGAAGTTAAGCTTCAATTCAAACAATCATGCAAAATTATTTTACAACAAATCTCTTTCAAGCACATTATTTTTACTTGTGTTTTGAATATTGACTGAAAAATAAAATGCAATTCTTACACCAGACACTTCAAGTTCACTTAGATGGTATTAAATGGCTAAATATATATACTCAAAAATTTCTAAGGGCCAATGTATTATTTCCCATATATTGTAGTTTCAGGTACCCCAAGTTCAGCTCAAATTAAATTGGAATCCCAAAGGACGCAGATACCCCTTTGCATTTGCATTGTTTCTGATATTGCCTGGAAGGTTATGAATGTAAGAAATTTGAAACAGAAAACACCCTGCCAAAACCTGTATGGAATTTTTGGCAAATCTGAGTTGTTTTATTTCCAAAAATTGACATTTTTTTTTGAAAATCAGCTAAAACGTGACATTTACACGCAAGTGTGAATTTCACAGTAACAACATTTGCTGCAATGCCTTTAAAAGTGACTTTCATGGAAAAATCAAACTTAAGTTGAATTGACGTAAATCTGTGTGTTACCCCGGAATCTGGTTCTGCAATATAAATGGGGAGAATTCAATAAAAAGATTTGTGACGCTTCTCACTTCTTCTTTATTGACTCACAAAATGGCTTCACATTGTCTAGGGGTTTATCATAATGTAATACAAACAAAAATTTGACTAGATAAATCATGACTAAATACAGTTCAAGCTTTCAAGACTGACAACTCAAGTGTATACGGAATACTGGCTTACATATCTGTCTTAAGACAGGGCTTAATGGACAGGACAGGGATGGGGCTAGACAGACAGGACATGGATGGGCATGACATGGACTGGAAAAGGATGGACATGATATGGACTGGAAATGGATGGACATGACATGGACTGGACATGAATGGGGCTCGACAGACGGGACATGGACTGGACATGGCTTGACTGATGGGACATGGATGGGCATGACATGGACTGGACATGGATGGGGCTCGACTGACGGGACATGGACAGGACATGGATGGGGCTCGACGGACGGGACATGGACTGGACATGGATGGGGCTCAACAGACGGGACATGGATGGGGATGACATGGATGGGGCTCGCCTGACGGGACATGGATGGGACTCGCCTGACGGGACATGGGCAGGACATGGATGGGGCTCGACGGACGGGACATGGACAGGGCATGGATGGCTTCTCATTGTCTAGGGGTTTATCATAATGTAATACAAACATAAATTTGACTAGATAAATCATGACTAAATACAGTTCAAGCTTTCAAGACTGACAACTCAAGTGCATCCGGAATACTGGCTTACATATGTCTTTAGACCGGGCTAAATGGACAGGACAGGGATGGGGCTAGGCAGACAGGACATGGATGGGCATGACATGGACTGGAAATGGATGGACATGACATGGACTCGAAATGGATGGACATGACATGGACTGCACATGAATGGGGCTCGACAGACGGGACATGGACTGCACATGGCTTGACTGATGGGACATGGATGGGCATGACATGGACTGGACATGGATAGGGCTCGACTGACGGGACATGGACAGGACATGGATGGGGCTCGACGGACGGGACATGGACTTGACATGGGTGGGGCTCAACAGACGGGACATGGTTGGGGATGACATGGATGGGGCTCGCCTGACGGGACATGGATGGGGCTCGCCTGACGGGACATGGACAGGACATGGATGGGGCTCGACGGACGGGACATGGACAGGACATGGATGGGGCTCTACTAACGGGACATGGACTGGACATGGATGGGGCTCGACTGACGGGTTATGGACAGGACATGGATGGGGCTCGACGGACGAAACATGGACAGGATATGGATGGGGCTCGACTGATGGGACATGGACTGGACATGGATGGGACTCGATTGACGGGAACATGGACAGGACATGGATGGTGCTCGACGGACGGGACATGGACAGGACATGGATGGGGCTCGACGGACGGGACATGGTCAGGACATGGATGGGGCTCGACGGACGGGACATGGACAGGACATGGATGGGGCTCGACGGACGGGACATGGACAGGACATGAATGGGGCTCGACTGATGGGACATGGACTGGACATGGATGGGGCTCGACTGACGGGACATGGACAGGACATGGATGGGGCTCGACGGACGGGACATGGACAGGACATGGATGGGGCTCAACAGACGGGACATAGATGGGGATGACTTGGATGGGGCTCGCCTGACGGCACATGGATGGGGCTCGCCTGTCCTGTCCATGTCCTGTCCGTCGAGCCCCATCCATGTCCTGTCCATGTCCCGTCAATCGAGCCCCATCCATGTCCAGTCCATGTCCCATCAGTCGAGCCCCATCCATGTCCTGTCCATGTTCCGTCCGTCGAGCCCCATCCATGTCCTGTCCATAACCCATCAGTCGAGCCCCATCCATGTCCAGTCCATGTCCCATCAGTCGAGCCCCATCCATGTCCTGTCCATGTTCCGTCCGTCGAGCCCCATCCATGTCCTGTCCATAACCCGTCAGTCGAGCCCCATCCATGTCCAGTCCATGTCCCGTTAGTCGAGCCCCATCCATTTCCTGTCCATGTCCCGTCCGTCAAGCCCCATCCATGTCCTGTCCATGTCCCGTCCGTCGAGCCCCATCCATGTCCTGTCCATGTCCCATCAATCGAGCCCCATCCATGTCCAGTCCATGTCCCATCAGTCGAGCCCCATCCATGTCCTGTCCATGTTCCGTCCGTCGAGCCCCATCCATGTCCTGTCCATAACCCGTCAGTCGAGCCCCATCCATGTCCAGTCCATGTCCCGTCAATCGAGCCCCATCCATGTCCAGTCCATGTCCCATCAGTCGAGCCCCATCCATGTCCTGTCCATGTTCCGTCCGTCGAGCCCCATCCATGTCCTGTCCATAACCCGTCAGTCGAGCCCCATCCATGTCCAGTCCATGTCCCGTTAGTCGAGCCCCATCCATGTCCTGTCCATGTTCCGTCCGTCGAGCCCCATCCATGTCCATTCCATGTCATCCCCATCCATGTCCCGTCTGTCGAGCCCCATCCATGTCCATGTCCCGTCTGTCGAGCCCCATTCATATCCTGTCCATGTCCTGTCAGTCGAGCCCCATCCATGTCCAGTCCATGTCCCGTCGGTCTAGCCCATGGACATGGATGGGGCTCGACGGACGGGACATGGACTGGACATGGATGGGGCTCAACAGACGGGACATAGATGGGGATGACATGGATGGGGCTCGCCTGACGGGACATGGATGGGGCTCGCCTGTCCTGTCCATGTTCTGTCCGTCGAGCCCCATCCATGTCCTGTCCATGTCCCGTCAATCGAGCCCCATCCATGTCCAGTCCATGTCCCATCAATCGAGCCCCATCCATGTCCTGTCCATGTTCCGTCCGTAGAGCCCCATCCATGTCCTGTCCATGTCCCGTCAATCGAGCCCCATCCATGTCCAGTCCATGTCCCATCAATCGAGCCCCATCCATGTCCTGTCCATGTCCCGTCCGTCGAGCCCCATCCATGTCCTGTCCATGTCCCGTCCGTCGAGCCCCATCCATGTCCTGTCGGGTCAAGTATATATTATTGGGGACCCTTCTTTATCTTAAAAAAACCTACACTTAACTACTACATAATACACCAAAAGTCGACAAGTCTTCAAGAGGACAAATGGACAATTTATAAATGAGGACCCTTCTCCCAATCTCATAGGTCGACTAGTCGACAGGTCGACAAGTCGACAAGTCGACAGGTCGACAAGTCGACAAGTCGACAATTCAGTTTTGGCAGTTTAGGTTCTATTTCCCATCATGCACTTAGTCCTTGTAGTTCCTCTTGGACTATACCTACCTATCCATTTATATATTTTGGCAATATTGATTTGTCGACTTGTCGACTTGTCGACCTGTCGACCTAGTGCTTTTGTCAATAAGAAAGATCCGGTTAAGTTTATGGTTAGATTAGGGTTAGTGTAAGCAATTTTGGCATTATTGATTTGTCGACTTGTCGACCTGTCGACCTAGTGCTATTGTCAATAACAAAGATCCGGTTAGGGTTAGGGTTAGTGTTAGGGTTAGTGTGTGGTTAGGGTTAGGGCTTGGCTAGGGTTAGGGTTAGTGCTTGCCTCCCAGGCGTCGTTTGCGATCATGCTTCAGGTATATGATGATTATTATGTATTGAAAGCTATATACCACATAGACTCTTTTTCCCATCATGCACTTAGTCCTTGTATTTCCGCTTGGACTATACCTACCTATCCATTTATATATTTTGGCAATATTGATTTGTCGACTTGTCGACTTGCCTTTAAGTTGTACATCTATATATGTCAATTATCTGCCGAAATTGATTTGTCGACTTGTCGACCTGTCGACTTGTCGACCTGTCGACTTGTCGACCTGTCGAGCTAGTGCTATTGTCTACAACAAAGATCCGATTAGGGTTAGGGTTAGTGTGTGGTTAGGTTTAGGGCTGGGTTAGGGTTAGGGTTAGGGTAAGGGTTAACTGTTGACACTCAGATTGGGACAATAGTGACCATTAATGAGGACCCTTCTCCCAATCTCATAGGTCGACAAGTCGACAGGTCGACAGGTCGACAAGTCGACAAGTCGACAGGTCGACAAGTCGACAAGTCGATAATTCGGTTTTGGCAGTTTAGGTTCTATTTCCCATCATGCACTTAGTCCTTGTACTTCCTCTTGGACTATACCTACCTATCCATTTATATATTTTGGCAATATTGATTTGTCGACTTGTCGACCTGTCGACCTAGTGCTATTGTCAATAAGAAAGATCCGGTTAGGTTTATGGTTAGATTAGGGTTAGTGTTAGCAATTTTGGCATTATTGATTTGTCGACTTGTCGACCTGTCGACTTGTCGACCTGTCGACTTGTCGACCTGTCGACCTGTCGAACTAGTGCTATTGTCAATTACAAAGATCCAGTTAGGGTTAGGGTTAGATTAGGGGGGCCAAGTGTATTATTGGGGACCCTTCTTTATCTTAAAAAAACCTACACTTAACTACTACATAATACACCAAAAGTCGACAAGTCTTCAAGAGGACAAATGGACAATTTATTAATGAGGACCCTTCTCCCAATCTCATAGGTCGACAAGTCGACAGGTCGACAAGTCGACAGGTCGACAAGTCGACAATTCAGTTTTGGCAGTTTAGGTTCTATTTCCCATCATGCACTTAGTCCTTGTAGTTCCTCTTGGACTATACCTACCTATCCATTTATATATTTTGGCAATATTGATTTGTCGACTTGTCGACTTGTCGACCTGTCGACCTAGTGCTTTTGTCAATAAGAAAGATCCGGTTAGGTTTATGGTTAGATTAGGGTTAGTGTTAGCAATTTTGGCATTATTGATTTGTCGACTTGTCGACCTGTCGACCTAGTGCTATTGTCAATAACAAAGATCCGGTTAGGGTTAGGGTTAGTGTTAGGGTTAGTGTGTGGTTAGGGTTAGGGCTTGGCTAGGGTTAGGGTTAGTGCTTGCCTCCCAGGCGTCGTATGCGATCATGCTTCAGGTATATGATGATTATTATGTATTGACAGCTATATACCACATAGACTCTTTTTCCCATCATGCACTTAGTCCTTGTATATCCGCTTGGACTATACCTACCTATCCATTTATATATTTTGGCAATATTGATTTGTCGACTTGTCGACTTGCCTTTAAGTTTCCAGTGGATATGCCGCTGTACATTTATATATGTCAATTATCTGCCGAAATTGATTTGTCGACTTGTCGACCTGTCGACTTGTCGACTTGTCGACCTGTCGACTTGTCGACCTGTCGACTTGTCGACCTGTCGAGCTAGTGCTATTGTCTACAACAAAGATCCGATTAGGGTTAGGGTTAGTGTGTGGTTAGGTTTAGGGCTGGGTTAGGGTTAGGGTTAGGGTAAGGGTTAACTGTTGACACTCAGATTGGGACAATAGTGACCATTAATGAGGACCCTTCTCCCAATCTCCTAGGTCGACAAGTCGACAGGTCGACAAGTCGACAAGTCGACAGGTCGACAAGTCGACAATTCGGTTTTGGCAGTTTAGGTTATATTTCCCATCATGCACTTAGTCCTTGTACTTCCTCTTGGACTATACCTACCTATCCATTTATATATTTTGGCAATATTGATTTGTCGACTTGTCGACTTGTCGACTTGTCGACCTGTCGACCTAGTGCTATTGTCAATAAGAAAGATCCGGTTAGGTTTATGGTTAGATTAGGGTTAGTGTTAGCAATTTTGGCATTATTGATTTGTCGACTTGTCGACCTGTCGACTTGTCGACCTGTCGACCTGTCGACCTAGTGCTATTGTCAATTACAAAGATCCGGTTAGGGTTAGGGTTAGATTAGGGTTAGTGTTAGGGTTAGTGTGTGGTTAGGGTTAGGGCTTGGCTAGGGTTAGGGTTAGTGCTTGCCTCCCAGGCGTCGTATGCGATCATGCTTCAGGTATATGATGATTATTATGTATTGACAGCTATATACCACATAGGTTCTTTTTCCCATCATGCACTTAGTCCTTGTATTTCCGCTTGGACTATACCTACCTATCCATTTATATAATTTGGCAATATTGATTTGTCGACTTGTCGACCTGTCGACCTGTCGACCTAGTGCTCTTGTCAATAATAAAGATCCGGTAAGGGTTCGGGTTAAGTTAGGGTAAGGGTTAGGGTGAGTGTGTTTAGGGTTAGGGTTGGGTTAGGGTTAGGGTTAACTGTTGACATACAGATTGGGACAATATGTCAATAACAAAGATCCGGTTGACCAACATCTCCACCTCCATTTGTATACACCACTCATACTGATTTGTCGACTTGTCGACCTGTCGACTTGTCGACCTGTCGATTTACTGATGTGGACATTACAGAAGATCCATCTCCCTAGCCAATTCTTGTACTTCCGCTTGAACTATACCTACCTATCCATTTAAATATTTTGGCAATATCGATTTGTCGACTTGTCGACTTGTCGACTTGTCGACCTGTCGACTTGTCGACCTAGTGCTATTGTCAACAACAAACATCTATATATGTCATTTATATGTACTGCCAAAATTGAATTGTCGACTTGTCGACCTGTCGACTTGTCGACCTAGTGCAATTGTCAACAACAAAGATCCGGTTAGGGTTAGGGTTAGGGTTAGTGTGTGGTTAGGTTTAGGGTTGGGCTTGGGTTAGGGTTAGGGTTTAATGTTGACATACAGAATGGGACAATAATGAGCATTTATGAGGAGCCTTCTCCCAATCTCATAGGTCGACAAGTCTACAAGCCGACAATTCAGTTTTGGCAGTACAGATAAATGACATATTTAGATGTACAGCCGCATATCCACTGGAAACTTAAAGGCTTATCACATGTCGATATTGCCAGTGAAAGTAATCTCGGAGGATTCTTTCTTTAGCTTGGGTGTCGATGGGGGGGGGGGGGCTTGCCTCTCAGGCGTCGTATGCGATCATGCCCCTCCCGCTTCAGGTATATGATGATTATTATGTATTGACATCTAAATGTGCCACATAGGTTCTATTTCCCATCATGCACTTAGTCCTTGTAGTTCCGCTTGGACTATACCTACCTATCCATTTATATATTTTGGCAATATTGATTTGTCGACTTGTCGACTTCTCGACCTATCGACCTGTCGACCTAGTGTTATTGTCAATAAGAAATATCCGGTTAGGGTTTTGGTTTGATTAGGGTTAGTGTTAGCAATTTTGGCATTATTGATTTGTTGAATTGTCGACCTGTCGACTTGTCGACCTGTCGACCTAGTGCTATTGTCGATAACAAAGATCCGGTTAGGGTTAGGGTTAGATTAGGGTTAGTGTTAGGGTTAGTGTGTGGTTAGGGTTAGGGCTTGGCTAGGGTTAGGGTTAGTGCTTGCTCCCCAGGCGTCGTATGCTGCTTCAGGTATATGATGATTATTATGTATTGACAGCTATATACCACATAGGCTCTTTTTCCCATCATGCACTTAGTCCTTGATTTTCCGCTTGGACTATTCCTACCTATCCATTTATATATATATTGGCAATATTGATTTGTCGACCTGGTGCTCTTGTCAATAACAAAGATCCGGTAAGGGTTAGGGTTAAGTTAGGGTTAGGGTTAGGGTTAGTGTGTGGTTAGGGTTAGGGTTGGGTTAGGGTTAGGGTTAACTGTTGACATACAGATTGCGACAATATGTCAATAACAAAGATCCGGTTGACCAACATCTCCACCTCCATTTGTAAACACCACTCATACTGATTTGTCGACTTGTCGACTTGTCGACCTGTCGACTTGTCGACCTGTCGATTTACTGATGTGGACATTACAGAAGACCCATCTCCCTAGCCAATTCTGATTTCTGATTTTTAACTGTTTACCTATAGATATGGACATTAATGAGGGCATCTATAACCATTAATGAGGGCATCTTCACATCCATTTACATGTATACATACATCTATAATCAATACTGATATGTCGACTTGTCGACTTGTCGACCTGTCGACTTGTCGACCAGTTGACCCAGAGCTATTGTCAATAACAAAGATCCGGGTAGGGTTAGGGTTAGGGTTAGGTTGGTGTTAGGATTGTGTTAGGGTTTGAGTTAACTGTTGATATACAGAATGAGTGAATAATGACCATTTTTCAATAGTGAATTGTTGACTTGTCGACTTGTCGACCTGTCGACTTGTCGGCCTGTTGACCTAGTGCTCTTGTCTATAACAAAGATCAGGTTAGGGTTAGGGGTACGGTTAGGTTATGGTTAGGCTTAGGTTGGTGTTAGGGTTAACTGTTGATATACAGATTGGGACAATACTGAATTGTCGACCTGTCGACTTGTCAACCTATGATTATTGCGAGGTCCCGCTTGAGTTAGCTGTTCACGTCCTTGTATAAAGATTAATGATATTGATTTGTAAAATGATCGACTTGTTCACCTTTCACGATACTGATGTGGCCTTTATGCAGCATCCTTTTTGCCAGCCAGATATACGATGTATGATTTGTATCGAGCAGTGAAGGTTATCGGACATGTATTGAAGAGCACCTGATGTATGTCTTGGTGTGATATATATATATATAATAATGTAAAAATCCAGATGTCATTATATATATATATATATATATATATATATATATATATATATATATATATATATATATATATATATATATATATATATATATATATATATAGGGGGATTAAACCATTAACAGTGCAAGAATAAATCAAACTAAGCGCGCTTTCGGCTTTCGCCTTCTTCAGAGTCAATATGTATTTACAGGTAAAAACTGGAAAAAAAATGAAAATAGGTAAATAAACAAAATAAATAAAAAACAATGCAAAAATATACAAATACACAAAAATCACATGAAATGTGACAAAGTTGACACCACTGTATGTTCGGCAGTGGGTAAACGACTTAAAATTTTAGTTTCCTTCATACAACCAGTTTTCCTGGGTTTCCAGTTTTTTTCCCCAATTTACCAGTTCTCCCGGGGTTCCCCAGACAAGCTGACATGCAGACCGTCATCTGTTCTCGGTTTGTAGCAATGAGTCTTTCATCTTACCAGTTTTCCTGGGTTCTCCCAGTTTACCGGCATTCCTGGGTTCACCCAATATACCAGTTTTCCTGGGTTCCTACAGCTTACCATTTCTCCTGGGCTCCCTCCACAAGTTACAGTTTCACACACATTTCAGTGATATGCAGACTGGCATCTGTTCTCGTTTTGTAGCAGTAATTGCTTTATCCTACTCGTTTTTCTGGGTTCCCCAGTTTTCCTGGGTCCCCACAGCTTACCAGTTATGCATTCTGTAGCAGTGTGTCAACCTATGGGCCATTTCAGCTACATACGTATATCTGTCTCGTCTCTCTGCATAAAACATGGTTTTCGCATCCCCCTTTTCTTGCTTGTAGCGGTGTGTTCGCCTCCTCTTCTGACCACATAAATGTGATTTTCATCTAAATTCTTCAAACTTCAATAAATCAAATGTTCGCCAATTGAGCACAAAGGCAATTTTTATCTAAATTTCTATATTTCAAAAATCGAGGATGGCCATTTTCGCCGTCTCTCCTTCCAAGCACCGTCCATGAGCAGTTCTGGGATGATTTGCATTCATGGAAAGTACTCTGTTTGACTCTATTTTGTGCTTATTACCTTGATTTTTATCCGGTTGCCTCCAGCCCTGGTTCCCCAATGTTCAACTTACATAGCTAATACACAATTACCGAGCACATTAAACACACCGCTACAAACTGACCTTATGTAGTAAAGTGACGCGCAATTTTTGTCGCCATTTTTAGCAGATACTGGGCCCTTTCAAAGGGCGTTCATGAATTAATTTTAAGTCGTTTACCCACTGCCGAACATACAGTGGTGTCAACTTTGTCACATTTCATGTGATTTTTGTGTATTTGTGTATTTTTGCATTGTTTTTTATTTATTTTGTTTATTTACCTATTTTCATTTTTTTTCCAGTTTTTACCTGTAAATACATATTGACTCTGAAGAAGGCGAAAGCCGAAAGCGCGCTTAGTTTGATTTATTCTTGCACTGTTAATGGTTTAATCCCCCTATATACTTATTTCAATCATTTTCGAATCCTTTCTTAGGATCCAGTGCCACCGGGAAGATTTTTGTTTGATGTTTGTCCTATTTCTCCCAATATATATATATATATATATAGGTCTGTGACGTATGGTCCCCAATAGTGCCCTTGAGCCGTCCTGTCCATGTCCCGTCAATCGAGCCCCATCCATGTCCAGTCCATGTCCCATCAGTCGAGCCCCATCCATGTCCTGTCCATGTTCCGTCCGTCGAGCCCCATCCATGTCCTGTCCATAACCCGTCAGTCGAGCCCCATCCATGTCCAGTCCATGTCCCGTTAGTCGAGCCCCATCCATGTCCTGTCCATGTCACGTCCGTCGAGCCTCATCCATGTCCTGTCCATGTCCCGTCAGGCGAGCCCCATCCATGTCCCGTTAGTCGAGCCCCATCCATGTCCTGTCCATGTCACGTCCGTCGAGCCTCATCCATGTCCTGTCCATGTCCCGTCAGGCGAGCCCCATCCATGTCCCGTCAGGCGAGCCCCATCCATGTCATCCCCATCCATGTCCCGTCTGTTGAGCCCCATCCATGTCCAGTCCATGTCCCGTCCGTCGAGCCCCATCCATGTCCCGTCAGTCGAGCCCCATCCATGTCCAGTCCATGTCCCGTCGATCTAGCCCCATCCATGTCCTTTCCATGTCCCGTCCGTCGAGCCCCTTCCATGTCCTGTCCATGTCCCGTCCGTCGAACCCCATCCATGTCCAGTCCATGTCCCGTCAGTCGAGCCCCATCCATGTCCAGTCCATGTCACGCCCATCCATGTGCATTCCATGTCATCCCCATCCATGTCCCGTCTGTCGAGCCCCATCCATGTCCATGTCCCGTCTGTCGAGCCCCATCCATATCATATCCATGTCCTGTCAGTCGAGCCCCATCCATGTCCAGTCCATGTCCCGTCGGTCTAGCCCCATCCATGTCCTGTCCATGTCCCGTCTGTCGAGCCCCATCCATATCCTGTCCATGTCCTGTCAGTCGAGCCCCATCCATGTCCAGTCCATGTCCCGTCGGTCTAGCCCCATCCATGTCCTGTCCATGTCCCGTCCGTCAAGCCCCATCCATGTCCTGTCCATGTCCCGTCCGTCGAGCCCCATCCATGTCCTGTCCATGTCCCGTCCGTCGAGCCCCATCCATGTCCTGTCCATGTCCCGTCAGTCAAGCCCCATCCATGTCCAGTCCATGTCCCATCAGTCGAGCCCCATCCATGTCCTGTCCATGTCCCGTCCGTCGAGCCCCATCCATGTCCTGTCGATGTCCCGTCCGTCTAGCCCCATCCATGTCCTGTCCATGTCCCGTCCGTCAAGCCCCATCCATGTCCTGTCCATGTCCCGTCCGTCGAGCCCCATCCATGTCCTGTCCATGTCCCGTCCGTCGAGCCCCATCCATGTCCTGTCCATGTCCCGTCAGTCAAGCCCCATCCATGTCCAGTCCATGTCCCATCAGTCGAGCCCCATCCATGTCCTGTCCATGTCCCGTCCGTCGAGCCCCATCCATGTCCTGTCGATGTCCCGTCCGTCGAGCCCCATTCGTGTCCTGTCCATGTTCCCGTCAATCGAGCCCCATCCATGTCCAGTCCATGTCCCATCAGTCGAGCCCCATCCATGTCCTGTCCATGTTCCGTCCGTCGAGCCCCATCCATGTCCTGTCCATAACCCGTCAGTCGAGCCCCATTCATGTCCAGTCCATGTCCCGTTAGTTGAGCCCCATCCATGTCCTGTCCATGTCCCGTCCGTCGAGCCCCATCCATGTCCTGTCCATGTCCCGTCAGGCGAGCCCCATCCATATCCCGTCAGGCGAGCCCCATCCATGTCATCCCCATCCATGTCCCGTCTGTTGAGCCCCATCCATGTCAAGTCCATGTTCCGTTTGTCGAGCCCCATCCATGTCCTGTCCATGTCCCGTCAGTCGAGCCCAATAAAGGTCCAGTCCATTTCATGCCCATCCATGTCCCATCAGTCAAGCCATGTCCAGTCCATGTCCCGTCTGTCGAGCCCCATTCATGTGCAGTCCATGTCATGTCCATCCATTTCCAGTCCATGTCATGTCCATCCATTTCCAGTCCATGTCATGCCCATCCATGTCCTGTCTGTCTAGCCCCATCCCTGTCCTGTCCATTAAGCCCGGTCTAAAGACATATGTAAGCCAGTATTCCGGATACACTTGAGTTGTCAGTCTTGAAAGCTTGAACTGTATTTAGTCATGATTTATCTAGTCAAATTTATGTTTGTATTACATTATGATAAACCCCTAGACAATGAGAAGCCATCCATGTCCTGTCCATGTCCCGTCCGTCGAGCCCCATCCATGTCCTGTCCATGTCCCGTCAGGCGAGTCCCATCCATGTCCCGTCAGGCGAGCCCCATCCATGTCATCCCCATCCATGTCCCGTCTGTTGAGCCCCATCCATGTCCAGTCCATGTCCCGTCCGTCGAGCCCCATCCATGTCCTGTCCATGTCCCGTCAGTCGAGCCCCATCCATGTCCAGTCCATGTCATGCCCTTCCATGTCCCATCAGTCAAGCCATGTCCAGTCCATGTCCCGTCTGTCGAGCCCCATTCATGTCCAGTCCATGTCATGTCCATCCATTTCCAGTCCATGTCATGTCCATCCATTTCCAGTCCATGTCATGCCCATCCATGTCCTGTCTGTCTAGCCCCATCCCTGTCCTGTCCATTAAGCCCGGTCTAAAGACAGATATGTAAGCCAGTATTCCGGATACACTTGAGTTGTCAGTCTTGAAAGCTTGAACTGTATTTAGTCATGATTTATCTAGTCAAATTTTTGTTTGTATTACATTATGATAAACCCCTAGACAATGAGAAGCCATTTTGTGAGTCAATAAAGAAGAAGTGAGAAGCGTCACAAATCTTTTTATTGAATTCTCCCCATTTATATTGCAGAACCAGATTCCGGGGTAACACACAGATTTACGTCAATTCAACTTAAGTTTGATTTTTCCATGAAAGTCACTTTTAAAGGCATTGCAGCAAATGTTGTTACTGTGAAATTCACACTTGCGTGTAAATGTCACGTTTTAGCTGATTTTCAAAAAAAATGTCAATTTTTGGAAAAAAAAACTCAGATTTGCCAAAAATTCCATACAGGTTTTGGCAGGGTGTTTTCTGTTTCAAATTTCTTACATTCATAACCTTCCAGGCAATATCAGAAACAATGCAAATGCAAAGGGGTATCTGCGTCCTTTGGGATTCCAATTTAATTTGAGCTGAACTTGGGGTACCTGAAACTACAATATATGGGAAATAATACATTGGCCCTTAGAAATTTTTGAGTATATATATTTAGCCATTTAATACCATCTAAGTGAACTTGAAGTGTCTGGTGTAAGAATTGCATTTTATTTTTCAGTCAATATTCAAAACACAAGTAAAAATAATGTGCTTGAAATAGATTTGTTGTAAAATAATTTTGCATGATTGTTTGAATTGAAGCTTAACTTCACAGGCATCATTTTTTGCATGTCTGTACAAAGCCAATATAAAGTGCCTTGCTTCAGTAAAAGAGTGTTTCCATGGTTTCACAAAGAATTGGAATTGATTTTATTTGAGAGTGGTCAAAACGAATTAAGATATGAAAGGCAATAATAAGAGGTTCAAGACCTGAATCAGAGTAATTTAAAATACAAACCAAGACACCTGGTAGGAAAGAAAAGGTCAATATAAAACGGGACAAAGCGTAAAATAAAAAGGGAGAGTAGGATGGCCAGCTATTTCTCAGCAAGGTGGTCATACACAAGAGAGCATCACGAAAACATGTCCATGAAAAGTATACCCCATTGAACCCCACTTTTATATAGCAAAAATGGGGTATGCAGGGGTATACCTATTTTTCTTATTTTAGCTCCAAAATATAGATTGTGGGTACTCTTAAGAACCGCCTCGCTCAGGCGGTTCTAACGTGTACCCTCAATCTATGTTTGGGGCAAAAAAAGAAAAATATTAAATTTTTTCAGCTGATTTTTTTTCAATCTTAAAAGCTCAAAAATATTTGTTTATTGCATGGGCAAGTTTTAATAAGAGAGAGAGAGAGAGAGAGAGAGAGAGAGAGAGAGAGAGAGAGAGTCAGACTGGGAAAGGCAGTCATCAAAAACAAGCAAGACTTACATTTATTTCCATCTTTCAGACCCCACCTACTTTGTGTGAATTTAATGTCCGAGTTTGATATGCATTGTATTACATATTAGCCCCATCATCAAACTTAAGGAGAATTTAAACAGCCTTGTGGTTTCCAACCATTCCGCCTAATGTATTTAAGTTCGACTGAAAGCACATGGAAGGAACTCAATCGAATCGGAACACATCATAAACAATTGGAACCGTTTCGCAATGAATTTTCTCAATCATTTGTGTCAAGAATGCTTGAAGTTTTCGTTTATGGCATGAAATGTAATACTGGGTGCTCATTTCACGATTATGTGGGCTGTATTCTTCATGCAAAACAGCAATAATTGCCCAAAAAGCGTTTGCTGGCAAAATATTGTAAAATGACATCGACTTCGATTTTTTTTAATAAAATCAAGCGTAGATTTCTTCGATTTCAGCCGATTTTTGGGGCCGTATGCATGGAGATATTTCTTTACACTAACCAGCATTGCAATATTTTCCATCTTTCGCTGAATAATTCAAATATCCATATAAAATCCACCAGCACATACCTTCGTTTAGTCTGTTTCTAGCTCACCTGAGCCGAAGGCTGAAAAGGTGAGTTTATAGAATGACCATGCTCCGGCGTCCGTCCGTCCGGCGTCCACAATTTAAAAGATCTTCTCCTCTGAAACCACTTAGCCAATCAAAGCCAAACTCGATGTGGAGCATCCTTAGGAAGGGGGAACGAAAATTATATAAATGGTCCAGGTCACATGACCAAGATGGCCACCATGCCCATATACGGTAAAAAACACATAAAAAATCTTCTCTGGAACCAGTGGACCGATTTCAACGAAACTTGCTGTTTAGCATCGGAGACTCTGGCCCATCATAGTTTATAGAAATCATGACCTTTGGATGACCTAGACCTATTTTAGGTCTACAAAGTTTATATAAATCATGGCCCTGGGATGACCCTGACCTATGTCAACATAGGGCGCCCATGCATTTGAATGGGGAAAATCGTCAAAATGTCATTTGAAGGGAAAAACTTTATGGAAATCGGCAAATTGACTGAATATTTATGATTCTGAAAATAAATGTACCCCAGGGGCAGGTTAGACTGATATCAGTCGTAGATGTTGTCTTTAGATTCCATACCAACTATCCTTGCCTTATTTTATCTTAAGCTAATATGCCACTCCACATTTTATACTAAGCTGACTCAAACATGATGAGATAGCCATAGAGAAGTGAAGTGTTTCAGAAGAATAGCTTTAGCAGTCATATTATAAAGTTCTAAAGGATGAATATGAATAAAATTTCATCTCCTCAGACTTTATAAGTCTAGGGGCAGGTCTGCCTCTACACCAAGGCAATATGCATGTATATTACCATAATTACTCTAAAACCGCTGGGCCAATCAAAGCCAAACTTCTTGTAGAGCATTCTTAGAAAGTGAGAATTAAAGTTTATATGAATGGCCAAGGTCACATGACCAAGATGGCCACCATGGTTATAAATAGTAAAAACCTTTAAAAATCTTCTTCTCCAGAACTAAAAGGCTTATGATTTTGAAACTTGGCATGAAGCATCAGGGAATCAGAATCAGAATCAGAATCAGAATAGTTTACTGGTGACACGCCAAATGACATTATTTCACCAGGGGGTTCGGATGGGGGGGAAATTAGTCCCTTGAACGCACGAGTGAAGCAAACTTGGACACACAATCATCTGACATTTCAGCAGTAGAAAACAGAGTCAGGGAGGTCATTCCAGTCCCTGATAGTCTGGGGAAAGAAACTACATTTATAGGCCTCTATACTAGCAGATGGAAGCTGAAATGCCTTGGAGTGGCTATTTCTACAACGCCTAGTCTTTGGGATAAGGTCATCTGTAGGTATTCTGGCTTTACCCTTCAGACCTTTGTATAGTAATATAAGTCGATTATCCGTCCTCCTTTTCTTGAGAGATTCCCATCTGAGTTGTTCAAGAATGCCAGTCATACTACCTTCCTCGAAAGTATAATTCCTAGTTACAAATCTAGCGGCACGATTCTGAACCTTCTCCAATTCCTCCTGGAGGTATTTAGTATGAGGATCCCAAACAGAACTTCCATATTCCAGGACTGGGCGCACCAGTCCTTTATAAGCTGCTTCTTTAACATCTTGGGGGCAAGAAAATAAGTTTCTCCTCAAGAATCCAAGTGTTCTGTTGGCTTTAGTACAGATATTATTGATATGCGTATTCCACTTGAGGTCATTTGTAATTGTTACACCTAGATATTTAATGCTATCAACATTTTCCAAAAGCGTTCCCTCGAGGGTGTACGAGGCCTCAATTTTATTTATCCGCTTATTTGTCAGCTGCATCATGTTGCATTTGACAGGTTGAAATCTCGTGCCCCATTTTCGGGCCCAGCTCCCTAAAAGGTCAATGTCTTTCTGAAGTTTCAATGTATCTTCTACCGTTTTAATTTCACGGTAACAAACACAGTCATCAGCAAAAAGCCTGATTTGAATTCAATGCCAACGGGTATGTCATTTATGTACAAGGAGAACAACAATGGACCGAGAACGGTGCCCTGAGGGACACCAGACACAACAGGGGCCCAGTCAGATTTAACACCATTAACTACTACCCTTTGCTGCCTGAAGCACAAAAAAGCATTTATCCATTCCAATGTCTTTCCACCTATACCATAACTAAACAATTTGCTTTTAAGAAGTTCATGTGGAGGGGTGTCAAAAGCTTTTTCAAAGTCCAAAATAAAAGTGTCAACCTGACCCTTTTTGTCCAATATTTTTGCCCAATCATTTATCACTGTAATTAACTGAGTTTCACAACTATGCCATTTCCTGAATGCATGCTGTTTGTCCGACAAAAGATTATACTGGTCAAGATGACCCATGATATTTGAGCAGACAATATGTTCTAGAAGTTTGCAAGGAATACAAGTCAAAGAAACTGGGCGGTAATTACAAGCAAGGGACCTGTCACCTTTCTTGAAAAGTGGACAAATACTAGCAAGTGACCATTCCTTGGGGATTTCACCCGTATTGATTGACTGCTGGAAGAGATGTGCAAATACAGGTCCTAATTCTTTTGCCAATTCTTTAAGGACTCTAGGATGGAGTTCATCAGGTCCTAAGGCTTTAGATGGGTTCAGACCTTTAAGGAGTTTTGTTACTCCTTCCTTTGTTACAGCAATTTCATCCATGAATGGGGCCGACCTATCCAGAAGTGGGACTTGGTTGTGTACCGTTTTGGTGAATACATCTGTGAACTGTCCATTAAATTTTTCTGCTTTTTCGAAATCTGATTGAGCAATACCACTTCCATTTTTCTTTTTCAAAGGGGGAATGCCTTGGGTATCTTTCCTCTGACTATTGATATACCTATAAAATCTCTGGGATTAGCCTTAACGTCCCCTACCAAGTTATTGACATAAAGGTCATGCTGCTTCCTTATATCAGCTTTGATTTCCCTTCTTAAGTTTTCAAATTTAGATCTAATTTTTGCACTTCCAGTTTTCTTAGCTTTTGCATGAGTTATATTTTTCCTGCGAATCTTCCTCCTTATCTCAGGAGTTATCCATGGGACAGAAGAGACAGAGCGACTTGTTTTTGATGGGATATGCTTATCTGCCGAGTCCTGAATGAAAGATGTAATAAGATTGAAATTTTCCTGAACCGAACGGGTATCCGAGTAGCCATTGAAATACTTTTCCTTTGCAAATTTTAATGTTTCTGCCCTCATAGATTCATAATCACCTTTCTGGTACCGAAACACCTTCCTCCGAGGTTTCTTAATGGGGGGAATAACAATCTTCAGCGTTCCAGAAACAATATCATGATCACTGAGACAATCTGGGGAGTGGATGTCTACAAACTGATTGGGAAGAGAAGTGATAATCAAGTCCAAAGTATTTCTTTCTCTGGTAGGGAAGTGGACTAATTGATCAAATCCATGATCATTAATAATGTCAACCAAAATTTGACCTTCAATCCTACTCAATGGTGACCCACATTTATTGTGTCTGTCCGGCCAAACAATATCTCCAAAGTTGAAATCCCCTAGAACGTGAACTGAGGGGGGGGGGGGGTTATTTCCTTTATGTTTATCCCTAATTTTGTTAAGCTGCTCTCTGAACAAAGTATCAAATTTCTGTAGGTCTTCCAAAGGTGTCAAGTTTTCATCACTATGGGGCGGCCTATACCAGCTTGCAACAAAATGTGCGGTTTTATTAGCGAATACTTTTACCCAAACTGATTCTGACTTATTTTCTAATATTGTCATTGGCATGTGTGGGATATCCTTGTGAATGAGTTCTGTCCTTCCTGTACACACTATATGGGAAAGTTTCCGGAAACAATTCTGAACTTGAAATAGAACTGTCAATCTTTGTTTCTTGAATCGCTACAATCTGAGGTTCATGAAGATCAATGAAAGCCAACAACTCAAGCTTTTTACCTCTAATGCTGTTGATGTTTATACTGAAAAATTTCAACCCACCAATTAACTTGCTTTTGCTTGTCAAAGTTGAGGGTGCTGAGGACTTAGTTTTATCACTGTTTCCAAGTGGATTAAACCTATTTTCACTTTCCAACTTTTGGACAACTTTTGGACAAATCCAAAATGGGATAGAAGCTCTACAAATCATGACCTTGGAATGACCTTGACCTATTAAAATATGGCAAGGCCAACATAGGTTTCCCATGCATTTGAATGGGGAAAATTAGTAAAATGTAATTAAACGGGGTAAAACTTGCTGGGAGTATGCAAAAGGACAAAGATTCTTGTTTATGAAACAAAAATGTCCTCAAGGGGTGTCTGCCCCTGCCTCTGAGATATAAACATGTATATGACCTTAATATTCAAATATTCTTCTCTGAAACCTCTTGGCCGGTCAAGCACAGCTTTATGTGGAGAATCGTTTGGAAAGGGGGAATAAAAGTTGATATTATATAAATGGTTCAGATCACGTGATTCAAGATGGCTCAAATGACTATAAATAGCAAAAACCTTCATAAAATCTTATTCTTCAGAACCGGAAGACCTATGATTTCGAAATTTTGCCTGAAGCATTAGTGAATGGAGCTCTTCAAAGTTTGTATAAATCATGACCCTGGAATGATCTTGACCTATTTTATGGCAAGGTCAGCTTATGTCGCATATCCCATGTCCCAGGTGAGCGTTTATAGGACCTTTGGTCGTCTGGTTCACCATTAGCACAACGAACCATTGGAACAAAATTACGCTTGCCCTTTTTGGAGTTTTACCATGTTTACCACCCATGATATTGCACCATATTGTACAGAACTCGCTGTATCGAAACGCACCTTACCGTATCACATCGTACTTGCACCATACTCACCAAACCATATCGCACCAGACTGTATCAAACCATACTGCACAGCACCTAACCACCGTACCACAAATACCACACTGAAATAAACCTAACCTCATTGTAGCCGCCGTACCACATCACACCGTACAGCACCCGTCCTGTCGCACCATTCCTCCCACACCATTTCGGAACATTACACATCAACCGTACTGTTTCTTACCGTACCATACCTACTGTACCATTTCACACCATACAGTGGCGTATAGTGCTTTATGTACCATTTCACACTGCGGCTTACCAACCGTATTTTTCGCACCATAATGCAGCATGGAACCAAAAGTCACCTTTGACACAACAATAAAGATTTGCAATTATACAATACTAAATTTGAGCATAACTGTCCTACAAGTACCCGTGCATGTACACATTCATTTTTCTCAGCCTCTCTATTACTGTAAACCAACTTTTTATTGCAAGTGATTTACTTTTGCGAGGTAGAAAAATATTGCAAATTAGATCGCCGCGAAAATATTGACATTAATTGACATGATTTAGGGACAGAAAATGTATAAAATATCAAATAACATTTGTACATAATTATGTCATAATACACTTATAATTTTAGTCCATCAAAATTGAATAAAATGTATAAAACACATTAAGTCATTCAAAAATCTATTATAAAACACATAAAGTCATTTAAAATCTATTGTGTTTTCACAGACTTGTTTTGCAGTTTCTTTCACAAACAAATGTCAACAATCACAATCAATTGATAAATGTTTTGAGTTCAATTGTTCAGTGAAAACCCGGCTTGACATGGTAACACATCATAATCTTGGTAACAAATCATATCTTATCTTGTTTTGAAATCTTGGTGGTCGGGATGGACCAAGACACCACAATCCGTTAAGATGGGTTGCAATCTCGTACGAATTGTTACAGTCTGTTACGATTCGAAAAAAATTGCCTGGCCCGATTAACTACAAGACAATGCAAATGACTCGCGATAGGATACGATTTGATACGAGTAAATGCGATGAGACAAGACTAGCCACGATTTTGCCACGGATGCTCACGATCTGTTCTGAATTATCAATACATGAAATGCATCGGGCCAGATACATGAGTTTTATCCTTTGATCAACAATAGAAAAATGTGTTTTATTCTTTGATCAACAATAGAAAAGAAAACATCAAAATGGTCCTTTTCAGTATTAATTAGAAATCTGAAGGGATAGCAGAGGCAGGGGTAGAGAGGGGAAGGCTTAAATCAACACCTGTTAGAACCTCATTCTCATCATTTTAAGCTTCAGCCTTTATCAACCATTGCTACACACAAAATACCAGAGGACCAATGGTCTGTAAACGCTCACCTGAAACCTGAGATAAATACCAATAAAGTCCTTTTGCCAATTAACAGCAAGTTTTGCCCTTTTACAATTTCCCCATTCAAATGCATGGACAACCTAAGTTGACCTTGCCGTAAAACAGATCAAGGTCATCCCAGGGTCATGAGTTATACAAATTTTGTAGACATTCATTCCTTGATGATTCATGCTAAGTTTCAAAATCATAGGCCTTCTGGTTTTGAAGAAGATTTTTAAAGGATTTTGTTATTATAGAAATGATGGCCATCTTGGTCATGTGACCTTGACCATTTATGCAAACTGTCATTCCCTCTACCTAAGGATGCTCCACATAAAGTTTGGCATTGTTTGGCCAAGCGGTTTTAGGGAAGATGTTTAAATATTATGGTCATATACATGTATATAGCATCCAGGAAGGTGCAGACAACCCCCTGGGGCCAAAATATTTTCATAAACATAAATCTAATGTCTATTTGCTCATTCTAGCAAGTTTTCTCACATAAAATAACAGTTTCCATTCAAATGCATGTGCAACCTAAGTTAACCGTGCCAGAATTGACTAAAATGGTAATATGCATGTATATAACCACAGGACAGGGTCAGAATAACCCCAGGAGTCAATGTCTTATTCAAATCATAAAACTTCAGTCCATTTGCCAATTAACAGCAAGTTTTGCCCTTTAACAATTTCCCCATTCAAATGCATGGACAATCTAAGTTGACCTTGCCATAAAATAGGTCAAGGTAATCATAGGGTCATGATTTAAACAAACTATGTAGACCTCCATTACGAGATGCTTCATGATAAGTTTGAAAATCATAGGCTTTCTTGTTCTGAAGATTTTCAAAGGCTTTTGCTATTCATAGCCATGGTGGCCTCTTAGTCATGTGACCTTGACCATTTATATAAACGTTCATTCACTCTTCCTAAGGATGCTCCAAGTATCAATATTGAAGACTGTGTAGAGACGTATAAATATTGTAGACTGTGTAGAGACGTATAAATATTGTAGACTGTCCAGAGACGTATCAATATTGTAGACTGTGTAGAGACGTTAAAATATTGCAGACCCTGTAGAGATGTATAAATATTGTAGACCGTGTAGAGAAGTATATATATTGTAATATTGTAGACTGTGTAGAGACGTATAAATATTGTAGACTGTGTAAATACGTATAAATATTGTAGACCGTGTTAAGACATATTATTATTGTAGACTGTGAACAGACGTATGAATACTGTAGACTGTGTAGAGACGTATTAATATTGTAGACTGTGAAGAGACGTATGAATACTGTAGACTGTGTAGACACGTATAAAGATTGTAGACTGTACAGACTAATAAATATTGTAAACCGTGTAGAGACGTATTAATATTGTAGACTATGAAGATACGTATGAATACTGAAGACCGTGTAGACACGTATAAATATTGTAGACTGTGAAGAGACGTATAAATATTGTAGACCGTGTGGAGACGTATAAATATTGTAGACTGTGAAGATGCGTATCAATATTGTAGACTGTGTAGAGACGTATAAATATTGTAAACTGTGAAGAGACGTTTAGATATTGTAGACCGTGTAGAGACGAATAGATATAGTAGACCGTGTAGAGACGTATAAATATCTTTAAACTGTAGAGACGTATAAATATTGTAGACTGTGTAGAGATGTATAAACATTGTAGACCATGTAGGAACGTATTAATATTGTAAACTGCATAGAGACATAAATATTGTAGACTGTATAGAGACGTATAAATATTGTAGACCATGTAGGAACGTATAAATATTGTAAACTGCATAGAGACATAAATATTGTAGACTGTATAGAGACGTATAAATATTGTAGAATGTGTAGAGACGTATACATATTGTAGACTGTGTAGAAAAGTATAAATATTGTAGATTCTGTAGAGACATATAAATATTTGTAGACTGTATAGAGATGTATAAATATTGTAGACCATGTAGAAACGTATAAATATTGTAGACTGCGTAGAGACAAATATTGTAGACTGTATAGAGACTTATAGATATTGTAGACTGTGTAGAGACGTATACATATTGTAGACTATGTAGAAAAGTATAAATACTGTAGACTCTGTAGATATAAATATTTGTAGACTGTGTAGGGACGTATAATTATTGTATACTGTGTAGAAACATACAAATATTGTAGACTGTGTAGAGAGGTATAAATATTGTAGACTGTGTAGAGACATATAAATATTGCAGACTATGTAGAGAGGTATAAATAGTGTAGGCTGTGTAGAGATGTATTAATATTGTTGACTGTGTAGAGATGTATAATTATTGTAGACTGTGTAGATACGTTTAAATATTGTAAACTGTGTAGAGACGTATAAATATTGTAGACCGTGTAGAGACATATTATTATTGTAGACTGTGAACAAACTTATGAATACTGTAGACCGTGTAGAGACGTATTCATATTGTAGACTGTGAAGAAACGTATGAATACTGTAGACCGTGTAGACACGTATAAAGATTGTAGACTGTGTAGAGACTTATAAAAATTGTAGACGGTGTAGAGACGTATTAATACTGTAGACTGCGAAGAGACATATGAATACTGAAGACCGTGTAGACACGTATAAATATTGTAGACTGTGTAGAGACATACAAATATTGTAGACCGTGTGGACACGTATAAATATTGTAGACTGTGTAGAGACATACAAATATTGTAGACCGTGTAGAGACGTATAAATATTGTAGACTGTGTAGAGACATTTCAATATTGTAGACTGTGTAGAGACGTATCAATATTGTGAACTGTGAAGAGACGTTTAAATATTGTAGACCGTGTAGAGACGTATAAATATTGTAGACCGTGTAGAGACGTATAAATATCTTTAAAATGTAGAGACGTATAAATATTGTAGACTGTGTAGATGAATAAATATTGTAGACCATATAGAAACGTATAAATATTATGGACTGTGTAGAGACATAAATATTGTAGACTGTATAGAGACTGTGTAGAGAGGTATAAATATTGTAGACTGTGTAGAGATGTATTTATAATATAGATTGTGTAGAGATGTATAAATATTGAAGACTGTGTAGAGACGTTTAAATATTGTAGACTGTGTAGAGACGTATTAATATTGTAGACTGTGAAAGAAGTATAAATATTGTAGACCGTGTAGAGACGTTCAATTATTGTAGACCGTGTACAGATGTATAAATATTTTAGACTGTTGTAGAGACGTCATAATATTGTGGACAATGTAGAGACGTATAAAAATTGTAGACTGTGTAGATACGTATTAATATTTTAGACTGTGTAGAGGCGTATGAATATTGTAGACTGTGTAGAAACGTATAAATATTGTAGACCGTGTAGAGATGTATAATTATTTGCAGACCGTGTAGAAACGTGTAAATATTGTAGACCGTGTAGAGACGTATAAATATTTGTAGACTGTGTAGAGACGTATAAATATTTGTAGACTGTGTAGAGACGTATTAATATTGTAGACTGTGTAGAGATGTATAAGTATTGTAGACAGTGAAGAGATGTATAAATATTGTAGACTGAGTAGAGATGTATAAATATTGTAGACTGTGTAGAGACATATAAATGTTGTAGACTTTGTAGAGACATATAAATATTGAAGACTGTGTAGAGACATATCTGTATTGTAATCTGTTTAGACACGTATAAATATTGTATACTGTGTAGACACGTATAAATATTGTAGACTGTGTAGAGGCGTATCAATATTGTAGACTGTGTAAAGACGTATAAATATTGTAGACTGTGTAGAGACATATCAATATTTTAGACTGTGTAGACACGTATAAATATTGTGGACCGTGAAGAGACCTATAAATATGGTAGACTGTGAAGAGATGTATAAATATTGTAGACTGTGTAGAGACATATAAATATTGTAGAATGTGTATAGACGTATAAATATTGTAGACTGTGTAGAGACATTTAAATATTGTAGACTGTTTAGAGACATATAAATATTGTAGACTGTGTAGAGACATAAATATTGTAGACATTGAAGAGAGGTATAAATATTGTTGACTGTGTAGCGATGTATTAATATTGTAGACGGTGTATAGATGTATAAATATTGTAGACTGTGTAGAGACATATCAATATTTTAGACTGTGTAGACACGTATAAATATTGTGGACCGTGAAGAGACCTATAAATATGGTAGACTGTGAAGAGATGTATAAATATTGTAGACTGTGTAGAGACATATAAATATTGTAGAATGTGTATAGACGTATAAATATTGTAGACTGTGTAGAGACATTTAAATATTGTAGACTGTTTAGAGACATATAAATATTGTAGACTGTGTAGAGACATAAATATTGTAGACATTGAAGAGAGGTATAAATATTGTAGACTGTGTAGCGATGTATTAATATTGTAGACGGTGTATAGATGTATAAATATTGTAGACTGTGTAGAGCGTTTAAATATTGTAGAACGTATATAGACGTCCAAATATTGTAGACCATGTAATTACATATTAATATTGTAGACTGTGTAGAGACGTATAAATATTGTAGACTGTGTAGAAACGTATAAATATTGAAGACTGTGTAGAAACGTATAAATATTGTAGACTGTGAAGAGATGTATAAATAATGTAGAGTGAGTAGGATGTATAAGTATTGTAGACTGTGTAGAGACATATAAATGTTGTAGACTGTGTAGAGACGTATGAATATTGAAGACTGTGTAGAGACATATCAATATTGTAAACTGTGTAGACACGTATAAATATTGTAGACTGTGTAGACGTATAAATATTGTAGACTGTGTAGACACGTATAAATATTGTAGACCTATATCAAACTAATAAAGGTGTTGCGGGTCTGGGATCAAACCGGGGATGATCTCATTCAACGCTCTGGTAGACTGACTAATTATTCTTGAGTAAGTTGTTTTGGTGTCACATTATAAGTTGGCAAACTGCGCAAAGATGAGGAGTAGGTGCAGTTCGTCTCCGACGCGCTGTGTTCTGCTGCTCTTCTTTGCTCCGTTCGTATAACTTAGAATAACAAGACATTGTATTTATGTTATTATTGTCTGTGGTTTCTTGCAGTTCAAAATGAGTGACAAAAAAAAACAGTTCCGTGTAATGTATATCCCTAGTACAATGTACCTTTTCTATACTACAACTGGTGAAAACATGGGTTAACATTTTTTAATATTTTTTTATCCAAAACATAGATTGTGGGTTCTTGTTAGAACCACCTCGCCACAGAGGCGTTTCTAAGGAGTACCCACAATCAACATTTTGGACAAAAAAAAATGTTTTAATATTTTTTTTCAAAATTTGCAAATGAAAAAAAAAATCTGCATTTTATTGCACAGCGGATGTTTTTTTTTATTTTTATTTATTGTGGATGCAAGAAGCCAAGAATGCAGAAATTGTTTCAAACTGACATGCATATTTAGGAAGTATAGATGGGATGAACTTCAATGGCGGCCCCTCGGATTTAGAAGGGGTTAAAAGGTTTCGCTTGAGACCCCCCCCCCCCCTCTGGAAACAAATTATTTCAATTTCATGGAGAATTTCAATAAATTTAGTTTAAAATCAGGCAAACGAAAAAAAAATATTGTAGACTGTATAGAGACATATAAATATTGTAGACTGTAGACATTTGGGACTATACTTTTTGTATATGTCAAAGACACTTTTGTAAAAATTTATACAAGTTAAGAATAAAATATGCTGTGATTTCTAAGATTTAATAGTGTAGACCGTGAAGAGACGTATAAATATTGTAGACCATGTAGAGACGTATAAATATTTTTAGACTGTAGAGAAGTATAAATATTGTAGATTGTGTAGAGACGTATAAATATTGTAGACCGTATAGAGACGTATAAATATTGTAGACCGTGCTGAGACGTATAAACATTTTTAGACTGTAGAGAAGTATAAATACTGTAGACTGTGTAGAGATGCATTAATATTTTTAGACTGTGTAGAGTCGTATAAATATTGAAGACTGTGTAGAGACGTATAAATATTTGTAGACTGTGTAGAGACGTATAAATATTGTAGACTGTGTAGAGACTAATAAATATTGTAGACCGTGTAGACACGTATAAATATTGTAGACTGTGTATAGATGTATAAATATTGTAGACTGTGTAGAGACGTATAAATATTTTAGACTGTAAAGAGACGTATAAATACGCACTTTAGTCATGATTACAAATCTTATGCATTTAAATGTTAATAACAATAATCTCGGGAAAGTTTTGTACATGTATACCGGCGTCAGGAAATGATGGGACAAGTTGTGACATGCATGTTAATTTTGTAATATTGATGGTACAGCATATAAACCTGTATAGTAATGTTGCAGCAATGAAGTCTGTGATTTAACAAGACAGATGAGATATATGCCATAGGAGGCAATAAAATGCATTGTTTATTTAATCAACAAGAACTGTTTTCGAGAAAGGGTGTCTGGCCAATTTGAATGAATTTTGAAGTGTGCTTTATTTTTCATCATGTTTGAGACTTGAAATTTAGAACATACTGCCAAAGCAGTGAGCTAGCATTTGTCAAGCATTCAGGGATAAAATATGAGGGTGTTCAATACTAATCGATAGGAAAATATTGTTTGGTTCAGACTAAAATCAAGTAGCGGGCCTGCATTAAGACATCTCTGATAAAATGTTGCTGTATCGGTATAAGGAATATGATGTATACTCCTATTATAATTCTACTTTGCACATAACCCTTACAAAATATCATCCAAGAATATCCATTATGATCGTACTTCCAACATTTCTTCAGTTGGTCTGGTCATGTCTTGTTTTTGTTGGACATTATACTTTTGCTTCTCTAGGTATGTCATGCATATTTGTGGGTTTTGGATAGGATATAAGAAGTTCTGATAATGCAAGGCTGTTTTAGATAGATAAACACTTTGTATTCAAGCCATGAATGGAACTATACGTTTCTAATATTCCAGTATACTTATGCATGAGGGAACCATGGGTGAACTTGGAACAAAGTACTGTTTCCAGTTCCCCACAGGGACCTCACCAATATAAACCGTTTGACATATGGGTGTATCAGTTGTGTTTTGGAAGGCAGTCATAGCGACGACATACATAGACTGCTATTGATATACATGTTGTTTTACACAGCTTACTGGCTGAATGTGTTAGCTTTAAAAAATGGTAATGATAATAATGATAATAAAATGAAAAAAAAAAAGAATGATAAAAATGTGAGCATGACATGTCAATGTTCCAGTAAAATAATAGCATATTTATCGTCCATATTCCTAGCTGGTTCTGAAGAAAATGTGACGTAGAAGCTCCTCGAAGCAAAGCCGAAAGAGAAGAGTGGCAATGGTAATGACATTTTCAAAACTGTTACCAGATACATGTATCAGGAAAATTATATGGCAGCATTCAAAGGTATTGTACAGGATGAAGGAGGTATTTCAGAAGCTTCCCATTTTGGCCTACAGAAGGGATAGAAATTTGTGTGACTCTCTTGTCCATGGAAAACAGCAAAACTCGTCGGTTCAGTGGCTGATGAGAGTCATAATGTAGCTGCAGCATTTGTCAAGCACAGCATGAGGCTAAAGTTCTGGATGCAGCATGTATAATCCTGTGGCCGAACCAGGATGCACTCTACGGAATGCTGTATATGGTCTACATGTGCAGAAATGAAGGAATTAATCTGCTATAAGAAGCTTGACCATCGGATTTCCAATACCAGCGGGAGTTAGAGAGCATAATATCTGTTAGACATTCAAGATAAAAACTATCGCCTAGGTAATATGCCTTCAGGCATCGAATGCGCCGAGTTTGTCTATTTTTAAGGTTTAGAGGTATAAGTAGGAGATTTGTTTCGTACTTTTAAGAGTGAAAAAAAAAAATAATAATAAAAAAAAAAAAAATAATAATAATAAAAAAAAATAATGATAATAATAATAACAACCAAAAAGCGCTTCTGCACAGACTGATCATCGGTCTCTTATTTTTTTCTTTTTGAACATAGTCATGTACATGCAACTCATGTAGCAAAACGACTAACCACAGACGGAATAATAAGTCGACGGGGTTATTGTTTGTGTAGAATAAGAAGAGAAGTGACACTGTAAATATCAAAATAACAAAATCTCGAACTAGTTTGATGTTGACCACAGATCAAAAAAAAAAAAAAAAAATGAATATGATTTTGAAACAAGTGCATGTAATAATATTCCTATTTTGATTATCATCCCAACATGACTGGAACATTGTTATTTAGGACGTTCAACGAAACAACAACTGATTTGATTGCGTGGAGTATAATCAGCTTTTATTAACATTTTAAACTAGCCATATGCAATCAAACTTTCAAATCTAGTTGCCGGTTTATAAGTACTCGAAATTGCACAACATGGCCCACACTTCCTCCCCTTGAATGTTACTTGTATTCACTGCTTCCAAAAGATGTTAATATTATGATTATATCGAAACCATTTGATCTTATAATTTTTCATCTCTTTTGCGCATTCTGATCAATATCACATATTCGCTGCGGTCTCAGCAGTCTTGAAGAAATATGCCGTGTTTCTGATATATGCGAAATAAAAATGCCACAATCAGATAAACTGTTTGTGTTTAGCTAATTGATTTCGTGCATTCTGATCAATATCACGTGCTAATATCGGAATCGTTCCAAGACCCGAAAATAGACTTTCTTGCGCTGCGACCCATTATGTGGTCAAATATGCAAGTCGGCTGAGACACAATCAGGGTTGCCTTTTGTGTTGCACTTGAGGCAAAAAAGTAACCTCTTTGTATTTTCATTTTTCTTGGTTTATGATAACTTATGGCCTATCAGGTTTATATTCCAGAAATAATTCTTTTGGCTCTCGCGTTTTTCAAATTTCACCATAGTGAGTAATGGGAATAGTTCAGAAAAGGAGCTTCAAACCAGTGTTTTGGGCTGCTTAAATAAGATCATATGCAGCCTAGATAAGTCATTGTTCCATGCTGCAGTTAATTTAATACAATGTAACATGTGTGGTTGCATATGAAAAATTGAAGGAAACCTTGACTGCAACACACATTTTATTTCTAAGGTGTCTCTTAACATGGGGCTACGGACTCTACAGGCCATGCAAAAAATATATTTGACCACATAAGCGGTCCTATACAATTTCTTGACAAAACCTTCAGCCATGTTTTACTTGTCCTCAGTCTGAAAAATAATAAGACCATTTCATCCTTGTTAATAGGAATCTGGCTTTGAACATCCATTATGAAAAAAGGGGCTACGTAAAAATGATGATTTTTAAAAAAACAAGTACTCTTCACTGTGAGGATAAATTCAACTTCCATTGATTCTAAACTTTCTATTGTCTTAACAATGAAAGACTAGATACCAAAAATCATGTTCTAATTATGGGTGTAATTTTTTTTACCTGCCAACTAAAGACACCACGAAAAATTGAAAAACATAAGAAAAGTACTGTTTCACTTCATACTCCATATTTTCATTAATTTTAGTCCAAATTCAAAGCCGTAAAAAGTATATTACAGGGGACATATGTCTCCTTAGTTCTAGAGCCATATGCAACATATTTCATTCATGAACATTAAAGCAAACATGTTTACAAAACACCCAAAATAAAAGTGCAACATCATAACATGTTAAAAACAGTGTTTTTTTAGCATATAATCTCTCACTGACGCAAAATATTGTACACAATATGGTATCATTATATATCGCCAGAAAGCTTATTATCCCAGTGTTATAATAAAATAAAAACAATAGGTATTGGATAATATCACACTGAATTACAGATGCATAACATGACCAAGGTAGTAAAGGCAACCTTGATTGTGTCTCAGCCGAAGTGTCAAATTCTTGAAATTAGCCGCTGCATCAGGAAACCAGCATTTTGCGTATTCGAAAACAAAGACGCAGATCAGCTGTGCAGTACTGCACAACTGATCTGCGCCTTTGTTTTCGCTTCACGGTTAGTACGATTCATCTTCTTTCTAAATCCGAAATTACAAGCTTCTTGTCATATTCCGTGTTTGTACTGCTCAGTTTGGAACCCACATTGTAAGTTTTCTCATGATGAGGCTCAAATATTGTTTTTACAGTCAAACTTCACACCCCAAGGCTAAGAACAGAAGCTCGCGTGACCAAAAAGAGAAAAAAAGAAAAACAGACATATTCGGCAAAATGTTATGTCAAGTCAAAATAAATTGATACACATTGTCAGCCGAAAGGAGAGAAAAAATAAATGCATACAAAGTAATTTGCAACCCGGAATGATTCTCCATTTTCTGTTTCCCGGAAAACGAAATACCTAGACTGATCCGAGTGACAGTTCCCCATATGGTGGCAAAAGGCAATTTTGCCAGACAGTGGCTGTTTCATAACGAAAGTTTCAATGCTGTAAAAACAAGTAAAGTGACAATTTTAATTGATTGACACCTTAATGTCTGCGAGTTATAGTGTGTGCACTGCTTTCGTTTAATGTCAAAACAGAGGTACATGATATAGGAGAAAGATGACACATTGACCAATTATAAGAACAAATGTTTTAAATCATTTATTTAGGGTCGAAATTCTGTTCATATTTCTTTGGATCATACTTTTATTTAATTGCTGGTTATCCAAACATAACCTTTAAGGTCGGGTACACATACTCAAAAAGAAAAGTAAAAAAAAAAAAATAAATAAATAAATGAAAATAATAAATAAATAAATTATCACTACAAACTAACGCGTTAAAGTAATTAGTTTACAATATTATGAAATATAGTAGCTATTTTCAGTAAAATCAATAGGTTCAGGCCCGATTTTAAAGCGGAAAAATAAAATTTCGTTGGTCTGTCATTAGGATTTTCTGAAGTTTGACCTAATTTATTTTTATAGCAGGTTTTTGCAATATATATCTTTAGAAAGATAATTTTGTCCCCTAATAGGAACCATTAAGGAAAATGCATTTTGATTAAGAAATGATGTTGTTCTTGGCATTCGTCTAGATGAGGGGGTGCTTCTTTTTGGTATTTTACAATCATTTAATAGAACATGGGTCTTAACATTTGTAACTGAGTTTGACTCAATTTTTTCTGAAGCAATTTTTTAAAAAATTATATTTTCATAAAGAGGATATTTTGTAGATATATGAACTATTAAGGAAAATTAATTTATTTTAATATTTTATAGCGTAAAATGGGTTTTAAATGACAGGTCCTATTTCGCCCCATTATATTTTGAGCACTTTACCTATCGGTATAATAATCCGATATCCAGGTAAATTTGTGCTCCATTTCTGGGCATGCTTTGTGGACCATGCAGGGAGACAGTATATGTTGGAAAGATCGGTTGAGGAACAAATCAGCGAGCACATCTTGGATAATTTTGGAAGGGGCCATGGGCAAAATTGCCCCTTAAATCTTAAAATGGCACGTTCATTTTGAAATACTTGGCCAGTTTAATTATGTAAGGAGATAGGCGATAATTATTCTAGCTGAGCATTTTCCGCAAAGTGGCCCCTTACATTTTCAAGCCAACAATATCCCTGGCACATGAGAGATGTAAACAAAACAGTCAGAGAAGCCTATCATGGAACATTTCAGCGGACATAAAGTGAATGATGTAAGATTTGTGGTCTTACAGTGCCTGGGGAGAGAAGGTAGAGCTACTAGACAACCGATAGACAGAAGAGAAATGGACTTGGAACTAAGATACCAGCGGGGTGCAATGTACAGATGGGTTTTTGTGGGGTTTTTTATTAATTAATTTATTTATTTATATATTATTTGGGTTATGGATGTCCATATTGAAATGAAAGTTTCTTACATTTTTGTCAATGTGACGCGACGTTATTTGGCTTCTGGGACTCAGGCCGCAAGTTTTTGGAGTCTGGAAATGAAGTCACGTCACCATTGACATTGTGCCATCATAACTTTCCACGATGGTGGAAAACCTTATTTTAGCATGTAGTTTATTTATGAAGCGAGTATTTTCTTGATAAAGGCCAAGAGGCCGAAAATTTGAAAAAAGAGAGACTTTGGAAATAAATTGTTAAATGTATTCAGATCATCAGCATTAGTATTTTATGCACAAAATCATAATATGGCAAGATGTATGCATGTTGGGCTGTTCTGCTAGTATCGAGATATGGTGCATTTTATCCATTGCCAACAACATGACTGAATTTTATCTATACAAACTTGCTTGATTGTTATACAAGAATAATTTTAATTCGGCGATTACAGTGTGCAATAATACGGTCATTTTTTGCACTACAGTCTCCGTTTCAAAAGTTTAATACATAGCGATTTGTTTCATAAGTAATGGCATAGCAGTACCAGTACTTGAAGCTTGGCCAAATGATATTGGGTGTTTGCAGATTTAAACGGATTTCATTATGTCAAACTTAATACATAAAACTTTTCACTCATTGTAACATTTTAGATTTTAATCGATTGATTTATCAATAGTAACACATTAAAATGACAAGCAAAATATCATAACTTCAGGGATACAAATATCAACTTTAACATTGATTTCATACACTTCAGTAAAGCTTTAACCAAAAACAGATGATATCGTTAAATTGACATATCACCCGGCATACTACACCTAACATAATATTTGGTCTACCCTGTGTATATCTAAGTTTATTGAAGCTTGAAATATTGCACCGAAATAGCCGTGGTACACCAAATTATACAATCAGTCAGCGTTTGATACATAATTACACATACAACCGTTTATTTTTACAAATAACACTGAATTTTAATATTTGATCCAAAGAAAGCCGATCGAAAAGGCACTGGGACACAAAATGGCGAAACGACAGTCCAAACAAGGTAAGGCTAGTAGGATGCAAGATTTCAAGCTTCAATAACCTCGACTGTACATAGGGTAGACCAAATATTATGTCAGGCGTAGTCTCCTGGACGCTCTGTGATTTTATTTGAGTAATAATTTTTTAGTTTAACCTTTCCTGTAATGTGAGAAATCAATGATAACATTGATATTTGTGTCACAGAAGTTATGTTATTTCGTTTATCATATTTTATGTGTTATCATCTATTTATAAATCAATCAAAATCTAAATTGTTACAATCAATGAATAATTCTATGTATTAGGATTGACTTAGCGAAATCCATACAAATCTGCAAACACCCAATAAAATTTGGCCAAGCTTCAAGTACAGGTACTGCTATGCCATTACTTATGAAACAAATCGGTATGTACTAAACTTATGAAACGGAGCTGTATATTGCAAACACATTGACAAATCACTTATTTTACTTGTACAAGTATACTAAAAGCCCAACGACATCGCCAATTTGTGCAATATGTAGCAAACAATTTATACTGTACTTGTAACATTGAAAGCGATCACTTGAGGTTTTCCTTCATTCCCCTTCTTAGGAACTATACGTTTCTAATATTCCAGTGCTTATATATGAGGGAACCTTGGGTGTACATTATCATTTACATAAATTTTGTTTCCCCTTTTGATGCTCCACATGAAGTTTGGCTTTGATTGGCCCAGGGGTTTCAGAGAAGATTTTTTTGAAAAGTGTGAACGGCGATGACGGACGACGGAGCATGGATATACAATAAGCTTACCTGTGAGCCTTCGGCTCAGGTGAGCTAAAATGCTCTAGATATCATGATTTTAGAGAACTAGATTTTTGTAAGATTTCCCGTTGTAAGTATATGGAGGCTAATGTCCCTGGGATGCAGGCATTTTGAACCCCAATGGATGCTATCTGATGCCATGGAAATCACAATTTTGATACAATTTGCTCCAAAACCTAACACATTCAATCAGCCGACCCAATGATGATTTACATTAAATTTGGTCAAGACTGGCCCACAACTTTTAAAATTGTGGATGGATGCCAATGGATGACGATGTCATCATGGAGCATGCTTGCCTATCCTAAAAGCTCGCCTGTGAGCCTTCGGCTCAGGTGGCTAAAAACTTCAATGCGAGTGTGACTATTATGTGCATGGGAACGAGGACGACCAAGGTGACTACAATGGCTCTTTCCACAAACGAATCTGTCATAATAAGATTTCAAATAACATTTACCAACAGCATCAAATTTGAATTTCAAGAATATTGATCAACCAGGCACTGTTCCAAAAGACAAAACATTTTAATGCTCTCTGGGCATGAATTAACATCTCTCAAATATAAATAGATGCACACCAAATGAATTTTTATGCTTTTGGCTATGTAAAAACGAAGACGCAGATCAGCTGTGCAGTAACTGCACAGCTGATCAGCGCTTTTGTTTTCGCTACACAGGTAGTAAAATCAAAGGTTTCTCAAATCTGAAAATGCAAGTTTCTAGCCTGTTTCTGTGACTGTACAGGCTGGTTTGTACTCTATCTGTGTAGAAAACAAAGGAGCTGATCAGCTTTGCAGTTACCGTGAATTACTGAGTAATGCCCTTGGTGAATCAGTGGCAGAAAAAAAGGCTGTAAAAAGAGATTTACATTTTCATACCCAAACCTTTAAGTAAGAACTAAACATGGAGACATGTTCATTAAGTAAGAAATATTTTAGCTCTAGCAGTGAATTGTTGAGAAATCATTCACTGTTTGGAGGTCAGTTGTAATGCAGATCAAATCACGAGCGCAGCGTGAGTATAATATATCCATACAACTGACTGACAGCGAATTATTACTCAACAATTCACACACTAGAGCTGATCTATTTTGATTCTAACACACAAACAAAATAAAATCATTTTAAACCTTCAGTTTCTGTAACTTTTCCACTTTTAAACCTTCAGTTTCTGTAACTTTTCCACTTTTCTTGAGGGCGTCCATGGTGTCTTGAGCTGTGAGTAGAATCTTATCGGGTTCTGTCTGATGTTTGGTATGCATCCTAGCCGTGCTCAGGTCCGACCTGTAGGTCCGGGGTGTGTCCTCAACAGTGGGTGGTTCCGTGAACATGGGAGGGGGAGGGGCTCCTAGAAATAGAAATGCAAGAACATAAGCATGATGGCAAGACATGGTTTCGGGTTATATGGCAAGGAAATAATTACATTTAAGCCAACCAATTTTTTATTCAAAATCTTGAGTTTAGAACTTTTTCAGCCTATAATTTAAACAACTATGATATGAGCCGCGACGTGAAAAGACCGGTCTTCAGGGTTTCCGACCATGTCGGACACAAATTGGTCCGTACAAACACAGAAGCAGGCTAGAAGCTTGAAATTTCTGATTTAAGAAGAAGAGGAATTGTACCATCCGTGTAGCGAAAGCAAAGGCGATGATCAGCTTCGCGGTTACCGCGAAGCTGATCTGCGTCTTTGTTATCGTATATATACAGATTGTTGGTTTTCCCATGCGGCGGCTCAATTTAAACAACTGTGACATGGAAAACCAAGTCATGAAGCTACATAAACTATTGTCATAGTTCCTAAGCCTTGTGAGAATCTTTAAGGACCAAATCAAGGAAATATTGTCTCATCGGGTTGCTTCTAGCAATATCCAAAATTTACACCTTAGAAATTACAGCATATTTCATTCTTAACTTGTATAAATTTTAAAATAAGTGTCTTTGACATATACAAAAAATATAGTCCCAGATGTTTGCATAGAGAAATTCCATAGAAAAATGAAACAACAATCTTAATCAATCAAAAACTACAGTGGACTTATCCAAATGATAATGATGGGAAAGTCCATGCATCATATTTAAGATAAGACTATGTCTGCAAAATTCCCTACGGGGTAGCAGAACCTTTTTCAGCCAGAAGTCTATTTGTTTTTCGCTACACGGATAGTACAATCTTTTTTTCTTCTTAAATCCAAAATTTCAAGCTTCTAGCCTGCTTATGTGACTTTACAGTCCAGTTTGTGTCAGACCTGGTTGGAAACCCAAATTGTTGGTTTTTCTTTGAATCATCAGGATGTTTATCATGATTTATTTGTTTGTTCTTGATGCTTCATTGACTAGTTAGAGATTCACCACGAGGACCGAAGAACTAACTAAATGTTATGAACCACTGCAGAAGCTGAAGGTGAGGTTAGGATCCTGTAAAACCGGTTTAAGCCCGCCAGTAACTTTGTGTTACTGATGGTTCCAAGGCGATACTTCTGTGGTGGTACTTTTTGTTTTATGTCTTGGTGTTTTTTTTTTTTTTTTTGTTTTTTTTTGTTTTTTTTTTTTTTGTTTTTTTTTCTGTTGGCGCCTTATGTTTTCATATTTTTAATTAAGTTAAAGTAACTGAGTGGCCTATTGGGAAAATAGCTGCTCATTCGGCTTACGATATGTTTCATGGTATAAGTACCTGATTGTTAGTTTTTTTTTTTTCCACCTCTGTTTTTGGAGTGGGAATATTTTTCTGATTGCGCCTTTTCCTGATCTTTGCCTACTTGTACCTTCTCATGCACAGGCTCAAATGTGATAATACCGCAATTGTTTACATACCTTTTTACTATTCCAGATGGCACTTCCTTAAATCTAGAATGAGATGCTCAATCGTGTATTCCTGTAATGATAAACATAAATTTTACAACATGCAGATAATTATAGATTCAAGTTAGAGTCTCTGCTTTGTATTGAGTCTATGATAAAACATAATTTTTAGAAATACCATATTCGTTCTAATTAGCGCACAGTGCGCCTAACTTTTCAAAATGACTTAAAGTTGAGGTAAGAAAATATCGTCCTAATAAGCGCACACTATGAACAAAAATAACACATCAAAATGCTGAAATAACCATGTCAAATCTATCAATGGCGATGTCATTCAAGTGTTTAAATTGTTGCAAAGTAGTTTATGATCATTTACAGTTAAGTTTTAATGCGTCTAATGCATTATCATTGTGTAGAATTGGTGTAAAATACCAACATACTATTGGCACAGTGTGCGCTTATGCACGTGTATGTCGGAAACGACCGGGGTGTGCGCTTATTGGAGCATGTGCGCTAATTAGAACGAATACGGTACATGTAGATATAGAAACCAGAGAACCAATGGTCCTGTAAATGCTCACCTGAGATCTGGGATATGCGACCTCAGCTAACCTTGCCATAAAAAGGTCAAGGTAAGCCGGGGGTCATGATTATACAAACTTTGTAGAGCTCCATTCACTTTCAAAATCATAGGTCTTTCGGTTCCGATGAATAAAATTATAATGTTTTTGCTATTCATAGCCATGGTGGCCATGTGACCTTGACCATTTATATTAACTTTCATTCCCCTTTCGTAACGATGCTCCACATTAAGTTTTTGCTTTGATTGGCCAAGCGGATTCAGAGAAGATGTTTGAATATTATGGTCATATACATGTATATAGCTCAGAGACGCCGGGGCAGACACACCCTGGGAACATTTTTTCCATAAAGTAATCCTCTGTCCATTTGCATACTTCCAACAAGTTTTCCCCTCAATTTAATTACATGTTACTAATTTTCCCCATTCAAATACATGGGCAACCTATGTTAGCCTTGCCATAAAATAGGTCATGGTCATCCCAAGGTCATGATTTATATAAACTTTGTAGAGCTCTCCTCCCTGATGCTTCATGCCAAGTTTCAAAATCATAGGCCTTCTGGTTCTGGAAAGGAAAATTTTTAAAGGTTTTTGCTATTTATAGACATGGTTTTCTTGGTCATCTAAGTCATGTGACCTTGACCATTTATATAAACATTCGTTCTCCCTTCCTAAGAATGCTTCACATCATTGGCCGAACAGTTTCATAGAAGAAGTTCTTTGAATAGTATGGTAATACACATGCCTCTGCCCCTGGGGTCCATTTTTTTCACAATCATAAATCTTCTGTCCGTTTATCCATTTCCATAAAGTGATCCCTTCAAATGACATTTTGACAATTTTCCCCATTCAAATGCATGGGCTACCTAGGTTAAACTTGCCGTAAAGTAAGTCTATAAGGCCGAAAAAAATGTTTCTCAGTCATCGCCGCATCTGGTTGAAACCCCCACATTACCCCTTTTTATCGTCACCAAAAACAAACATTACGAAATTTGCCCATGCAATAAACAGAGATTTTTTGAGCTTTAGAAATTGTATCTTTTCAGCTGAAAGGTTTGATAATTTTCTTATATTTGCTCAAAACTAAGCTTGTGGATATACGTTAGAACCGCATCGGCGAACCCACAATCTATGTTTTGGAGCAAAAATAAGAAAAATAGGTATACCCCTGCAAACCCCAGTTTTGCTATATAAAATTGGATTTTAAGGGGGTATATATTGCATGGACATGTTTTCCTGATGAAAAAAAAAAATCACGCATCTGTTCTCAAACCTTCATTTTGTCTTGATGATCAAAGAGATAAAGCCAAGCGCTTGCAAAGAGGCGAGAAAAGCGTCTTCATGATTTGGGGTTAATACAAAACATAATTTATTTTATGGACGGAAACATTTTTACTTTCGGATTCAAGATGTTTCGTCCCATGCAATCACAATTTTGAATTATCCGCCGGTTCTCAGCTTAGAAATGCTTCGGGAGCGGGAGGTCGTGGGTTCGAAAACAGTAAAAATGGTACCAGTGGCAACCTTGCTTGGCGCTCAGCATTCATAAGACAAGCACTGTCTTCTCTTCTCTCACTCTCTCTCTCTCAAAAAAAATAAAGAAAGAAAGAAAAAAACAAAGACTGAAAGAGAGAGAGAGCCTGCACATAATCCTCGCAAGAGGGTGCTGCCGTATATATAGATAAGTTTCAGCAAATCAAGTTCCCTTGGAGAACTGTATGAAGCAATAAAAGATGGAACGTTGAAAGTTGATTTTTGGAATATGGCACCAAAATGCTGGGTGTCCAGTGGTATACATTTTTTTTTCTTATTTTTGCTTTAAGACAGATTATGGGTGTTGCAGTTCTAGTGTATCTATTTTTTTAAGCTGATATTGCATCTATAGGCATGTTTTCCTGATGCAATAAAAGTGGCCTCATCTGTTTTTTTTTTTTTTTTTTTTTTTTTTTTTTTTTTTTTTTTTTTTTTTTTTTTTGTAAAAAAAAACAACAACGCCTGCATCATCTGTTTTGTTTTTTTTCCAAAAGTGGCCTGAGAAACATTTTGTATATATTTTTTGCCTTTACTTTACAAACTTTAGGCTGTCCAGGGCCTTTATGCAAATAAGTAAGGAAAAAGTAGGACAAACGGAGAAGAAACAATACGGATAGTAGGGATTTTTTTAAACTTAGCTTTATACATAAATGACAATAAAGAATTTACATTTTTTGTTATACATCAGGTACCACCTTTTTCGGGTAGAATCCAGGGCATGACAATAAGAACAACCTTAGACATGAAAGTCTATAAAGCACCATAGAATTGTTCTATCCTAGTAGCGAAAACAAAGGCGCTGGTCAGCTTCGCAGTTACCGGGAAGCTGAACTGCGCCTTTGTTTTTGCATATGCAAATTGTTGGTTTTCCTATGAGGTGGCTCATATGTGAATCCATGCGCAGATTCAGAATTCTGGAGTACAAAGTGGGGCATTATATTTAACTTAACCTACTTTTTCTCGAATTGCTCCATTTAAATGATATAATTTTGCTTGAAATGCCCCATAAACTCCCTCCATATCTGTCACTGGAACACTTTGTCAGCATATTGTATGATGTCATGTTATAATGCAGGTTGTTTATGGAGTGTATTTTGTGAGTTATGAAAAGGTCAAGAAGGGACTACATTTTGATCCAAAAAATGACAATTTTAGTCCGGTACTCGAGCCATCACAAAATTCCCTGACGTTTCTCTGACAGTTCATTGACAGAAATGCAAATTTCCCTGTCACTCCACACGTTACAATTAGGTCTCCTTGTCAGTTTACAAGGCCCGAGAATTTCTGCAAGTCACTCATTATTCCAACAAACCATTCAGAAATAAAATTTCATGAAAATGATTTAAAACTGATTTCAGCTGCATAAAAATACACTCTTGTATTCAGTCTGGATTAAAACAAGTGTAACGTTTTAAAGTACCGAGCTATGTACTCTTGTATATCTTAAACTACAAAAACTATAATGTTCGAAACATGTACCGAGCTATGTGCTAATTAAACGACTATATTGAGGTTCGAACGAGATGAGCCACACCAAGAGCACCGCCTTGGAACGGTTAGTAATACAATTACTAGGGGGCTTAAACCGGTTTTATGGGATCCCAACCCTCGCCCTAGGTCTTGATGTGGTTCATACACGTCGTATTAGAAATAATGTCTGACTATGCTGGATGATAGTTCTTATGTAATACTTGATATGTGACTGAATGGTTTCATACCCAATCTACGCCCAGGAACTCATAATTCAAACGCCATTTACACAACACTGACAGGCTTGAAACCCCTATGGTTTCGTTGGCTATCCCACTATAGCCTAAATCACAGGCTTCCCAGGAACTTCTATTTGAGACTCCATATTGGTCCAGCTATCGCAATGATCCCTGTGACCAAGGCCCAGCTATCGCAATGATCTCTGCGGCCAAAGAGTCTCAAATGTTCGTTCAGCACTAAGAGGTTCAACACTAGGGGATAAGAGCTATCGCAGTGATCTCTCGTTATCCCAAAGCCTGAGCTCCGTGCCACGAAGCCTATTAACTACTACATCATCAACTGCCTGCAGTCTCTCTCTTCGATCTAAACCGTCCGACTTCTTTCACAATAATGACTGTCACCACGTCGCTGGCTCCTTTTATACCCATCCAGTCACGTGCAATATTTGGGTTGTTCCATTATTACGGTTAAGTCCATTTTAGAAAACTAAGTAGGTAAATCAGGTGCGAAAGCGATTACCTTGTTAAACAGTGGATACGTCGATTTTAATCGGGTAAACTGTCAGAATTAAGCGTTTTTACATGGCGAATATCAAACTAAGAGCTTTTAGTGAAATATCAACACAAACTGCGGTTTTTGAGAATGGATATTCGTCACACTATCCCCCCTTCAAGAAAATTCGTCCCGAACTTTGTTTTACATATTTTTGTATCTTAATTCGATCTAATAACGAGACTAAACTCAAAAGACTTTCCTATGCTTCAAACGATTTGATCAAGAACATGCATGGATAAGGCAACCCCGGTCTGGCAGTTGTCATCATCCCACCGCTGCCACCAAATGTAACGAACGGCCGAGCCGAGCCACAGCAAACCCCGTCGGTGGAAAAGCATGCTCATCCACCAAGGGTGGTTTACTGCGCTATATACCTAACAATTACTCTAATCACAAAGTTTCGAGTTTCTAATTTGCATATTACTACCCGCTAATATGCCGCTAATACGTTGCACCAACGTATTCTACAAGGGAGACTATCCCGTTACACAAGTAGCCCAAGGGCAACGATCACTCACCTGAGAGTCAACAAGTATTGTCACTGGACAAAGTGATTTATTTTTATATTTTGTTTACCATAAATGGGTTAATGGCCATCTTGGTCATGTTTCAGGTCTATGGCTGCAATAGTTACCATATTAGGATCATTGGTCCTGTAAGCGCTTACCTGAGACCTAGATGTCACTTTTTCCCATGTTTCCATGTTTGCCTATGTTTCCAAAATTGACCTTGACCTAAAATTACATATCTTTATCTACTCTATTATTTGTTTGCATCTACCACATTTCAGGTCTCAGGCTACCATAGCTTTCAAAATATCCAATTTTCACTTTTTCACATGTAAAAACCTATGTTTCTGAAATTGACCTTGCCGTAAAATAGGTCAAGGTCATCCACGGGTCATCATTTGATCAAACTATGACGGGCTGGAGTCCCAAATTCTACATACCAAATTTCGCCTGCCGGTTCAGGAGAAGAAGATTTTTAGTGGTTCTTACCATATATGGGTGTGGCAGCCATCGGTCATGTGACCTGGATTTTGCAATCAAACTTTCGTTCCCCCTACCCATGGCTGCTGCACATAAAATTTCACTTTGATTGGCCAAGCGGTTTCAGAAAAGAAGATTTTTTGAAAAGTGTGTATGGATGACGGATAGGCCAAGGTCAAGAGATGACCTTGACCTAAATTATTCACATACCTTCATTGACTCCATTAGTTGTTTTGCTTCTACCACTTTTCCTTTCCAGGTCTCAGGCTGCAATAGTTTTCAAAAAAATCCATAGTTTTCACTTTTTCCATGTAAAAGCCTATGTTTCCAAAATTGAACTTGCTGTAAAATAGGTTAAGGTCATCCTAGGGACATCATTTTATCAAACTATGATGGGCTGGAGTCCGAAATGAAATGCTACTGACCAAGTGTCGTAAAAATCCGCAAGCCGGTTCTGGAGAAGAAGATTTATGAATGGTTTTAACCATATATGGGCGTGGCGGCCATCTTGGTGACCTGGATTTCGCGATCAATCTTTTGTTACCCCTACCCATGGATGCTCCAAATAAAATTTCAGTTTGATTGGCCATGCGGTTTCAGAGAAGATCTTTGAAAAGTGTGCATGGACAACAGAACGGTCAATGTCAAGAGATAATATTGAATCTAAATTAATCACATACTTTCATTAGTTGTTTTGCATCTACCAATTTTCAGGTCTCAGGCTGCAAGCGTTTTCAAAATAGTATTTTGTTTTTACATTTTCCCATGTAAAAGCCTATGTTTATAAAGTTGACCTTGCCGTAAAACAGGTCAAGGTCATCCTAGGGTCATCATTTTATCAAACTATAATGGGCTGTAGTCCCAAATGCTACATACCATGTTTCGTAAAAATCGGACTCCCGGTTCAGGAGAAGAAGATTTTTAGTGTTTTCTTACCATATATGGGCATGGCGGCCATCTTGGTCATGTGACCTGGATTTTGGGATCAAACTTTCGTTACCCCTAACCATGGATGCTGCACATAAAATTTCACTTTGATTGGCCAAGCAGTTTCAGAGAAGAAGCTCTTTAAAAAGTATGTCTGGACGACAGACAGGCCAAGGTCAAAGTATGACCTTGACCTAAATTAATCACAAACATTCATCAACTCTATAAGTTGTTTGCATCTGCCACTTTTCATGTCTCAGGCTGCAATAGTTTTCAAAAGATCTATAGTTTTCACTTTTTCCCTTGTAAAAGCCTGTGTTTCCAAAATTGACCTTGCTGTAAAATAGGTCAAGGTCATCCCAGGGTCATCATTTGCGCAAACTATGGTGGGCTGGAGTCCTCAATGTCACATACCACGTTTCGTGTAAATCGCCCAGCTGGTTCAGCAGCAGAAGATTTTTGAGTGGTAATTACCATATATGGGTGTGGCGGCCATCTTGGTCATGTGATCAAGACCCCGCGAACAAACTTTCGTTCCCACTACCCATGGATGCTCCACACGAAAATTTGGCTTTCATCGGCCAAGCGGTTTCAGAGAAGAAGATGCTCTTAAATGTAAACGGACGGACGGACGCACGGACGCACGCTGGCTCGACTACTATACTATAAGCCTTCGGCTCATGTGAGCTAAAAAAGCTTAAAATCATGTTTATGCATCCTGACATAAATTGACACGAATCTTGTATTTTCAGAATTGTCTGCTATTTACCAATACTTTTAAATTTCCCCTACACTTTGCAAAATTTCCTGACGATTCCCTGACCTTGAAAATAAAATTCCCTGACTTTTCCCAAAAACATGGCAACCATGCACACCATTATCAGCCAAACAAACATGACCATGAATTTCACTTGATAACAGGTGTGCCTTCAATATAGACAAACTGAAAGAATAACTTCAGGCCAATATAAGTAAAACATTTCAATATTAACAGTTTTTTATTATTATTCATTTTCTTACTATTTTCTATTTTCTTACTAAAAAGTAGGGATAATAGGGCATTTTCAGACAATAAGTAGGGAAAAGTAGGAAAAGAACGGCCTGCTGGGAAGCCCGAAACTTATATAAACTGTGTAAGGCTCCTCTCCCTGATGCGTCATGCCAAGTTTCAAAATCATAGGCCTTCTGGTTCTGGAGAGGAAATTTTTTAAAGGTTTTGCTAGTTATAGGCATGGCAGCCATCTTGGTCATGTGACCTTGGCCATTTATAAAGACTTTTGTTCCTCCATCCCAAGGATACTACATATAACATTTGGCTTTAATTGGTCAAGTGGTTACTGAGAAAATGAAGTGTAAATGGCCTTTTGCCAAGGACAAGAAATGACTTTGACCTTTTATACTCACAACACTTTATTAGCTCAACATCTTGTTGGTATCTACCAACTTTCAGGTCACAGGCTACAAAACTTCCTGAAATATTTAATGTTTTTACTTTTTTTCCATTGCAAAGCCTATGTAACCAAAATTGAGCTTGCCGTTAAATAGGTCAAGGTCAACCAAAGGTCATCATTCATATAAACTATGATATGCCAGAGTCACCAATGATCACTGTTGGATCCCAATTGGGCTATTTATGCTATATGTCTATACAAGATGACTAGAAGCTTGATTTCGGCTTTAAGAAGAGTGATTGTACTATCCCTGATGCGAAAACTAAGGCGCTCATAAGCTGTGCAATTTCTGCGAAGCTGATCAGCACCTTTGTTTTCGCATTGGCAAAATACTGGTCTTCTCACGAGAAGACACATATGGTTGTGCTGTTTAAGATGCCCACTGATCTGCAAAACAGGGAAATAGAGGATCTTACACTAGTGGTCATTTCATATGAAAATTATTAAACGAGCCTTTGGCGAGTTTAATAAATTTCATATGAAATGACGACGAGTGTATGTCATTTAAAATAGGATTTCATCGCCTTCGAAGTAGACATATTTTCAATGAAAACTTACATTGTTGTTACGGACGTCGTCAATGACGTTACGTATTCCTGCAAAAGTGTTAATACACGTGTGGTCACAGATTTTTATGACATGACGTTATCCACTAGAAAACAGCGACGTCATATGATAAATGATTCTGTACCAACTGTTAAAGTGCATTCAATATGAGCCTGTGCAGGAGAAAACCAACAATTTGGGGTTCTGACTAGATCCTACACAAATGACCTGTACAGTCGATATGCATATCTTCAAAGCACGGTAAAGACATCTGTAAAGTTTCAAAAGAATCAGAATAAAACTGTAGGAGGAGTTGCGCTCACAAGGTACAATTACCAATATAGGAGGAAGGAAGGACAGACATACGGAAGGACGGAAAGCCAAAACCTATGTCCTTCTAAAAGGTGGGGGACAACAAGATAATAATGCACCTATGCAGTGATTTTTTTCACCATTTTGGGAACGGTACCTGTACCCGTTCAACTGGGAAAAATAGCGTGGTTTTCCCCTCAAATTGGGAAAATCAGCATTGTTTTCCAGAAGAATTGGGAAATACAATGACTCAATCATATACCTAGAATTAACACCTTTAACAATTTGTATTTCTTATTTTTCAATGGCCAAGCACCAAAGCATGATAAAATATCTTAATTATGAACATTCAAGAAGGTTTGTAATGTGTTGGACACTATGTTTAAAACTTTTTTCAATTTTATTGTATACCAGAAACCGGAGTCGGTTTTATAGGGAGAAAAATCACTGCTATGCATATAATGTGACATCTAAATGGACAACTTTTGACAGTTTAATTTTCGTTATACCATCGAGAACCTGATGTCACATATAGGATTGGTCAGTGTCATGGTTTTTAAATCACAGCTTTTACGGTTGGTGAAAAAGACAAAGCATGTACAGTCTGTGTTTAAAAGGATGTGTCACAAAATGTTTGCCATTTTATGAGACAATATATGCCCCCAAAGAAAACTTTTGAATACAGCTATTCCCTACACAAGTTTAAATTTTGACATAATAATGAAAGTGTAAGACATTATGGAATATATCAAAAGTACAAGAGGTTACAGACTGCTAAACAACTTTCACAAGATGTTTAAGAAAAAATACAAATTTATGGTTAAAACTAATTAAAGATAACTAGTCTGTCCCGACATGACTGAAAAATTGCTTACTGGAACGTTAAGCCTCAATACAAACAAAGAGAACTGGAAAATGTGTTTATGAAACACAATGCCCCCAACTGGTACGTCACTTTCAAGATTTCAAGACAATTTCGGAAAATTGAAAAGTTCAAATTGCACAAAAAGTGACAAAAATCAAAAATTAATATGAGGATTATATCCAAACAATATGCATATCGTCAAGGCATGGTCACAACATATGTAATGTTTCAAAAGAATCAGTATAAAACTGTAGGAGGAGTTGACCACACATGGTACCCACTTACCATTCACTTTCATTGTCAAAATGCCCGAAAAATGGCTAAGTTCGAATTGCAAAAAAAGTGACAAAAATTAAGCTGAGGATTATATCCAATCAATATTCATATCTTCAAAGTATGGTCACAACATCTGTAAACTTTCAAGAGAATCAATATTAAACTGTAGGAGGAGTTGCGCACACTATGTACCCACAATCTGTTCACTTATCAAGAATTAAAAAGGGACACAAGTCTCACAGAATGGGCCCACAGCCACTTGAATTTTCCTGAAAGAAAAACATTTTCATATACAAACTACATACCAAGTTTCAAGATTTTAGCTCTAATGGTTCTTGACTGAGAGTAGGCTTAACTTTCGCACTGGACGCACGCACAGACAAACCCTTGGACAGACAGACGCAAACCAATATGACCCCTCAACTTTTTCGAAGTAATAGGGGCATAAAAACAATCCGTGACTTCTTCATAAATAAATAGTCAAAGCTGCACTTATGTTTTACAAACCATATCAGTTCCAATATTTGAGCCACCTCATGGAAAAACAAACAATCTGCATAGGCCAAAACAAAGACGCAGATCAGCTTCGCTGTAACCGCGAAGCTGTTTAGTTCCTTTGTTTTCGCTACTCGGATTGTACAATACCTCTTCTACTTAAATCCGAAATTTCAAGCTTCTAGCTCTTTTCTGTGACTGTACAGCCTGATTTGTGTCGAACCTGTTTGGAAACCACATTGCTGGTTTATCCACGAGGCGGCTTGCAAATGTATTCATAACACCTACCGTTCCCCTAATTGTCTCTATCGGTATATTCCGAGTGCTGATACCTTTCAATAAGTAACTGTGATCCTGAAAAAAAAACACAAACACTCACAGTTTTGCTTGAAATAAAGATAAATGCAAACTAAACATCCAAGGCACATTAAGGTACCTACTCTGAGTTTGTATGAAATAGCTCACCTGAGATTTTGTCTTTGATGAATGACCTTTGGCCAAGGCCATGTTGGCCAAGTAAAAATGTAAATTTGACCCCAAATACTCACATAATTATTAACACTATAAACTGCCAGATCTTTCTGGCAATATTTGACCTTTCTGTTTAAATTAACTTTTTAATAGGTCAACGTCAACCCAAGGTCATGATTTCTATAAACTATGAAGGGCCAGAGCCCCCAATGCTACATACCAAGTTTCATTATAATCGGTCCACTGATTACAGAGAAATTGATTTTTAACAGATTTTACCACAAAAAAAAGAACAAGGGCATGGTGGCCATCTTGGTCATGTGACCTGAACCATTCATATAAACTTTGGTTCTAGTCTAGGCAAACTAAAGATTTTTTGGTTAACCCAAAACAAATTGCAACACAAATGTTTCTTGGATTTCTTGGAGATACACCCTTCCTAGACAACATACTTAAAGTATACCAAAATCGGAGAATATTAAATTTGATTTTTTTTTGTCTTTTCTGGTGTACGCTTTGGCATATTTTGCTATTCAAAACATTCATCGGTATGTGTAATATTTTGTGAATTTACACCATTGTTTTGTATTTTCTATTCATGAATCATTTTGAAAAGATTAAAACTTGAAACTTGCACTAATGATTGTAGATTCGAACATTTCTGCTCAGTAAAATTGGATGTTGAAACTTTACAAGCACTGAATTACCCCACCCACTTGTAGTTCAGTGCATACACATGCAATTGTATGTCAACATTCCCAAATGATTTGTAGAATACAAGATCAAATTAGAATATACACTTAAACAGAAATGACTAGCAAAATCTTTGAAAAGGTCATAAAGTGAGGTGTTGTCAAGCATCTTGGGGCTTATTAGTGCATGGTTTCATGAATTGATAGAAATTGTTAAACTGTTTGCTTGCTTATATTCTTTACAAATATGCACAAATGTTTTTTAATGTACAATGCAAATGAAGATATTTGTGTATAGGATGAGGCTCATGATGATAAGCTTCTTTTCTCATCAAAATTTAATATGACGCAATAACAAGGTTAAAGCATCAAAGGTCACTAGGTGCAGAATCGTACTTAAGCATGACACATTGTTCATTTTGATCCCTGGAACGTAAATCTGAATGGTTCTCAAAATTATATATTTACATGGGCTTTGTAAAAAGCAAAGTTTCCATTGCAATCCATAATTTGATTTACGGTCATGGGAAAGTACCAACATGTATAAAATCTATAACATCTCTAATTATGGCTCATGCTGCTACTTACCTTTAATATGGTCTCAATTTACAGCAAAGAGGTATTCCCCCTTCTTTAGTATAACAATTATAAAATTTGGTGAAGTGGCTTCTGAGAAAATTAAGTTTAAAATTTAATATAATTGAGCCTCGACGCGAGAAAACCGGTCTTCGGGATTTCCGACCTGGTCCGACACAAACCGGGCTGTACAGTCCCAGAAGATGATTAGAAACTTGAAATTTCGGATTTAGAAAGAAGAGAAATTGTACTATCCGTGTAGCGAAAACAAAGGCGCTGATCAGCTTCGCGGTTACCGCGAAGCTGATCTGCGCCTTTGTTTTCGCCTAGGCAAAAATCCGGTTTTCTCACGATGCGGCTCATATGTAAATGACATTTGGCCAGTGTCAAGAGTTTATCTCAATAAGTTGTATGCATGTACCAACTTTCAGGTCACAGGCCATAAAACTTCCTGAAAAACCCATTGTTTTCGATTTTTTCCATTGAAAAGCCTATGTGCAATGTTTACCTTGCCATAAAATAGGTCAAGGTCAACCCAAGGTCATGATGTATATTAATTTACTTTAATGCTTTATTTCTTTAGCGAGGATTCCTAACAACCCGTGGGTCACTGGTAGGTCTCCTCAATGTATGATGTATATATATTTTGATGGGCCAGAGTCCCCGATGCTACATACCAAGTTTTATTGAAATCGGTCCAGCAGTTCCAGCGAAGATTTTTAAGGTCTTTACCATAATTTTATATGGGCATGGCAGCCATCTTGGTCATGTGACATAGACAATTTATACAGACTTTGATTCCCCCTTCCTAAAACAGCAGTCACACATTAGTGTATAAGTGAAACGCGCGCCGGGCGTGTTGAAAAAATACAAATTTCCACATACGCCAGACGCACGTCGGAGACACATCCAAGGCGCGTTAAGCGCGCGCTGGGTACGCTTGGTGTACGTCCGGCGCGCGTCGCTAAAGGTCTGCGCGCGTTTCGTGTGCGTTTGGGCTAAATAAAATTTTAAACATGCTTAAAAATTTTCTAGAAGTTGGGCGTGTGTCGGGCGTGTGACCTACACGCTACAAGTACGTTCCACGCGCGTTACAGGCGCGTTGTATACGTTTCGAACACGCCGAGCACACGTTTCAAGCACGTCGTATACGCTACGTACGCGTTTCGATTTTAACCGGATGCTGGTTTGGGCGAGTGTGGAACGCGCCTGTAACGTGTGCCAAGCGTGCTTGGAGCGCGCATGAAACGCATACAGCGCGTTTGTAGCGCATGCCTAGCGTGTCTGGGATGTACGACAAACGTTCTCCAAAACTTTGAGATTTTTTATACGTCCGGCACACGCCTCAGTCACGCGCTAATGTGTGACTGCAAAAGCGAGTTAAAGGAACAAATTTATTTTATACGTCCAAAATCTTCAGCGTGTTCAGATTTTTCATACGCCCGGCGCGCGTTTGGGTTAAACGCTACTGTGTGACTGCTGTTTATGCATACCACATACAAAATTTGGCTCCGATTGGTGAAGTGGTTCCTGAGAAAATTGTTTAAATTTTAAAATGTAAATGACCTTTGGCCAAGGTCAAGAGAGGACCTTGACCGTGAATACTCCTATGACTTCATTAAATCAATATATGTATATATATATATACAGCTCCGTTTCAAAAGTTTAATACATACCGATTTGTTTCATAAGTAATGGCATAGCAGTACCCGTACTTGAAGCTTGGCCAAATGTTATTGGGTGTTCGCTGATTTGAACGGATATCGTTAATACATAAATCTATTCACTGATTGTAACATTTTAGATTTTAGTCGATTGGTTTAGCAATAGTAGCACATTAAATTGACAAGCTAAATATCATAGCTTCAGCGTTACAAATATCAACTTTCACATTGATTTCATACACTTCAAGGACGTTTCAACCAAAAACAGATTGTATCGTTTAATTGGCAAATCACCCAACATACTACACCTAACATAATATTTGGTCTACCCTGTGTATATTTAAGTTTATCGAAGCTTGAAGTATTGCACCCAAATAGGCGTTGTACACCAAAGTATACATTCAGTCAGCGGTTGATACATTATTACACATACGACCGTTTGTTTTTACAAATAACACTGGTCAAACAGTTGAATATAAATATTTGACCCAAAGAAATCCGCTCGAAAGGTACTGGGACACAAAATGGCGAAACGACAGTCCAAACAAGGTAAGGCAGTCTAGTAGGATGCAAGATTTCAAGCTTCAATAACCTCGACTGTACATAGGGTAGACCAAATATTATGTAAGGTGTAGTCTCCTGGGCGCTATGCAATTTTATTGGAATAATAAATTTTTAGTTCAAACTGTCCTGTAATATGAGAAATCAATGTTAATATTAATATTTGTGTCACAGAAGTTATGTCATTGCGTTAATCATATTATCTATTTACGAATGCATCAAAATCTAAATTCTTTCAATCAGTGAATAATTCAATGTATTAGAATTGACTTAGCGAAATCCGTTCAAATCTTCAAACACCCAATAAAATTCGGCCAAGCTTCAAGTACGGGTACTGCTATGCCATAACTTATGAAACAAATCGGGGTGTATTAAACTTTTGAAACGGAGCTGTACTATAAGACTTAAGTTTAGCAATTTTTTTATCCATCATTATTTTCAAAATCAAATTTTTTGAAACTTTCGATACGCTTTTAATATGTCAAGTGATGTTCAAATTCATGTTTAGAGACGAATTTGTGTGATTTTTTCACGTCCATTCGTTGCTACGTTACGTTTAAAAAATCATGCAAATCACGTGCCCAGCGTTCCACGTGCATCACATATTATCAATGTTTGCCTTGTTTGATTGGATAAAGTGTCATAACAAATAAACCGGAATGACATTTGCAAAGTTTCGTGAAAGGACGTCGTTATGGCCTGACGTTAAACCAGCGTAACATGAATATCAACATGCTCAGTGCAGACATGAAGAATAAGGAAGCCAATTGAAATTTGTAAGCTTGCAAGAGTACGATACAGTCTCCTAGAAGCATATTCCATCAGCTGTTAGCATCAAAAACCGGCATCATGACGCCAGACAACGTAAGGCTATCATGATATAGGACAATGCCAATTTGACGTCATAGTGACGTAATCGATTTTAAACAACCTACGAATATCAGGCTTGATAATTTACGGCATGGAAAGATGGATTTGTATCGGAACAGCTGACAGGAAACAACCTGCGTGGTGCGAACGCATTGAAATTTGTGGTCCTGTAAACGTTAAACGTAAACGTTCAAGACTAGTTTTGACCACATCACATCAAACCTTGTAGGCCTTCTAAGCGTACGTTTTCTCGTAAAAGCGAAATCGCACTCCATTTCAGCATTTAAACATTTATGGCGTCACCTCTGGAGAAAGGCCAGGGAAAAAATAACGTCAGTTACGAGGGAAAAATAACGTCAGTTACGTCACACACTGGGGGACATTACCTGACACCAGAATGGAATCACTGAATCTCTACGATCTCGTTACTGTACTCTTTTTGAGCACAAGAAGATGTTAAATGACTGTTTTGGGAATAAAGAGTTAACTTTTCAGATGCCGAAAAACAATGTGAATTTTGAGGTGACACCCCTGTAAACTTTGACGCAGCCTAACTGCGTCAGGAAAAGATGGCTTTCCGGCAAAAAGTGGAAATTATGGTTCCTCAAGGCTTAAATATTGATGGGTTAAAGAGTTTAATTCAGTTTATCCTTTTACCAATTTGCAATTTGTAAATCAAATAGAAATTGCTAAACTTAAGTCTTATAGTATATATACTTAAACGCAAAAGAAACGCAACAACTGTCACCCTAGTTTTCCTCTAAATTGCCCATGAAAGAATTTTTTTGAATGTTTATTTTATGTCCCTATACACAATATGAGTAATGATTTGCCATAAATGGGATTTGATCACTTCAACTGATTATCATTCTAACGTTAATGTGACATTTGTGTCTAAACAATTCGCGTCTAAAATACCCATGTTTATTTTGATTTAAAAAACAAACATCAATCGATAGTCCCGTGTCTGTACAAGCAGAAAACAACAAAAGAGTTTGAAAATTATTCTTTAGCAGCACGCTAAATTCATGCGTTTCTTTGTTGACGTAAGCTTATTTTTAAAACCGCCATTACCAGTCTGGTCTCTTATGGCAAACCGTAACTTTTGAAAACTAAGGTTTGCCGTAACTCTTGATAAAATTCTGAAGTTACGGTAATCCTTAACTTTTATAAAACTTCTTCACTAGGGGTCGCTTTGATGAAGGGAGAAATAATAATTCAAAAACTTAAAAAGGTTACAGTATTCCATAATTTTTTGTGGGAGGCAATTTTGGGGTCTCTATATTTTTGGAATGTTACTGTTTTATGCAAAATAACAAAAAACTCTATACCAATAATGCATAAAGATAGATCATTTTTATTGTATTAGATAAGAAGAAGGAAACAAACTTCATTAATAGCAACGATAGCCCCAAAATCCTTTGCACATTTTCCATTAAACCCCATTTGGGCCCTCGGCAATATTACCATGTGGCTTGCATTGTTTGCAAAGATTATCTCAAACCACTAAAATCTTAAACACTTGCAATATGGACAAGAAAAAGTATAACATGTGGTTTACATGTTATACAAGGCGTTGCTAAAAGTTAAACGTCCAGGAAAAGGGCAAGCTTTGCACTGGGGCTGCAAAATCAGGTGTCTTGTGGCCATCCATTGGGTAGAGTACAGAATTTTTTTTTACTAAACTATTAGGTCTCCTGTGTTAAGCATCAACAAATTGCAAGTTTTGACTGTCAAATGGCATTTTTAACAATTTTCCCCATTCAGAGATTATGTCTTTCAAGTTATTCAATCTTTGTTCATTTGAGGTTTCATTTTAATGTAGTTTATACGGTATCCGTGTAAAATTGGTGTATCATACTAATGCGCTAGTCGAGCAGTGTGCGCTTATGCAAATAGTTTAGGACACCACAGGGATTGGCGCTTATTGGTGCATATGCGCTTATTAGAACGAATATGGTATATAACTTTTACCATAAAAAATGTGCATAAAATTAGCGAAATTTACCTGTAAGGTAATTTTTGAGAGAGTATTGATTTTGTATATCAAAAATACATTGTCTTTTTTATATTTTAAAACAAATGCAAAGATCAAGATACTGTTGATACACTGATACACATTCATGAAATATGACTTCAAGAGAAAGCATTCAAACTTTTTGTTGACTAGTATTGACTTTTAAAAAGAAATTGACTTTTTCGTTTGACCCCTTCCTCAAAACCATTCACACAAATGAAGACTTACACTAGTTAATACTATTATAATGGTTTAATTTTCATAACAGCTGATGAAACAATTGCCTTCTTGTTGGACATTCAAGAAAAAATTAATCTGAAAAAATGTCTTCAAAACTTGTACTGATTGTCCTACTGAAGCTGACCCATGATTAATCCTCACATTAAGATATTCCTTTCATGAAGCGCCTTTACATAACTGAATCAATATCAGCATTGAATCAGACCTGGTCAAGAGCTTAGGTTCATGGATGGTATTCTGGTCTGAAAGAAGTTTGTAAGCTACAATACAGACTGCATAATATGAATACAGCTGTATAGTAATCAACTTAAGTTTCTGTAAGTTAGAGTCAGACCAGGACAAGAACTAAAACCAGAGGACCAATGGTCCTGTAAACGCTAACCTTAGATCTGGGAAATGCGACCTAAGCTGACCTTGCCATAAAATAGGTCAAGGTCATCCGGCGGTCATGATTATACAAATTTTGAAGAGCTCCATTTACTGATGTTTCAGGCAAAGTTTCAAAATCATAGGTCTTCTGGTTCTAAAGAATAAGTTTTATAGAGGTTTTAGCTATATATAGCCATGGTGGCCATCTTGGTCATGTGACCTTGACCATTCATATCAACTTTTATTCCCCTTTCCAAACAATGCTCACTATAAAGTTTGGCTTTGATTGGCCGAGCAGTTTAAGAAAAGAAGATGTTTGAATATTATGGCCAAGGGGCCAGGCAGACAACCCTCTGAGGACATTCCATTTGCTTACTCCCAGCAAGTTTCCTCCCATTAATGACATATTTTCCCATTCAAATGCATGGACAATCAATGTTGACCTTGGAATAAAATCGGTCAAGGTCATAGTTAGGTCATGATTTACAGAAACTTTGAAGAGCTTATCTCCCTGATGCTTCACTCGAAGTTTCAAAATCAAAGGCCTTTTGGTTCTGGAGAAGAAAATCTTTAAAAGTTTTTGCTATCTATAGCCAGGGTGGCCATCTTGGTCATGTGACCTTGACTATTTATATAAATTTTATATAAATTTTCATTCTCCCTTCCTAAGAATGCTCCACATGACGTTTGGCTTTGATTGGCCACACGGTATCAGAGACGAAGATCTTTGAACATGAAGGTAATATACATTTATAAACTGGCTCCTTTGTTTCGAGCAGGAGTCTAACAAACATATACACCTACTCAACAAAGGAAGTTTTGACGGGAGGTGTATAAGTTTCCCGCCGTTTATTAGACACCGGTCGATAATATCCGGCGGGAAACTTATACACCCGGTGGGAAACTTATACACCTGGCGGGAAACTTATCAATCTTCCTGTTGCTATATGTTTTGACTTTTAGACTCAACGAAAGCTATGCATATTATGAAATGGTTCAGATACACCCAGTAATGCTTTAGCTGCGTTCTAAGGCATTAAATATTGTCCAAGCTAGCAAATCGTGGTTTGGAATCTTACTAACGTTAAAATATATTTCCTTCCATTTACACACATTATGTTTTTATGCAAAATCATACTTAAATGGTATTGAATTATTTGTGTTTAAAATCTGAGTTAAGCCATTGCGTTTAACGACGTTTAAAAGGGAAATTACTGTGAAGGCTCTATTCGTACATGAATGCACGAGGGAATGTAAATATCGTTCACAGATAGTTTTCTCGGTATATCCGTGGGATCTTTTGGCCAATATGCCATGTCTTGAGAAAAGTATCTTAAGCGGAATATAATTGGTCTAAATATGCTGCGCACAGTTTGGCCAACCGGCTTGCTGTCTAAAGATTAATAGCACTTGTTATAGCAAAACAAAGGAGCCTGTATATAAGTCAGGTATAGAATGTCGGTATCGGTCAATACGAAAAATATAGACCCGGCACGTGAACTTAAAGCCGACCGAGCGCAGCGAGGTCGGCTTTAAGTTCACGTGCCGGGTCTATAATTTTCGTATTGACCGATACCGACATTCTATAACTATTACGTATATTGCCCTTTGGTAGGATCAGACCTACCGCTGGGGTCTTAATCATAAATCGTAAGTCCATTTTCTTCAAGCTTTCCCTTCAAATGACATTTTGATAATTTTCCCCATTTAAATGCATGGGCGAGATATGTTGACCTTGCCGTAAAATAGGTCACGGTCATCCCATGGCCATAATTGATATATACTTTGTAGAGCTCCTCCCCCTGATGATTCATGCCAAGTTTCAAAATCATGGGACTTCTGTTTCCGAAAAAGGTTTTAGAGGTTTTTGCTATTTATAGCCATGGTGGCCATCTTGGTCATGTGACCTTGACCGTTTATATAAACTTTCCTCCATGCCATGGATACTACATATAAAATTTGGCTTTGATTGATCACGTGAAATGAGAAAATTAAGTTTTACATTTAATTTGTAAATTACCTTTAGCCAAGGTCAAGAAATGACCTTGACCTTTCAACTCACAACACTTCATTAGCTCATTATAAAGAATAACAGTAAAGACGTGTAAAAATATGCTCTTGCGAATATACGGATTAAAAATGTTTATATGTGACATTTTGGCTTTGTTTTTGCTGGATAGTGTAGATAAACAGTTGTGCTATCATTATGTCGGATGTAGTGTCGACACCGACTAGAACTTTTTCTAAAAGATCGAGATCTTCAGAAGGTGAAACACCACGGCCCGAGAACAAACAATCCAAGATGGCCGAAAAAGAAAATGTGAGTGCTGATTTAAAAACTCAGTTATCGATTTTGATTGAGACCGTAAAAGAGATAAAAGAAGGACAAGACGGTATGAAGAAAATGGTAGAATCAAAAATTGACAAACTGCGCAGTGACGTCTTGTCTACAATTGATGAGAAAATCAGGGTTCTAAAAGCGGACATTGACCTTGACATTGGTATAAATACCAGGCGAATAGATGAGCTTGTGAATTCAGTTCAGTCACTTTCGGGACGAATTGATCAGGTAGAACGAGTAACGGAGTCAGCGCAGGATAACGGGGTGTTTAGCGGTCAGGACGATCACTCAGTTGCGGGCGGATTTATGAATTGGTCACGTGGTGGAGCAGCGTCTCAGGCAGATCCGTTAGACGATAACAATAGGACGGTTATCGTCAAAAATGTCCCTTATGAAGATGGTGAAAACCTGATGAATAAAGCCCGAGACATCCTTAATGCGCTTGGTGAAGAGGTATTGTCGAAAAATATTCACCAGACGTTGACCTTTATGCATTGCATAAATTAAATCGCTATGACGCTGTATAATAAATTATCGATATTATCGTAATTGATTCGTGCACCCTCGGTAAGACTCGATAAAGTACGCGAAGAAAGTGTACCCAATATATAAGCAGTTTGCTACATCGTGTATCACAAGGACCTTAGCTCAGTGGTTAGGACACTGGATTTGTAACATGAGGATCCCTGGTTCGAATCTCATAGAAGGTGAAAAATATATTTTTCTTTTTATTTTATTAAATAAAATGCACATCACGTTTTATCAAAAGCAATCGCACGGAGAACATGATATTTTTGCTTTATTGCACTTTTCATGTGCCATATCGTGCAACATAAGGGTTTTCAAATACAACCATATCGCACTGGTCATCAACCTCAGAGATGACTCTTCCGACCAGAGAGAGAGATAGAGAGAGAGAGAGAAAAAAAAACATACACAAAATTGACCAAAATCAAATTATTAAATACGATAGAGAATGAATAAGGTACATAAGAAATAATAATAAAAAATGCGATCATTAGTGGGACTCGAACCGCTATCGGTAAAATGAAAAGTAATGTAATCTTAATCTGCGTGCTCTACCATTTGAGCTATGCAGTCCTGAACAATTTCTTGGGATAGCAACTTTATATACCGATACATTTACCTTGCTAATAATCGAGAAGAGTCACGATGATGAACGAGCAATCACGAAGCGGTCCGAAGATATATTTAGAATTGCAACGAACTATAATTATATACTAATAGAGTTCACCCAACACCAGGTGAATATTTTTGGACTATATCCTCTAGGGTGAATGTTACAGCTTTAGCACGATTAAAGCCCAGATTTCGAAATAAGCCTGGTCTGGTTAAGATCGGGTTTGAGTCGGTTGAACAGAAAATTCTCGTTCTGCGAAATAAACACGAATTGAAAGATCAGCAGAGATTTCGAAAAGTTTTCATCCAGAGCTCAAAGTCCCATGTTGAAAGATTGTTAGAGCTTAACGCAAGAACCCTACTACGAGAACTCCCCACAGGAAAATCTTTTCGGGTCACAGCGAACGGGCGCATAAAGAAAAAGCAAGACAATGACGCCCATGATATGGAAGCCCAAAATACGCAGGACACCGAATAGGATAACTCCCGGCCCCAAACTAGCATTAAATTATGTCACTATAATGTTTGTGGATGGACGCCGTCAAATGCAGATCTGAGAATTGCGTTAATTAAACAGATCGATGCTGACATTGTAAGCCTTAATGAAACACATTTGAAACACAGCGACGAAATTCAGGTGGACGGTTATGTTTGGAAAGGTTATAACCGAAGTTACATACACAGGAACGCTCCAAAAGCTTCGGGTGGAGTTGGCCTTTTGATCAAGCAATGGGTATTCGAAGCATTCGATTACGAAACGTTAGATATGTCATTTGAAGGAATATTATGCTCTAAATTTACATCCAAACATTCTGATTATAACATTATTGTATTTTCATGTTATCTGCCGCCGGAAAACTCGGTATGGGGCAGAGATTCGGACGCATTTTTCGCGCATATTCTAGGGGATATTTACTCAAATTGTGACTGTGACGCTATTTATTTGTGTGGCGACTTCAACGCGCGTATTGGAACATCACGAGATATTTCTGACTTTGACGTTATCCCAGAGCGGTCTGTACTTGATAACTTTGTGAATCAGCATGGCCATTCATTCGTGGAATTGCTTAATGAAGCTAAGTTTTGTACACTGAATGGTAGATTTGATACTAATGATGATAATTACACTTCTGTGTCATCGAAAGGCAATGCTGTAGTGGACTATATTTGTGTGCCGCACGATACATTTGAACAGTGTCTGTACTTTAAAGTTATCACATCACGATCCTTAGTCGAGGACGCGGATTTGTTCGGACTTCTCAATGAGCGAAGTAAAATTCCTGATCACTCTATATTGCTGACGGAATTCAAAATACATGACACAACCTGCCAGTCCCCTCCCTCTTCTTCCGCTACATGTAGCACGAAGCGATATAAACTGAACGCTATTCCCGTTGACTTTTTATCATCCAATATATCAAAACTTGCCCTTCAGTCGGTGATACAAAGAATTGAAAGTGCTAGAGAAACACAAAATGAAGTTGATGATATTTACTCTACTTTGTGTAAACTGTTAGTTGCGGAGATGGACGCTAATATTCCGACTTTCGATACAAGCAAACGAACAAAAAAGCGCTTTAAAAACACGAAACCCTTTTGGAACGACGAACTTGCCGGTTTGTGGCATTCAATGCGAGACAGAGAAAGGGCATTTTTGCGTTTTAAAGGCAGTTCGAATATTAAATCACAATTACGGCGGGAATTTCAAACAGCGCAAAACATATTCGATAGGACATTACGAAAATATGAAAGAAAATACAAACGGTCAATGTGCAACGATATAGAAAACATGTCGACAGAGAACCCACGCGAATTTTGGAATAAAATTATAACTCTGGGCCCTCGTAAAAGTACGAACATACCGATGGAGGTTTACAACGAAAATGGCGAGGTTCTGACTAATGAAAAATGCGTTTTGAATCGCTGGAAAACGGACTTTGAAAATATTTATAACAATGAATCGGTTGATGACTTTGATTCCGCATTCCAAAGAGAGGCGTTGTCTCACAAAAGGCTCCTGGAAGATCGTATGCTTGATCCACTCTATGACAGCAATGCTGAACTTAATCGTAACATTTCCTTTGAAGAGTTGGAAAAAGTATTGTTAAAAGCTAAAAACGGAAAATCAGTTGGCATCGATCAGATACCATATGAAATATTAAAATTGGATTCAGTGAAGCCGGTTCTTCTGTCGCTATTTCAACTTGTTTTTGATACTAGTCTGATTCCGTCGTTATGGAGAAAAGCTGTGATTTTCCCCTTGTTAAAAGACCCATCATCTGATAAACGTGTGCCACTTAACTATAGGGGTATTAGCTTGCTTTCTTGCCTATCAAAATTGTACAGTGCTTTTGTGAACAACAGACTAACAACATATCTTGAAAACAATGACATGCTATCGGATGAACAAAACGGGTTTAGAGCAGAACGTTCCTGTGAAGACCATGTGTTCACATTAAGTAGCATAATTAGAAATAAACCCAGTGTTTTTGCGACTTTTATTGACCTTAAAAAAGCTTTTGACTTTGTAGACCGTGATTTGCTTTTGTATAAACTGTTGTTGTTAAATATAGATGGCAAGATTTATAACTCTATTAAAAGTATATATTCTAAGACAACGGCCAGTATACGTGTCAATGGTACCTTAACAGACTGGATTGACTGTAGATCAGGTGAACGACAGGGCGATAATTGTTCACCAACATTGTTTTCGATATTTATTGACGATTTGGTTCGAAATTCACTTTTTATTCCATTGCCCGTTATATAATGATATTAGACTTGATGTGCTCTCTTGTTTAAGTATAGATACAATTTCCTCGAAGACAGACAATGATAAACTATATCTTCTTATGAACAATTATCCACGTAAAACGGCAAAATACCTTATTTCATCACTAGAAAGACGTAAACATTTTCTATATTCATCTAATGTCAGATGACTGTATTCTTTATATATGTTAATTATTTAGAAATATATTTCTAAAGTGACTTATAGGTCCAACGGGCCGGGTGCTTATATCATTTTCATTTCATATGTTTTGTTGTATCAATGTTTATATGCACAATGTCACTATAATAAACAAATTATTACTATTACTATTACTATTACTGTTGTCTGTATCTACCAACTTCAGGTCACAGGCTACAAAACTTCCTGAAAATTCAATTTTTTACTTTTTTCCATTGAAAAGCCCATTTAACCAAAATTGAGCTTGTCGTAAAATAGGTCAAGGTCAACCAAAGGTCATGATTTATACAAACTATGATGGGCCAGTGTCCCCTATGCTACATACCAAGGTTTGTTGAAATCGCTCCAAAGGTTCCACAGAAGATTCTTTTATGTTTTTTACAATATACGGGCATAGCGGCCATCTTGGTCATGTGACCTGGACCATTTACATAAACTTTCGTTCCCCCGTCTAAGGATGCTCCACATAAAGTTTGTCTTTGATTGGTCAAGTGGTTTCAGAGGAGCAGATCTTTGAAATTGGGGACGACTGACAGAACATCCTAGGTTAGCTAAAAATCAGTCCTGAACAAGAATTAAAAAAATGTCTGACATTCTATGATGATGCATTTCTACAGCAATTGTTTAACTGTTTCAATAAGGGTTTTTGTCTATTACTGGTGAAATAAGTGTGCACTTAGTACTGATTATCCTCCTCTGGGAAGCTGGCCCAGTAACAATCTGGCAAGGATAAGTGACAGTCACAATATGACCTTACCTTGGCAGACAGATGCCGAATCTGTTAGTTAGTTTTCAATTCCAGGTCACAACACTGTCTATAATTTTTTTTCATATCCTAAAACATGTTTGCAGACCTGCGCCGCAGTAACTATGAAGCAGATAATCGCCGACTGCAATAATTCAATTACACAACCTGCTCTCAGAACCTTTTCATCTGTATCTCAAAACAGACCTAGTGTTATCAATGCGAGAGCATTAATCATTTAAGGTTGATATATAAAAAGGTACAAGTAGGCAACGATCAGGAAAAGGCGCAATCAGAAAAAGATTCCCACTCCAACAACCGAGGCGGAAAAAACAGACTAACAATAAGGTACTAAGACCATGAATACATTTAGTAAGCCTAATGAGCAGCTATTTCCCAATAGGTGGCCACTTAGTTACCTAAACTTAACTAAAATATGATAACATACATAAGGCGCGAACAGCACAAAAATTAAACACCAAGACATAAAACAATAAGAACCACAACATAATTATTGCCTTGGAACGATCAGTAATATAAAAATACTGGCGGGCTTAAACCGGTTTTACAGGATCCTAACCTCACCCTCAGCTTCTGCAGTGGTTCATAACATTTATTTAGTTGTTCGGTTCTCGTAGTGAATCTCTAACTAGTCAATGAATCATCATGGACAAACAAATACATCATGATAAATTCCACGATGAATAAAAAACGAGGACTCACAGAATGAGTAAGCTGACCGACGATGGAGATCCCTGAGCGCCCAATAGCTTACTCCGGAGCAAAAGAAAACGACCAGTTGAACCCCGGTGGGCCAAGCAACAGACAAGACGCTTCGGCCCCAACCCACTAAAATGAATAGCTTTATGTCGGGGCCATCATAGAGTCTGACGCCCGACCCACCGGCGTGCAATTAAAGAAGGCAGCATAGTTATCAACCGTGACTGGGTTAAAAACTAAGCATGCAGACTGTCGCATAACATTTAAGTTATATACTATACGTCTGTAACGCGTAATGATTTTTATGAATTGAAAAGAAATTTCATTCCTTCCTTTAAGTTTCTTAAATTTGTAAACCAAGTCACCATAAAATTCTGGTTCCATAAGGCCCTCACATAAAAGGGTCTTTAGCCCAACATTAAATTTGGAAATCAGTTCATAGTGTTTAGGTATTTCGAAGTTTATGATACCTATAGCCCTGCTGTTAAACATTTATTTCATGCATTGAAGTCCGCAACATGATTGTAGACTCTAGCAAACCTAATAAGTTGTGAAATGTATACGCCATAAGCACGGCGAGGAACGTCACCATCCAAAAAAGGAAAGTTTACTATATCAAAATCAAAGTCATCACGTTTATCATAAATTTTAGAAGAAACGAATCCGTTTGCAATAGAAAGATGTAAGTCTAAAAATGGGGCTGCGGTATCTGTGTTGTTTGCTTTATTCAACTGTAGTTCAGGGGGATAAATTTGTTTGACCATGCCTTCAAAATAAGGATTGTCAATGTTCAAAAGGTCATCGAGGTACCTAGAAGTCGAATTAAAGGCCTCGATAACATCAGCTTAATTGTCATGGTTAAGAGAATCCATGAAGTCTCTTTCGTAACAGTATAAAAATAGATCAGCTACGAGAGGAGCGCAATTGGTACCCATCGGGATTCCAACAATTTGTCTGTATAACTTGGTCCCAAATCTAATATAAATATTATCCAGGAGATAGAATAAGGCATCGCATACATTCTGACATGACCAAAGTGTATATCGACTTTGGTCAGAGGAAGTGAAACATGCTTTTCTATCATTACAGGCCAAATAAAGTGAGCCATAGTTTTTTATGCATTTTTGAATGTCAACTCTATCAAATCGAGTAATTTTTCTTTAATCAGATTATGTGGCAATGTGGTGTACAGAATAGAAAAAATCGTAGTAGGGCAAGCTCGTCGTACGGAACCCTCTACACTCCAATTTACTGAGCACCTCGCTAGAATCTTTTATAGACCAAAACCAATTTTTATTTGAAGTTTCATACACCGTCTCATAGCATCGTATGACATAAGATTTGATAGCAGTAAGACAGGAAGTTAATAATTTAGAAAGTTCAGTGGTAGTACAAGAGATAGAATTAGCAATAAATCTATCTTTGTATGGTCTTTTGTGAAGCTTAGGTAACCAATACATCTGAGGATGTTTGTCTTGGCCATCATTGACACAAATAGAAAACTTAACAGGTAAATCATTAAGTGAGCATTAACTACAGACATTTCATCAGTATCTGTATCCTGATAAGCCCTGGTACTATCAAGCTCCTGTTTTAAGGTGTTAATATAGTGAAGCCTACAAAAAACAACAACGTTGTTTGCGGCCTTGTCTGCTGTAACAAAGACATACTTTCATTACCCGAAATTGTACAATATGGCCCACCTTCTCTCTTTGAATGTTTTTACAGCTTCCAAAGGATCTAACAATTATATTCTATTTGCTATTACTGCAGCTGGTGTTGTGCCGTGTGGCGGCCCTAAAAAGTCTCCCCGTACATCATCCATAGTGCAGATTATATATTTCTTTTGATCCTTTGAGACCAGTGAAAGTATTTGGAGTGTTTCAAATACACTGTACGTTAAGAATCACCATCTTAACAGAATTTTGAATATTTGGCCTCTTTAGGAATATTAGTCTTCGATTTAGACTATACTGGTGTAAATTCTGGAAATTGCAGCAATCATGAATGTCTGACTTTCGCTGTCAGTTTTGTAAAGGGTCACTGATGAAGGTTCATTACCCGAAATTGTACAATATGGTCCACCTTCTCTCTCTGAATGTTTTTACTGCTTCCAAAGGATCTAACAATTATATTTTATTTGCTATTACTGCAGCTGGTGTTGTGCCGTGTGGCGGCCCTAAAACGTCTCCCCGTACATCATCCATAGTGCAGATTATATTTTTCTTTTGATCCTTTGAGACCAGTGAAAGTATTTGGAGTGTTTCAAATACATTGTACGTTAAGAATCACCATCCTAACAGAATTTTGAATATTTGGCCTCTTTAGGAATATTAGTATTCGATTTAGACTATACTGGTGTAAATTCTGGAAATTGCAGCAATCATGAATGTCTGACTTTCGCTGTCAGTTTTTTAAAGGGTCACTGATGAAGGTTCATTACCCGAAATTGTACAATATGGCCCACCTTCTCTCTTTGAATGTTTTTACTGCTTCCAAAGGATCTAACAATTATATTTCATTTGTTATTACTGTAGCTGGTGTTGTGCCGTGTGGCGGCCCTAAACGTCTCCCCGTACATCATCCATAGTGCAGATTATATTTTTCTTTTGATCCTTTGAGACCAGTGAAAGTATTTGGAGTGTTTCAAATACATTGTACGTTAAGAATCACCGTCTTAACAGAATTTTGAATATTTGGCCTCTTTAGGAATATTAGTCTTCGATTTAGACTATACTGGTGTAAATTCTGGAAATTGCAGCAATCATGAATGTCTGACTTTCGCTGTCAGTTTTGTAAAAAGCGAAAACTATATACCCGTCGGCATAAATGCCGGGGGTCTAATTATGGTATTTCACCCCAGTGCAGGGGCAGACAAAGCCCTTGGGTCATTTTCTTTCTCTTTTTTTTCAGAATGATCAAAATTCTGTCCATTTGCCAATTTCCTGCTAGCTTTTCCCTTCAAATGACCTTTTAAAAGTTTTCACCATTCAAATGCATGGGCAATCTATGTTGACCTTGCCATAAACTTGGTCAAGGTCATCACAGGGTCATGATTTATTATCGATGCTTCACGCCAAGTTTCGCTGAAATCAGTCTATAATTTTCAGAGATTTTAAAGGGTTTTTACCATATATGGGCAAGGCGGCTATCTTGTTCATGTGACCTAAATTATTAATATAAACATTGGTTTCCCCATCCTATGGATGCTTCACTTAAAATTTGGCTTTAATTGGCTGCAAGCGGTTTCTGAGATGTTTGAATATTATGGTGATATACATGTACAGCTCGGTTTCAAAAATAACATACCCTGCAATGTCGCAAAATAAATTGACCTCTTCACCTTCATTGAATCAATCATTGCTTGCTGGTTATTAAGCTGGTACGAATGAAACTTCTACATTTTGTGCATATGGCTATGTGTGTCGAAATGGTATTCATTTTATATTGATCATGAGCAGACCGAGTGGTTTGGCATATACCAAAATACTGACAGATTTAAAGTCAAGTTATCAAGTTTAGGTGATTGGTATGTGTACGTACTGTTAATTTTTCCACTTTATGACCTGAATGCTATGCATTGACACCTATTTGAGACATCTTTAAACTTGCACCACACTCAAAACAGTTCTGAATCAGAAAGTGGAAGTTTAATGTACCCACTACCTTGTATACAAGTACCTTGCAAATGCATGTTTTTAGAACAAAAATTCTCTTCAAAGTTATCCAATTTTATAAATTTGCATCTGAGAATAGCAATAATAATTGTAATGATTATTTATAGATAGTTTCTATAGAATTGTGTCCCATGCAATGCGCATATGCATGTGGCAATGTAAGAGTAATGCCATGACCTTCTTTAACATAACATATTAATCAAAGACATTTGTTGGTATGTGAATATGTTTGATTGAAATATTGTGACTGGTCATCTTACCAAGACGGTTTATATAAAAAAAATCATCCTAGAGAAACTCCAACGAAACAAATATCAGGCACAAGAGAACACAGTAAGATGTAAATGGACAGTAAGAGCAGTTTTGCTTCCTTAACACACGCCTGTAATGAAAGGATACGCGTCTATTTAATCATTATTTCAGTACTTAAAATGTAAAGTGAATGATGTATCTAAAATAAACTGGCCAAAATAAGTTGAGCCCCATGCACATTTTTCTCCATAGGCATGATGTTAAAATGCCCAAGTTTAACTGTTAATTTCAAAAAATTCAAAAGTGATTGAAAACACTTACCAAGTCCAAGTTAGGCAGCAACATCTAAACCATGATTACACAAAGTTTCAAGTTGAAATACTGATTTGCTTTCGATATGCGCTTCCTTATCTGAGAGGATCCAGATTTTTGCCAATTTTACTATGAGGGTAATAGGGAGCTTTTCGTGACGTGTACTGAAATGTGTGTCACGCTGTAGAAAACTTACTGACATAATGAAAATCAATCCATTATTAGAAGAATAATTCAAGCTTCTTTGCTGAAAATTACATGTAAAATCGTTGATTCAATCAAAAGTTATGGCAAAATAAACTTGAAGCTTTTAACAGTAAGTCTATGGAAAAATTTCAGCTGGGGCTTAACTTATTTTGACGAGTTTAGATGTCCATAAATGAGCCGCCTCATGGAAAAACCAACAATCTGCATAGGCGAAAACAGAGACGCAGATCAGCTTCGCGGTAACCGCGAAGCTGATCAGCGCCTTTGTTTTCGCTTCACGGATAGTACAATCCCTCTACTTCCTAAATACGAAATTTCATGCTTCTAGCTGTCTTCTGTGACTGTGCAGCCTGATTTGTGTCAGGCATGTTCGGAAACCACATTGTTGGTTTTCCCACGGGGCGGCTCAAATAGCACTGAGGACAGAAAGTGGCAATATTCACAGTACGTACATCAAACCCATCGCCCAAACTTGAAAACTTGAATTTAAATATGTCAGAATTTTTGTATACGCCAAATACAGGCTTCCTTTCCTATCGGACTCTTCATGATCGATATAAATTTAATGCCATTTTAACACACATAAACATATGCACAAAATGTAGAAGTTTCATTCGAACCAGGTCAACAGTCCTCAAGCAATGATCGATGTAATGAAGATGAAGAGGTCAATTTATTTTGTGACATTGCAGAGGTATGTTATTTTTGAAACCGAGCTGTATATTGCCCCGGGGGTGGGGGCATGTAAGCCATTCGGTCCAACTGTTTCACAGAATCATTAATATTCAGTCCTTCTACCAATTTCCTGCAAGATTTTACCTCAAATGACTTTTCAAAAAATTTCCCCATTCAAATGCATAGGCCATGAGTGGAGTCATGGATTGGAGTCTTGGATTGGAGTCTTGGAGTGGAGTCATGGAGTGGATTCTTGGAGTGGATTCTTGGAGTGGAACCGTGGAGTGGATCCTTGGAGAGAAATGTCAGAGCGAAAGAGGAACACAAATTCTAATGGTAAAATTTGTCGGGTTTGATCGGACGCCATAGCGAAATCTGTAACAAATGCATTACCCATATAAGTAATGGAAATTATTGGTTAATGTCTGTTACTAATCAGTTACTCGTACAGGTTATGCATTTGTTACTCATTTTGTGATGGCGTACATAAGCCCCAAGTCAAATTTCACCACAAGAATTGAGTTTTCTGTTCCATTCAAAATTTCACTCCACGGTTTCACTCCAAGAATCCACTCCAATACTCCACTCCATGACTCCAATCCAAGACTCCAATCCATAACTCCACTCCATAAAATACACAGTGCCAAAAACATTGCTGGAAATTGGTCAAAACAAAGCTTATGTGGAAAACATGTGGGGAATGAATGAACATTTCTGGTCAGATAAATTGATAAAAGCTATGACTTGTAAAAACAAGATTGTTACACTGGTAAGCATTTAGAAGAATGTGATGTTAAATTATGAAAACGTGCATGTTGTTCTTATGATTTATCATACTGCAGAAGTGTCTGGTTGGGGCAGGTTAGATTTCGGGCAGTTAATCAGTCTAGCGATAATGTTCATGGACGCTATAATATTATTAAAACGTAATTCATGAATCAGGGCTCTAATCTGGGCCTACACTGCACAGCCAACTGCATAAAAGTCCAAGGACAATGTCCATGGATTATTTCCATGGATTAATTCCATGGATTATTTCCATGGATTTTGTCCACTGTCTCCCTGAACAAAATTCATGGATTCCATGGACAACTGAAAAAAAAAACATGGACATTTTCCATGGATTCACTGGAAATTGTCCACTGATTTCGTTCCAATACTCCAGCCGGATATTGTCCATGGATTATTTCCATGGATTATTTCCATGGATTTTGTCCACTGTCTCCCTGGACAAAATTAATGGATTCCATGGACAACTGGAAAAAATCCATGGACATTTTCCATGGATTCACTGGAAATTGTCCACTGATTTCGTTCCAATACTCCAGCCGGACATTGTCCATGGATTTCAAGGATTTTGTCCACTGATTCCATGGCCATTGTCCACTGATTCCATGGACTTTCTACAGACAGGGACATAGATCATTAGAAATCTCAGTTCAATGTCATGCATAATAGCTTATTGTTATATTTAAAGTCTGTACAAATACAATATAAAGGTTCGATCTTTAAGAAATATGTCTACACTTTTAGACAATACACCTCAACCTCGATACAATTAACACTATTGCTGGGGTCCAAGCCAATTTCCGTGTTAGCTATCCAAACCATGATATAACGAGAGTAAAATGTATATTATTTATAGTAAAAAGAGTCCAATTGGGGTCCGTGATCAGTGTTATATCCAAAATCGTGTTGTAACAAACTGGTTATAATGAGATCCATAATCAGTAATGGACTAAATGTAATCTGCACAGCTGATCAAAAATGGGGGTCATAGCCCCAACTATAAAAGGCTCTCGTTTTTAATTTTTATGTTGGAGCTGGTCACTGATCTTTTTTCTTGCGATGTGAATAATTGTTGACCTACCTCGAGCTCTGACTTGACTTCACCTTTGTCTTTTGTCTTATACATAACTACTGCCAACAACTGCAATACAAAACAAACAGTATTATGAACAACATGCTTATGAAAGAAACTGTGATTTTTTCACTGTGGAAATGAAAGTTTTCTGTTCAATGTTCTTTATTTCTTATCTTTGCTTAAACAAAATTGTTTCTAGGTAAGGTGCTACACTGCTTGGAATCATGTGACCGCAAATGTATACATGCACACCAAAATGTAAACAAATTGCGTCATCAGTTTTGTTTTCTTTTAAAGTAACTTCTGAATGAGCATGTTGACTGCTATGAAACCTAGCGCAGTCAATGCTCAACCCAATTTAGAAGATATTTGTCCATAGTTTGTGCCATTTAACAAAGCCGTTGTTTCAAACACTTCAAAACTTTACTAAAAAAATTACGATGTTACCATGCACACTAACGCCATATTTTCTTAAATATTTCAAAGATTTTATGTTAATCATGACCATGTAATTCATTCCTACCTGTCGTGATTGTATAAAAATGTGCTGACGTCGTTTCTAAACGGATAAAAGCAAATTCTGCGACTTGACAAGTAGATTACTAAATGGGTACCTTGCATCAAATTGATTCCTCCCACACATACTAATTGGCATATTACTTTCTGTGAGTGTTTGCTACAGAATACATGATGCTTAGAGAAATTGGGGTAAGGGAAATTTGGGTAAGTGCACATCTGGGGCAAGAGGTCACATTTACGCGAAGATAGGTCTTAAATCCATATCCTCTCGCTCAGGATACAGATACAATGTACTACCACTATTTCAGTGCACTGGAATGTCATACGTAGAAGATAAAAGTGCACGAGATTTCTCGGGCTTAATTTCATTAATGCGACACTCTGTTCTACGTTTTTTTTAATTCACGACATATACGGGGGAGGATTTCGGACTAATACACGATTTCCGGGCTTGGTTATAAGGTTTGACCGGAAAACGATTTTAGACTACCTTAGGCTATAATTATGAGCGCCCCATGCCTTAGAAAATGCTGAGACATACCTTCGTATATATGGGTAGTTTGACTTAGCATGAGCAGCCTCAACATTTTATATCGAAGACACGATTGCCAAGATGATTGTTCGATGCCAAGGTGCGTGTGGCATCATGCAGTTTAAAACTGTGTTTTCATTGCTCACAATCCCGATACGCAGGTTACTAGTTCAAATTAATCTCAAGAATACAAAGTGCATGGACTTTCGCCTTTTCACATCGGGCTATGGTTAATTTGAAGCACATTTTTTGTCTATTCATCGTGTAGTAACTTTCACAAAGAAATTTATTGGGTATTAAGCAATAATAAATATTCATTGTTTCTAAAAAATGAAAATACTCCATAAGACCAGTTTCGTGGATAAATTGTAAGTAGCCACATCCCGTATAGAGGGCATGTCTCCGAAAGCACCGTCCCGTGTTGTAAGACTAAGAGGCGTTCAGAAAAGCGGATCACAGTTTTCCAGAGCGCCATGGGATCTAAATCATGGTGTCCTCATAGCGACCGAAAGACCAGACACACCCTACCCAACGGTGCCACTACCAGGGGGTGGGTGACCATCTAGATTTTCCGGTTTCCTATTTGCATTTTACCTCGAGGTGGAATTTCTTTTCTAGACTGGTCTGGACTTCAGCAGGAAGTGGTTTACATATAGAAGACTCCGATGAGATATAGTCCGTTTTGGAATTGATTGAATGATGATTTGAGCGCAGTCAAGTTAGCAGAAAATCTGTTGCATAAAAAACATTAAAGTTAGCAGCAAATTTGCTGCAGCGAAAACGGTGTAGTAAGAGGAAATTTTGATGCCGATTATTTTTGCTTTAGTCCGGTTGTGAGGGCTATAAACAACGATGATGAATGTCGAAAACAGAACTTTGCTATCCCCCTATGAGAATTTTATCACTTTTGCTGCTGGTAAAAAAAAATCTTCTATACTTTTTTTTTTCACTCTTCTGCTGGCAGGAAATTTGGGTCCATAACTCGGGTCATAGGTGGGATAGTCTTGAAAAGTTCGATATTCGTCATCTTTTTCTAAACATCCCGAACTTATCTCGTATTTCAAGCTAGGCCCAGAAGCAAACAATCGATTTTAACTAATGTTCAGGTAAATTTACGGAGACTTTCCGATGATATCCGATATTGGCCGGCAATATTCGATTATCATCCGGCTAATCTGTCCAGGTAATGTTAATGCCTGGGGACAGTTGTCTTATCGATATAAATCAATTGTTGATCCCTTAGCTGTCTTGGTTGAGTGGTTTAGGTCGCCGATTTCATAAACCGAGTTAAAATTTAATAATGTGCAATGGACGTGGTTTTTCATCGGACCAGTTCTGACAACATAGATGACAGAAATATTCAATTATGACGCACAGCGAAATGCTTACATATCTGTACATAAAGCTAACAAAAATATGCCTTTCTTTCTTTTATGAATGAATGAATGAAGGAAGGAAGGAAGGAAGGAAGGAAGTAGGGAAGGAACGAAGGAAGGAACGAATTACGGTTTTAACGAAAACTGTGAATGTTGATGCACGTGTACGAGGGATTATCAAAAATTACGTAAACTTTTCCCATAACTTGACAACGGTTTAGGCAAACATATTCAAATTTCAGCTGATGATAAACTTGCTTAACTCCACTAGATTCTGAAAGTTTGGTTAATCTTGAATGTTTTATTAGCAGTTGGTGATGGTTTTTCTTACCCCACCCTCCCCATCACGGAGCACGTCAGAAATGACGTTAAGTTTGGCACTGCAGTATCGCATTTCTTTTGCGTTTTCTTCAAAACGGTTTTGCAGACCACAGCCAAACCTGCTATGTGTCTTAATGAATGCATAACAAAACAATTTATGCTTGCTCAAAAATTATGGTGGACCAGTTGTGCACCTACATTGTTTTGATTAGGCATACATGTTTGATTTTTTCATAATGTTTAAGCGATGTCTGAATTTCATGCAACACAGATCAACCTGCAATATTGCACAATTCCCATTTGAAACTAATCCTAATTTCTTATTTGCCGGTAAAACTTCAAGGTCCATCGATAAAGCATTAGAAATGAAACATTGAATCCAAATAAATATCGAAATTCATATCCGTCATTTAAAATGTTCTAACGCCTAAATCATAATGTTAAAAGTCAGCATCCTTATGCCCAGTCCAAATTTATTCTCAAATCAAGGCAATACATTAAAAATTTTATACAGAGTGGTAATATAAACCATGCTCCAATAGTTATACAATCTTTTAACATACTTTGAGCAGTAAAACTGTAAACATCAGTAGCCCTAAAAAGCACATTTCGTGGTTCAAAATCAGTGTTTTTGTGTCGACGTCACTGACGTCATCGGAGTGCTCCATGGTGGCGTAAGTGGGTGTTTTCATTTCACAATAATTTTGTAATGAATGAAGGGATTGTGATGAAATTTTGCACACTGCTGCATATTACAAGGGTCCATTTGTATTGAAAGTTTGAGTGGAATCGAGTCATTAAATCATAAGTTATAAGAAAAGTCCACGTAATTTTTGATAATCCCACGTATCTTTATGAAAAATATGCAATTTAAAAAAATCTTAAGTTTTTACTGAGGGACTTTACCTGCGCCTATAATCGACGGGTCGACCACCTTGCTACTAGTTGAATATTGTTGTTTTTTTTTTTTTTTTTTTTTTTTTTTTTTTTTTTTCGTTGCAAAAAACATCATTAAAATTGCAATTACATAATTGAAAAAGTTGTTTTTGAGCACAAGTCTAATTTTCTATTTCTTTCGAACATTATCTTAATCCGCACTATCTTGCTACAATACGATGCCCCTATCTGTGAAAAAGTCTTTTCATGACAAAACTACATGTGCGTCAAAATTACATACGGATCAGCATGCACAAATGTTAACCCATTCTTTGAGAAACAAAAAATGAAGAAAAAAAAAACATATTTATGTTAATTCGTTTATCATTATTATTATAATAAATATTGTTGTTATTTTTATTTTCTGATCCAATCCAATATGATACTGATTTTGTTCGAACAGTACACTTTGTGGGAAAATGTCTTAAGTAGCTATCCCAGGCACGCGCCAGTATTTCGCTGAAGGGCTTGAAAGGCAAGCGTTATAAAAACATATTATAAAGTTTTGACACCTCTCTTAATGACCCGATAAAGTGAGCCGCGTCGCACGCAAACCTGCCTTTGGTGTTTCCAAATTTTGACCAAATCGACATGAATAAAGACAGAAGATAAGTTCATTGCTGAAAAAGCATTTCCCCATTTATGAAAAAAATGTACGTTTACAATGTACATTTACAGCAAACACATATTTTGATAGTTACCGCTAAGATCATATAATTATAGGCATTAGTTTTGATATGCAAAACAATGATTTTCTCAATACTGGTAAGACGGCTGCTAACCTATGAGCCTTCGCGTGAGAAAACAAACAGTCTGGTTTTTCGACCAGGACCGACACAAAACGGTTTATTACATTACAGAAGCAAGCTAGAAGCTTGAAATTTCCGATTTAACTGGAAGAGAGGTCAACCTATCTGTGTAGCGAAAACAATGGCGATAAGAGCTGTGCACTTATTGGACAGCGTATCTGCACCTTTGTTTCGGCATATTAAGAATGTTTGTTTTCTCACGCATTGGCTTAAAGTGCATATTTTATTCTATTATCATATCTTAGTAATCAAATAATAATAAGTGTTTTCTGTGGTCTACTTTGAGACGTTAAAATTGTATTTTCGCAATTACTGCAATGCAGACCTGCGTCATTGTTAAATCGCACAACATGTAATTGACGTTTAATATTTGAATTCGTTGCATTCACAGGCTGTGCGAATTTACAATTATATTTGTTTTAAGTATTTCATTAAACAAATATGATTATGATGAATAGCAATACGAAAATATTTAATTACCAATTATGATAAGATAATCATAAGAATAGAAATATTTTTTCTATACGTATGCAAATATAACAGAGACATAAGATCATAATGAAAATGTATTTTTCCAAAATATGTGTCATATTTTCTAAATACATCAGGGCCTATTTATTCATTTACATAAAAATATCTACATGAATTACAATATTCTGTCTTTTACAAGTGTGTCATTTCCATATACAGTACATGTATGAGCGATAATCTTCGCCCGCGGCATTATTACCTGGAAGCTTGGTCGGGTCTTATCGGAGCATTTTACGAAGATGCACGGAAAATCAAGGGAGAAAAAAAATATTTATATTATTTTGCTGAATACTCAAACAGACCATTTTTTCGTTGTGCTACAAAAACAAAAGCTGCACCAGTTGAAAATATATTCTTTCCTCTAAACTAGACCGTTTGTGACGCATAACATTTTTTAACTATTATGTCCTAAACTTGCCGTTGAAGTCATGTACCATGACAATTTTTACCACTTTTTACGGAAATTTCACTATATATTTAATTATTTTGCGCACTACTAGGTTACCTAACCCAAACAGACCATCTTATAATAGTGCTACTACAAAAATTTAAAAAACATGTCAAAGATAAAGAATTGTTCTTTCTAATGCCGTTCGTGATGCAAAAATATCGCAAGAATTAAGAAAGTTATGAAAAGATAAAAAAAAATATTTCCTATATGCCGTATACAATAAATTGACCAATACCTGTAGACTTGCTAGTACGACTTTTGTCCCCCTTGGCGCTTACAGCCAGACTAAAACGAAACAATTCGTCGATAATAAATTTTTCGTATAACTTAAAAGGGTAGAATAGAAAAGTTATGTTTTCGTCATTCATCATCGTTTTTTTTTATATAGCGTCCACAGCCAAACTAAACGAGAAAAAAAATCGTCGACATTTTTTTTTTCACTTTTGCTGCTGGCAGGGACTTTGGGCCAATAAATCAGATCACAGTTGGGATAGAAATGTTCTGTTTTCTGTATTCGTCATTGATTTATATAGCGCTCTCAGCCAGACCCAAACGATAGATGCATTTTTTTTTTAATTTTACTGCTGACAGGGAGTTTGGGTCCATAACTCGAGTCAGAGGTGGGATTGAATATTTATGTTTTCGGCGTTCGTTATCGTTTTCAATATCGCTTTCAGCCAGGCTTAAACGGAAAAAAAATCGCCGACATTTTTTTCTAATTTGCTGCTGGCAGGGACTTTGGGTCCATAGCTCGGATCTAGGTGGTATAGAAAAGTTCCGTTTTCGGCATTCGTTATTGTTTTCTATAGCCCTAAAATCCAGACTAAAGCAAAAACGATCGGCGACAAAAATTGCTAACTTGGCCGATTTTCGCAGCAGCAAAATTTCTGTTAACGTGACAGTTTTTGGCTGCAGCAAAGGATCTCGGAAGAAAATATAGGTTTTGCGCCCAAAGTTTGAGTGTTTCTGGCAGCTACTGTGTTAATCTTATAAAAAAAAATGTTGCATTCTCCGTAAAATAAAAGGTTTGTTTAATGCAACAACATGGCGGAAACCTTTTGATGTTACATACCTGCAGCATAAATCTGTGCCAAAGGGGGAGGGGGTCAGATTTTTTCGAAAAATTATTTTGTCAGAAAACAACTTGTTTGCCATAGAATATCAAGAAAATACTACAATATGCTTATTGCAACCTAAAATAGTGGGTAGAAACTATTTATGGACTAATAACTGGTACATCATGTTTATCAGATTTATTTCTAAATAACACTGCCCATCACTTTTGCAAAAACCTGTACGTTAAATATACTATGCAAAAATATTAAGCAACTTTTACTTTGAACAGTGACTCCATATGGTTTGTAGACATGGAAGTTCTTCTGACAAAGCCTTGCATGTATCGAATTAAGGTAAAACCAATAGTTGTGTGTTGCTAATGTAACGTTAGGTTTTAAGTCCACGGACGCACATCTCAAATACTACATAAACCGTCAAAAATTGAGAAACATATTTTGCGCAGTATATTTATATGCATTGTAAGGAGTACACTTAATGTGTTTACCTATTAAAATAGGACAGATAGTCTGTTCATTTAGGTAGAACATACATATACAGTATATTTCCATAGCCTTGGTACATTACAAATAATAGAGCTGAGACGGTTTATCGGTTTTTGGGCTTTTTGACAGCCTTCCACCCCTTGCCCAAACATGACATTTAGATATAATATGTCCTTTACAAAAACACAGTTATGTGCAAAATATTTTGATTGGGCAAGGGGGGGGGGGGTGGGAACGTGGACTTATAAAAAGTTTCCTATTTCCTATATGCTCCTATATGAAATTCAAAGATTTTGTCCAATTTTTAAAGTAGTCACTTCTTGACTTACACACAACATTACATGTCTAAATACAACAGAAACTTACTTTTCGACTGTAATAAACTTCATTTAAGTGTCTGGAACTTGAGATTTTGAAGATTTCTTGGGCAATCTCACTAAAGAAATCTTCCGAGATCCTTTGCTGCTAACTTGACATTTTTGGAAGGGAAGGGGGGGGGGGCTGCAGCAAATTTTCTTGTGATTTGCGCACTTACATGTCGTATTCTGGTGATATTTTGTAGTAAATGGGAGATTCTACACAGAATGCAGAGTGCTCACAATACATCATCGAACGCGTAATGATGAAATTTTCAAATCCACTACATGTTTTTTCGTGGGGTGAGGCGGAGTGAAATTTACCGGTGTCACAAGACTTCATTGCTATTGTCATCCGCTTGCTCGTCATTTGACTGGTTCACGGTCCCGGTATAAAGGTCATTTTGGGTGATAACAGGTTGCGATTCCGTAGTGGTCTATTTAACACATATATAGACGAAGTGAGTCAGTATAAAGGAAAGGAAATGACGACTGTCATTTTTAGTGTGCATGGTATCAATCCAAATTGCATGTGTACAGGGATACCATGCCAATTATGTTGATTATCTTTCTCCATATAGCCTTTAGCACATTTCTTTAAAATGGAGGTCTTTGTCATTTGGAGAAATGATAATAATGTTAAGTCTAAGAAAAGAGCGCATTGTTGCAGGAAGCATGCATTAGGCCCAAAACAAATATTTGGTGTACATGGCAACAGTCATATTTGGATACTGAGAATGAAGTGTTTACAAAAACAAAATATTTTGCAAGATCAGCCTGTACATGGTTCACTAAATATGATATCGCTGCAGCGCCTGAGCATATTCATTTATCAATACACCTCACCATTTTAAAGAAAACTCGGTAGGCTTACCACGAACTCGAAGAAAATGGCGGATATTTGTTAACGATTTATACATTTTATAAACATTGCGTATCACCTGATTCCCAGTAGTGTGCTACCACTATCCCTGTTTAAGAGCAAAAATAAGAATTAAGGTTTACCCAGTTGTATTATATATGAGCTGTGACTTGAGAAAACCTGTATTCAGGGTTCCCGACCAGGTTCACACAAACCCGCCTGTACAGTCTCAGGAAAAGGCTAGAAGCTTGAACTTTCAGAGATAAGAAGAGGAGAAATTGTACTATCTAGAAAAAGTGCCTTGAGAGGCACGTATAACCCCGGCTGGTAGTCACCCAGCCCGCCTTCTCCCTCCCTCAACCACCCAGCACATGCACATGCCCTAACATTGAACCTCAAATCCCAAACGAAAGATAGTACCTTTATCAAATACAGGACTTAATCACGGACATTGAGGGTCAGGTCTTCAGTCCTAGAAAATGAAAATAGAATGCCATTCCAAAACAAAACAAAAAAAAAAATTAATACAAAAATTAATAATAAAAAAGTATGGATGTCCTCAATCTTGAACACAATCTTGAAGACAAGCCCCCCCCCCACCCACCCCCCACCCCCGGACATGGACCCAAAGGTCTGAACCCAACATGGTACATGTACCTATTGTCTAAGTATGAATGCTTTCTGACTAGTGGTTGTCAAGATACAGACCTACATAATATACATTTCGAATAGCTTTCATATTACAACATTTATATAAAGGTGTCCTAGATTTTGACCTCTAGCCCCACCCCTGAAGTTTGGTACCATGAAATAAAAATCAACCCTACAGGATATCTATGATCGAAATAGGAATACATTACTATGAGTGTAATGTTAAGATATGGACCAAGAAAAAAAAGAAAACATTGTGTAATAAAACATTTTAAAGGTGGCCTAGATTTTGAACTCTAGCCCCACCCCCTGGCATGGATCCTGGGGTCTGAAATCATGGAAACAAAGCAAACCCTATAAGGTACCTGTAGTCTAAATATAAATGATTTCTGACCATTGGTGTATGAGATATACATCAATAGAGAAACTTTAACCAAAACTTACATTACTATGAGTGTAATGTTAAGATATGGACCAAGAAAAAAAAGAAAACATTGTGTAATAAAACATTTTAAAGGTGACCTAGATTTTGAACTCTAGCCCCACCCCCTGGCATGGATCCTGGGGTCTGAAATCATGGAAACAAAGCAAACCCTATAAGGTACCTGTAGTCTAAATATGAATGATTTCTGACCATTGGTGTATGAGATATACATCAATAGAGAAACTTTAACCAAAACTTTGACGCAAATTAAAGGTGACCTAGATTTTGAACTCTAGCTCCACCCCCTTGCATGGACCCTGGGATCCGAACCCATAGAAACAAAGCCAACCCTACAGGGTACCAATAGTTCAAATATGAATGGTTTCTGATCATTGGTTCATGAGATATACACCAAAAGAGAAACTTTAACCAAAACTTTGACGTAAGTTAAAGGTGACCTAGATTTTGAACTCTCGTCCCACCCCCGGGCATGGACCCTGGGGTCCAAACCCATAGAAACGAAGCCAACCTTATAGGGTACCTATAGTCCAAACATGAATGGTTTCTTATACTTAGTTTATGAGATATACACCAATAGAGAAACTTTAACCAAAACTTTGACATTTCAACTGAACTAACGAACCAACGAACTAACGAACATACGAACGGACGAACGGAAAAGCGAAAACTATATACCCCTCGGCATAAATGCCGGGGGTATAACAAAAGGGCTGATGCTGATCTGCGCCTTTGTCTTCGCATAGGCAAATTTCCGCTTTTCTCACAATACGGCTCATATAAAGGTGGGATTATGTCGGACCTGGTTGGAAACCAAATTTTTTGTTTACCCAAGAGGCGGCTTACTTCTTGAAACTGTACAGTGTGACCAACTTTTCACTTTGAATGTTTTTACTGCTTCCAAAGGAGCTTACCTTTATACTTTAGCCTTAATGATAGAATAATGACACTTACCAATACTACTGCAAACACACCACCAATATAGCAGCTATGGTGGCTCACAACTATGAGATTAGCCACTGTAAACAGGATCCAAAATGTACCTACAGAAAAAAAAACAGAGAGAATTTAATGATAGAATAATGACACCAATAGCCCTGACAGTATCATAGTGTAGCTGTTCATGTAGCAGTAGCTCAATAATAGTGCACTACAGGTACCTACAGAACTTAATAAATGTGGTGGAAAGGTTATGGCCCTTGAAAGGCAAATGTATGCATGCACAAAGCAAATTAATAGCAATGCATGGCTCCATCAACGCAAAAAAATCTTGAAAATACATTGATCAGTGAAAACGCCTTTCATTTGAAATCAATTAACTTGAATTGTGGAAGAGGTGGAAGAATATGTTTGGCTATACTGATTCATTTTAACAACCAATCAGTCAATTTGGCCAAAGTTCTTTTGCTGTTGGCCAAAGTTTGTCTTATTTTGCTGTAATATAGCCATCATGTGAGCCGCCTCATGGGAAAACCAACATTCTGTATAGGCGAAAACAAAGGCACAAATCAGCTTAGCAGTAACTGCGAAGCTGATCCGCGCCTTTGTTTTTGCTACTCGGATAGTACAGTTCCTCTTCTACTTAAATCCGAAAGGGGGTGTTACAGATGTGCCCACGCAAGGATTTTCTTTAAATTTTACACATAAGTTGGCCATCATATATGAGCTATGAAAATGTATATATTGAATTAAATAATTAATTATAGGACTCAGGAGGCAACCCTGGCTCACTCCCACAATGACATGATACCTACCCTCTTCTTTGTGTGTCCTAAATCTGAAGTTTTAGCATTTTCTAAGATTTGTCACGTGGATTGGCTCGAGAACATCCCAGGCATTATACTTATACCATAAAAACATTTTACTGAAGTATTATATTGATTTCCTGATTGAATAATCATAAAAAATCTCATTTTTTTCTCTAAAATTTACAAAAATTACAAAATTCAACTTCAAAGATAAATATGTTCCAGTCTTTGTCAAGATATCATATTTGCATAAAAACTTGCCATATATATCCTTTTGATTTGAACAAAATTTCATGATAATTTAAAACCGGTAACATTGTCATTTTTTTAAATTATATACATGTAGGTCACTTTTCATAATTTTAACAAAATGTTGAAATTTCTCCACAACATCACACAAAGGTTTTGGATTATGATCATAATGCACATTTCTGACGCACAATGTGTTAAGACAATCCTGAATGGCATATATTTAGTAACGTCCATGTAACTGGGTGGCCACCTGTTGGGAAATAGCTATTCTCTTGGCAAACTCTACATTCTCTTTGTATAGATCTATTTGTTATTTCGGTTGTTTTCCACATGGGATTTTAGGTGGAACCTTGGTTCTAATTGCAGCAGCTCCTGGCCATTGCTTACTTTTGCCAAAAATATGTTATTCATGATGGTCTTCTACCATCTGTTTTTCACATTTGACTGTTTTCTTTAGGTTTAGAATGATATAAAGTAATTCTAAATTAGCAGTGAGACCAAATGGCTTAAAGTTTGCCTTCAGTTGAATCAATTCTAAAAGCTCTGAATTATTCTAATGAGAAAATAATACAGGGTGTTTACCTTTGTTCAACTGATAATCAGATGTTATGCTTCTCATATAGGAGTGGGACAGGGAGATCCGATAAACAGAATCTGATATTAATATTTCTTACGCTCACTGCATATTACTTTAATATACCAATTCCATGTTAAAAGTTTTTAGAGGAAAAGCTAGAGTACCTCTTATATACCTTTCTGTACCCAAATTTTACAACTTTGATTTTCAACACAGGATATGATTTTATCTTTACATGAGATTAAAACGGACCATAAATTCCGTAAAGTCATATGCCATAAGTAGTTTAAACATTTAGCCTTCAGTCAAATGCAACAACATCACTGCATTACATATGTTACCCACATAAATGCCTAAAAATAACCATCAAACCATTCCTATTGATCTTATTCAACCTTTTAAACGTATATTGTTTGTTACATACATTACATCCTTCAAACTGAATATTTAAGTTAATATGTTCTCGGTAAAAATTAAATTTAGTAAAGTATGTTCTGTCATATCATGACAAACATCTTGTAGACAATGATTTTCCTTTCATACAAATGCAAACATCAAATTTGCATATTATGTGTTCTAATCAGTTACACAATCCTGCAAAAGTACTAAGATAGGGTTCGCATCAAAATAAAACATTGAAGGTGAATAAATGTCAGAAAAAACAAATTGAGTAATAAGCTCATAATCTTTTCTTGAGATTAATATCATGGTACATGTATTGGGATGTTCAATGAAATGTAAATTCTTAATTTGTGATTTTTGTAACATTCTAATTAAATAAGGATAAGATGTATGCAAATGAGCAACCCCGTGATTTAGCATGTGTATTAACTAGTTACATATAACATCCATTTAAAAGAAGACTTAAAAAAAAATTCAACTTTTAAAGATCGCATCCTATTGAAAATTGTTCATAGTACATGCTTGCGCTAAATGTAACGTATGTAACAGATTGAAAGGTTACACTGAGACAACTTCTGAATTCAGGAAGATCAATAATATTGCATTTTAAACCCTGCAGTTATACTAAGGTGATATTTAAAACACAAAACTTTATTGAAATCTTTAAATTATTTTAAGTCTGGCTAAATTGTAAATTATGTAACGGGGTATAAGGTCTTGGTGTTGGGTTTCATTAAAAGCATACTATTATAATATAAATTGCTTATAGTAAGCCTTTAGGAAAAATCCTATGGTCATAAATCATTTATTAAATTCGTTTGTAATTTATAGTGAAGGAGTTCACATTTTGATGAATAAGGGTTATGTGTAATGAATGTAACAAAACACCATGTTACCGGTCCATGATTTTCATGAAATTTCACGAATATATTTCTAACATATGTGGGAAGTTTTCATGTTAAAATGATGTCTTGACAAAGACTGGAACACAGAAAATTTTGCATTCAAATTCTACCTCTTTTAAAATAAGCAGGTGAAAATTGGGGTTACATGTACATAAAAATGACTGCTGCGCCACTATCTTGATACTAACTAAGTCATTTATAGTATCAGTAAACTTACCAATGACAACTTTAATTCTGGAAAGATTTCAACATTTGCTTCATGAATCGTTGATCACTGTAGAAATGTTTAAAGTGGGGTACCTCAGCTATGCTAGTGACGTCATATTTTACGTCATAATTTGCCAATGGAATTGAATTTAGAAAAGAATACACCATTTTTATAGCAGTCATAACCAAGACAATTACTGCACATAATTTCATAAAATTCCATGCGTGGGCAAACTCCCATGTTAATTTCCCATACCCTGTAACAGGCCCTTTCAAGCTTCTAGCTCTTTCCTGTGACTGTACAGGTACGGGTTTGTGTCGAACCTGGTCGGAAACCACATTGATTGTTTTCCCACGAGGTGGCTCATGTATAGTAATACATATCTAGCCCAGCAATTATTAGGACAACCAGGATCTTTAGAATTCCTGTGTACAATGAGCTGTGTCATGAGAAAAACGGATTTTTGCCTATGCGAAAACAAAGGCACAGAATAAGCTGTGCAGTAACTTACTGCCCAACTGTTCTGCGCCTTTGTTGTTGTCGCTGCTTGGATGGTACAATTCCTCTTCTTCTTAATTCTGAAATTTCAAGCTTCTAGCCATCTTCTATAGCTACATAGCCTTTTTAGGCTGGTTTGTGTGAGACCTGGTCGGGAACCGGAAGACCGGTTTTATTGCATCGCGGCTCCAATGGTGTTTGTTACTTAAGGGGTAGAGGTTTGACTGGCAAGTTTTTATTGTAAATCCCTGGTTGGACCTAGACACAAACATTACCCCCGCAACCGAGTGTTTAAGAGCGCTGATATTTCATTACCGCACTTAACCATTCAATCATCTCACCGCTGTGTCTGGTTTCGGTTCGAGCTCCGCTCTGGCCACGTGTGAGACAAGCCAAGTTCTGCTTGCGGGTGTGTCAGGTTTTTTTTTTCGCGGTTCTCCCGTTTTCGCCCCACCTACTAATTGGCCCGTCTCATATGAGCTGAAACAATCTTGAAAGGGACGTTAAACTGAATAAAACACACACACACACACACACACACACACACACACACACAAATATATATTTAATATAGCCAACATAACACATACCTAGTACTAGCCCTTGATTATGGATAGATTTGGTCTGATTGTGGAGTACAATTCTGAAACACAATAATTTTACATGAGACTTCGGGAGTGGTCTTACCTCGCCGAGGCAGTTCTAACACAAAACCCACAATCTATGCTTTGAATCAAAAATAAGAAAAACAAGTAGCCGAAGGACAATGATCACTCACCTAAGAGCAAAAAAGTACAGTAACTGGACAATAGAAAAGTAGCTGGGGGCTTTACCATATATGAGCATGGTGGCCATCTTGGTCATGTGACCTGGATTTTCATGTACATATTGGTTTCCCCTTCCCATAAATGCTTCAAATAAAATTTGTCTTTAATTGGCAAAGTGTTTTTTGAGATGCTTAAATATTATGGCAATATACATGTACGGGGTTCATCTTTTCAGAATCATAACTATTTAGTCCAGTTTCTGGATTTTTTCATGAATTTCCATTATAAGCCTATAACAGATAGTGTTGCCCCTGGGGCGTGGCCTGTATAGATCCCAGGCGCATGATTGTCAAGATTTATAAAGAGGACCTTTACACATTGCTACATTCAAAAATGAAAGCTCTAGGCCTTGTAGTTTCCGAGAAGAAGATTTTTTTATTTTGTTCCCATTGTAAATCTATGATGGCTAATGCACCCTGGGGTGGGATCATTTTTGACCCCAGGGACACGGTTTGCAGCATGTATAAAGAGGACCACTATACATTGCTACACACAAACCTGAAAGGTCTTGACCTTGTGGTTTTGAAGGAATTTTTTATGTTTTTTCCCATGATGCCCCTTTGGCGTGGCCTGAATGGACCCCTGGGGCATTGTTGGCATGATATATAAAGAGGACCTTTATACAGTGTTACACACAAAATAGGAGAGCTCTGGGCCTTGTGGTTTAGGAGAAGACGATTATTTATGTTTTTCCCATTGAAAGCTATGGGAGCTAATGACCTCCGGGGTGGGGCCATTTTTCCCCAGGGGCATAATTGGCAGGATTTATGAAGAGGATCACTATATATTACTAATTTCCTATACAGAAAACATTAAAGATCTGGACCATGTGGTTTCGGAGAAGAAGATTTTTTTCTCATCGTAAGTGACCCTTGGGGTGGGGCCAATTATGACCCCAGGGGCATGATTGGCAGGGTTTATAAAGACGACCATTATACATTGCTTCATACGCAATATGAAAGCTCCGGGCGAAGAAGATTTTTTTTTTCATGTTTTTCACATTGTAAGTTTATGGGAGCTACTGACCCCTGGGGTGGGGCCATTTTTGACCACAGGCGCATAATTGGCAGGGTTTATAAAGAGGACCACTGAACATTGCCACAATATGTAGCTGGTGGGTTTTAGAAACACGAGAGCTGGTTTAGTTTCTCATATTTATTGGATGTAGATGTGATGAAGGCTTAACCAAGAAACCACAGGAAATAAATTAGGTCCTGCAACAAATGATACACAGTTCTTACCCTATTTGTCATAAAAATATCTAAATTCATTTATCAACATACCAAATCTAATCACATATTCCGCAACTAGCTATGATCGCAATAATTTCTATTGTTTATGTCATTTTACATGTACGCCTTTCATCAACATTTTACTCATATCAAGATAAAAATAAAAATTATGAAACTATGTAAATTTTAAAATTATCAATTATGCTAATGTGACATGACATCAGTATATTCAAGATAATTTGCATAAATTTTAATGTATTAGTCCTGTAACGAAATTGCATGCAAATAGTCAGGTCGCTTCTATCAAAGTGGCAAGAAATATTATAAACAATGAATTCGGTCTATGACACGATGAAAAATTATTACTAGAGCCAATTTATACAGGAAATATTATTTCAATCATAAATACGCTAAACTGGTGAGATAAAAACTAATTAAACTTTTGTCACGATCTAAGCGACCCATCTTGAGAGATTGATCATGGATAGGTACCTTTCTTTTTGATTCGTACAAAGCGGAATCGCTATTTGCATACAAGTTGTATTCTTTCGTAAATGTATTTGGTTATATATCCATGTTTCGTGCCCCTAAATTATGCATTTTTCCAGTATTTCATGAGAAATACCTATAAATACCGGGATTCACTCAGGCGCTTGGTCTCACTATTGTGTGCGTCTATTGGACTGCAGATTCGTTGCAGTTGCCGTCTGTTAATAAACGGGAAACCAGTCATAAAACCGGGTACCAGACTCGGGGTATAAAAAGGCAAATGCGAGCCAGCAAGCACACTCCGCAACTTGCAATCGAAGGAGCAACATCGATATTAAACAGCAGGCAATACAGATAAATAATCTCTTAAAGTTTGACTTCCTATTATTACCTCGGTAGAGTGGGAGTATTGCACTACCACTTGAAGAGTGATAATAGTAATCATTCTACAAGAGCTATATACACTGTGGCTGGATGCTGGGAGGTTCAAGTCGTATAAGTGGGCTTGGGATAGAACCTTGAGCTGGGTTTAAGACCTATCCTGGAACTAGCTGGGTTTGTAAACTAGCTAGGGTTACAACCAAAGCTAAAGAAAGCTAGGGGCAAATCATCATACATAACTTAATCTTTGATTTTTTTTTTCTATCCACCAATCATTTCCGAATCATTTATAAACCAATCACTGGACAAAGAAGTCCCAAGGAAAATTAATATATAGTAGTTCTGACCAGTTAGTCGGAACTCCGTTACATGTGAAAAAGCTTTTGGACAGAGAGTCCGTTAATGAAATCATTTTAAACTATATATTGTGTTGTAAACAAGGCCAAGTACGTTACATAATTTGGCGCCCAACGTGGGGCACCTTTATCTATTCTATAACAATAGTCTTACCCAGAAACCTACTGAGCATTCAATATGTATCGTATGGACCCAGATTTTGAAGATCTGCAACGACAGATGGAAGATTTACAAAGGCAAAACCAGATCTTGAGATTAGAAAGAGAACTTGCAGGGTTCCAGCAGGCACTTGACGAAAGCTCTGCTCGTCAGCCCATGTCCACTCCCAATGAAGTTAAATATAACATGCCCTCCGGACCAGGCAAGGTACGATTTACCATACCACCTGGTAGATCTGATGGCGAGGATAGGACCACAAAAGAAGATAATGGGTCATATTTGTCAGATGACGAGAGGCCTGATAAATATGTGACATACAGGAAGAGTAAAAAGGACACAAAGGACGTGGCTAGCAAGACCATCATGAAACCTGCAACTTTTGATGGCACTGTAGCCTGGACAGACTATAAGGCCCATTTTGAAGCATGTGCGGATCTTAACGGATGGTCAGACGAACAGAAAGGCTTGTATCTTTCTGTCTCCCTGAGAGGACAGGCACAGGGAGTATTTGGCAACCTAGGAACAGGCAGACCTAGCTACAAAGACCTTGTCACTGCTCTTGAGGAAAGGTTTGCACCACCAAACCAGACCGAGCTGTACCGTGTCCAGCTTCGTGAGCGCCGCCAGAAAGCTTCAGAAACAATGGCTGAGTTGGGACAAGATATCAGACGCCTCATAAATCTGGCGTATCCAAAAGCCCCATCTGATGTCCGGGAGACACTGGCTAAGGAACAGTTTATGGATGCTTTGGTAAACTCAGAAATGAGGCTAAAACAGGCCAGACCAGTTGATCTCAATGATGCTGTCAGACATGCAGTCGAACTAGAGGCATTTTATCGTGCCGAAAACAAACAGCTGGGGCTTGGTGCTATTCAATCAGCAACTACTTGTCCCCAGGCGGATAGTTCAGGCTGGCGAGAAGCATTTTCAACTCTTCAGGCGTCAGTTGACTCAATGACGAAGGCTATGTCAAAACTTTTGGATCAACAGCAAAATCGGCCCTACTATAGACCACAAGCTTCAAGACAGTACAGCAGACCACCTAATGGCTCGCAGAAAGGTGACAGTCAGAGGCCTAGCCAGAGGCCTAAATGTTTCATATGTCATTCAGACAAACATTTGAAAAGAGACTGTCCTCAGCGGAAAAATAATGTCCCAGAGAAAAAGGGCCAAGAACCGTCCCAGGGAAAGGCAAACGTATGCGGTAACTTTCAGGCAGGACTTTTTATTCCAGCCAAGCTAGGGGATTATCAAGTTGACTGCTTAATAGACACAGGGGCAACATTGAGCTTGGTTTCAACCAAGGTATGGGATACGATCAAGGATAGGGGGTCAATGGACTCTTTTGACAGTAACATTGTATCAGCCTCTGGGAATAAGCTGAATACACTTGGAAAAACAAGGGTATGTTTTGAAATAAACAACACTAGCTTGGCTATGGATGTAGTTATAGCAGAGATGGACGTGGATGTTATACTTGGACTTGACTTTATGATAGCTCATAATGTGAAGGTAGATGTCCAAGATATGGCTATGAACGTCAATGGGAAACTTAGTTCTCTAAAACAGGCTGGGAAGATAGGTTGTTACAGAGTGGTTGTTTCTGAACAAGTGGTGGTTCCAGAACGGTCAGAGATCATTTTGCAGGGTAAACTGCAGGGCTGGAAAGAGCCACCTGGAAAGATAGGCGTTCTTGAACCAACAGAATCTTTTCTCACATCTAACAAAGGAATGGTTGCAAGAACACTTGTGAAGGCTGAAGAACAAGTACCAGTTAGATGTGCCAATTTCTCAAATGAGCCCCAGATTTTGTATCCTGGCATGAACATAGCTGAATTCTGTCCAGTGCAAGTTGTCAGAGAAGATAAAGCTTCAAAACCAACATCACCAAGAAATCTCCCAAGCCATCTGACAGATCTTTATGAGAGATCCGCGGCAGGGATGTCTTCAGCTCAGAGAAAGCAAATAGCTAATCTTCTAAGGAAGTATGGAGACACCTTTTCATCATCTGACAGTGACCTGGGTAGGACAGGAATCATAAAACACAAAATACCAACTAGTGATGCAACACCAATTAAACAGCCGATGCGACGAGTTCCTGTCCATATGCAAGAGGAAGTCAACAAACAGTTGGACATGATGTTGGAAAATGATATCATACAACCTTCAACGAGTCCCTGGGCTAGTGGAATCGTCTTGGTTAGAAAGAAGGATGGGACCAAGAGATTTTGCATCGACTACAGGCGTTTAAATGATGTGACAACTAAGGATGCATATCCTTTACCAAGGATAGACGAATCACTGGACCAGCTAGCTGGTGCCACGTGGTTTTCTTGCCTTGATTTAAGTGCGGGATACTGGCAGGTGGAAGTTGATCCCAGGGATAAACAGAAGACAGCTTTCACAACTAGAAGAGGGTTATTTGAATATAACGTGATGCCTTTCGGACTCTGTAACGCCCCGGCGACTTTTGAACGTCTTATGGAGACGGTGCTGTCAGGACTGCACTGGCAAATATGCTTAATCTATTTGGACGATATCATTATTTATGGAAAGACATTCAACGAAATGATAAGCAATCTGGATACTGTGCTACAGAGATTTGAAAAAGCAGGACTCAAGCTAAAACCACAGAAATGTCAGCTATTCCAGAAGGAAGTAGAGTTTCTTGGACATGTCATCAATGAACATGGGGTGAATACAGATTGAATGCATTGCAGACTGGCCAATCCCTACGAGTGTCAAGGAGGTACGGTCATTTCTAGGTCTATGCAGCTATTACAGGCGTTTCATAGCTGACTATTCTCACATTGCCAAGCCACTTACACGACTGACAGAGAAAAACTTCAAATTTAATTGGATAAAGGAATGTGCTGAAGCCTTTGAAAAGTTAAAGCAGATGCTAATTACAGCTCCAATACTAGCCCATCCAGACTTTTCAAAACCCTTTATTCTGGATACAGATGCAAGTGACCATGCCATTGGTGCTGTACTGTCACAGAAAGTTGACGACAAAGAGCGAGTTGTGGCATACGCTAGCAGGACCTTAACAAAAACAGAACGCAAGTACTGTGTTACACGGAAAGAATTATTGGCCCTGGTATATTTTGTAAAATACTTCAGGCATTATCTCTATGGCTGTGAATTTACCGTTAGAACTGATCACGGATCACTACGTTGGCTGATGAACTTCAAGAACCCCGAAGGTCAAGTTGCCCGTTGGTTGGAAGTTCTCTCTGCATACCAGTTCAAAGTGGAACACAGACCAGGAAGATTACATGGGAATGCAGATGGTTTAAGCAGGAAGCCAGCCAGTCAGTGCGACAATGGGAATACTACAGAAGTGGCACATAACAAAGATGAAGATAAAATGTGCTTCCAGATGAGCATTACAGAGAATGTAGATGATGATAGAGATCTAATAAAGCTACAGCAAGAGGATGAAGATCTGGCTATGGTTAGAATTTGGGTTGAGAACAAAGAAAGACCATCCTCGAAGGATATTGCATCTGGGAGCTATGTGATAAAGTCCCTCTGGAATCAGTTGCCTAGGCTAGAGATACAGAATGGACTATTATTGAGGAAGCTGGACAACTTTGAGGATGATAGTGTTAGCTACCAGGCTATTGTTCCAAGGAATTCTAGGAGGGATGTCCTGAAGCATAGCCATGACATGAGAACAGCTGGTCATCTGGGAGGCAAAAAGACCTTGAGCAGGGTGAGACAGATGTTTTACTGGCCAGGACTTCAATCTGATGTGAGAAGCTATGTAGCAGGATGCGAGGCATGCACAAAGAGGAAAGAACCAAATCCAACAAAAAGGGCTCCTATGCAGATAGTAAGAAGTGGTTACCCGATGGAAAGACTGGCAATAGACATATTGGGTGAGTTGCCATTAACTCACAATGGCAATAAGTATATCTTGGTAATCTCAGACTATTTTACTAAGTGGACAGAGGCCCTACCTATGCCAAACATGGAAGCCAGCACAGTGGCCAAAACGCTTGTAGAAAATGTGCTATGTAGGTTTGGGATCCCACAAAAGATTCATTCAGATCAGGGTCGCCAATTTGAGAGCAACCTCTTTCAGGAAATGTGTAACATCCTAGGGATAGAAAAAACGCGTACAACACCCTACCATCCAGAAAGTGATGGTATGGTTGAACGTTTCAATAGGACTCTTGCCACAATGTTAAGTGCATTTGTAAGTAACAATCATAAAGACTGGGATGAGCATTTGCCCTATGTGATGATGGCATATCGTAGTGCAGAGCACGAAACTACTGGAATGACTCCTAACATGTTAATGTTCGGAAGAGAGGTTTCGACACCCCTAGACTTGATGTTCGAAATGCCATCAATAATTAAGACCATTCCAAATAATCAGTGGGTATGGGAACTTCAGGATCGCATTGAAACAGCTCATGCAACAGTAAGGAAACATATTCAGCAGTCCATGCGCAGACAAAAGCAATTACATGACTCGCGAATCGCGTATGAAAAATTTAAAGTAGGAGACCAAGTGTTTGTGTATTTCCCGGTTAGAACAATAGGTACATCCTCAAAATTTCCTTCATACTGGAGGGGTCCATACCATATCACTGGGGTTCTGTCCGATGTACTCTATAAGGTTAACTGTGGGAGGAATGGGTCAGATCAGTCTATTCACTGCAATAGAATACGAGCACGTAAGAGTCAATTCTTAAGAGGTGAGCCCATGGCAGAAAGTATAGAACCATGCAATGAACCAAGCATGAATGAAGGTCAAGCCGGTCCGAGTGTAATAGATGATCATGCACTTTCCCCAATAAAGGATAATGAGACAGAGATAGATTTGGCAGAAAACGAAGGTGAAGAGCTAGGTATTGGTTTAAGAAGAAAACGTAAAAAGCCTGTATGGGCTAAAGATTATGTTTTCTGTTTCAGGAATAACATGACGAAAACAAAGATCACACCCAGGGCTAAGGAACCATCTAACAGAAGGCCACTGAATGTATCCATCCCAGCACCTAGGCACATATGTCCTGTGTGTAAAGAATTCATTGGAAAAGAGGACTTTGAGAAACATTTGATTGAGTGTTATAAGGGTAGACCCCAATGCTCAATTTGTGGACAGACCTTCAAACTTAGGTCCTATTTAAACAAACATGAACAGAGTGTTCACAAGCTGAATCTGAACAAGGGAACTGCAACAAGTACCAGTTCTGCTCAGGAGAAAGGGAAGGGAAAAGAGATAGAGAGAACTGACTCTGAAGATGACTCTGACTGGCAGAATGAACCAGATGTTTCGGTTGGAGGCTCTGAATCCGACAGAGAAGAGGATGATAAAAAGATGACCAGCAAAGAATCAGCTAAGGAGGATCTCTTGATGGGAAGGATGTTCAGGAAAGCTACTACACCGGCTGTACCAGTTACTCCCAAGAAGAGGAGAGTTGAAGAAAAGACAGAAAATGATGACAAAACAAGGAAGGTTGAAGTCTTGTCAGTAAAGGCGACTGAAGCCGAACTGAAAAGTTTGGCAGAAGTCAAGGTGACGTGTGTACTGGTAAAGAGGGAGGGTTCATCTGAAACCACAACAAAGGTTATGGAGAATGGAGAAGAAATCTATTATGATAAGGTTGTGAGAAAGAAGCAGAAAGTCGATCATGTGAATGTTGATGTGGGGTCTATTATCCCTGAAGGGACTGTACATACCAGTGACATAAAGTTACAACTGAGAGGCCAAGGAGATGTGGAGCTTATGCTCAGTTATCATCCTAAGGGATTTGATGACCAAAAATAAATATATTAAGTAATTCAGTGATGCCAGCAAGGCAACTGGCTTTGTTTATTTTTGTTTAAGCAAACATAATTTGTTTATATGTTTGCTAAGAGAAGCAGCGGTTACTGCCACTTCATGATATCTTGACAATAATAAAGATAGGATCAGGCTCAGGTTAAGTCAAACAGACATTTTTATAAATCTACAAATTTATGCAAATTTAAAAAATATATATATATATCTGTGTGTGTTATGATTTATTTTGTTTTCTTTTATTTTGTTTTCTATGGGTTAAAGGTGATCATGCGGGACGCATGAACCCAAAGGGGTGGGTAATGTAACGAAATTGCATGCAAATAGTCAGGTCGCTTCTATCAAAATGGCAAGAAATATTATAAACAATGAATTCGGTCTATGACACGATGAAAAATTATTACTAGAGCCAATTTATACAGGAAATATTATTTCAATCATAAATACGCTAAACTGGTGAGATAAAAACTAATTAAACTTTTGTCACGATCTAAGCGACCCATCTTGAGAGATTGATCATGGATAGGTACCTTTCTTTTTGATTCGTACAAAGCGGAATCGCTATTTGCATACAAGTTGTGTTCTTTCGTAAATGTATTTGGTTATATATCCATGTTTCGTGCCCCTAAATTATGCATTTTTCCAGTATTTCATGAGAAATACCTATAAATACCGGGATTCACTCAGGCGCTTGGTCTCACTATTGTGTGCGTCTATTGGACTGCAGATTCGTTGCAGTTGCCGTCTGTTAATAAACGGGAAACCAGTCATAAAACCGGGTACCAGACTCGGGGTATAAAAAGGCAAATGCGAGCCAGCAAGCACACTCCGCATCTTGCAATCGAAGGAGCAACATCGATATTAAACAGCAGGCAATACAGATAAATAATCTCTTAAAGTTTGACTTCCTATTATTACCTCGGTAGAGTGGGAGTATTGCACTACCACTTGAAGAGTGATAATAGTAATCATTCTACAAGAGCTATATACACTGTGGCTGGATGCTGGGAGGTTCAAGCCGTATAAGTGGGCTTGGGATAGAACCTTGAGCTGGGTTTAAGACCTATCCTGGAACTAGCTGGGTTTGTAAACTAGCTAGGGTTACAACCAAAGCTAAAGAAAGCTAGGGGCAAATCATCATACATAACTTAATCTTTGATTTTTTTTTTCTATCCACCAATCATTTCCGAATCATTTATAAACCAATCACTGGACAAAGAAGTCCCAAGGAAAATTAATATATAGTAGTTCTGACCAGTTAGTCGGAACTCCGTTACATGTGAAAAAGCTTTTGGACAGAGAGTCCGTTAATGAAATCATTTTAAACTATATATTGTGTTGTAAACAAGGCCAAGTACGTTACAGTCCTTATAATTTAAATCCATAGTTGTTAAGCAACCAATTCAATTGTCATGTGATAAAACACATAATTTGATATGAAATGCACATTTATTAGTATCTATGGCTTTTGCATATTAGATTGAATTAAACCTTATGACAAAATGAAATAATGACTGCACAAAAATGCCACAATTGTGAGCCCCCCTCCCCCCAGGTTGGGTCTTTGCTCCCTGCTCACTGAAAGAAACAAGAGTTGTCGCAGGACAGCGTAGCTCGCCTGACTTGTGCTTTGCCACTACATCTGTTAAAATCTATGACCCATGACCTTGACCTCAAGGTCACTCAGGTGGGTCATGATGGTACAACATAAAACTTCAGACCAATGCAAAGTATCAACTTGATCAATCTACATGTTCAAGAGATATAGACTTATAAAAACATTAACCAAAACTTAAACACAAAACTTCCAAGTCCGTAACCCTGACCTCAAGGTCATCCAGGTGAGTTGTGATGTACAGCATAAAACCTGAGACCAATATCTATCAACATGCAAGTATCAACTTTATCCATCAACATGTTCAAGAGATTTAGACTTTAACCAAAAAATTTAACACAAAATTTCTAAGTCTGTGACCTTGACCTCAAGGTCACCCAGGGTAGGTCATGATGGTACTGCATAAAACTTCAGACCAATATATACCAACATGCAAAGTATCAACTCGATCAATCAACATGGTCAAGAAATATAGACTTACAAAAGCTTAATCACAAAATTTCTAAGTCTGTGACCTTGACCTCAAGGTCACCCAGGGTGGGTCATGATGGTACTGCGTAAAACTTCAGACCAATATCTAGCAACATGCAAAGTATCAACTCAATCCATCAATATGGTCAAGAGATATAGACTTACAAAAACTTTAACCAAAAAAAACTTTAACCAAAAACTTAAACACAAAATTTCTAAGTCCGTGACCTTGACCTCAAGGTCACCCAGGGTGGGTCATGATGGTACTGCGTAAAACTTCAGACCAATATCTAGCAACATGCAAAGTATCAACTTGATCCATCAACATGGTCAAGAGATATAGACTTATAAAAAACTTTAACCGAAAGTGTGACGCGGACGCGGACGTACACGTAAACGTAAACGTAAACGGGGACGACCGAGGTGACTACAATAGCTCTATGCACTTCGTGCAGGCGAGCTAAAAATGACCCTTCTCCCCAGCTCCCTTCTATCTATCCTATAAATGTTTTTCCTCAGCCCCCTGCTCCCTGCTCCCTAAAACTGTAAAACCCCAAAAAGTTATGCTTTCTCCCCAAACCCTGAAAATAAATGACCCTGCTCCCCAAATCCCTGAAAATAAATAGCCCTTCTCCCTGAACCCCCAAAATCCCTGGGAGGGCCTCAATTGCGATATCACTTCAAACGAAATAACTGTCAAATGAGAGAAAAAAATACCTTTCTTTCGTCGGCCACAATGGCCTCCTTGTCAGAGGTTCTGTAATATTCAGATATGACATGGTTGTTGTTTAACTTCACTTCCTTCCTTTTACTTCCTTTCAAACTGACAATACCACACCAGGTGAATAGACACTCAGTGCATCACGTGCAAGTTACGTTACCTTGATTTGAGCCACCCCATGAGAAAACCAGCAATGTTGTTTCCGATCAGGTCTGACATATACCGAGCTTAACAAGCACATGCAGCCCCTTTCACTCGAGTTTGCCGTTTGAGCATTTGCGTCACACAAGAAGACCATGTGTTCCGAAGATCTGAGTTTCTTTTCATGTTGTCCTCAAAGAAATCTGGATTGATTGATCTGCTGATTTGAGTGACAGCTTCCTACTAAATGACCTTTAAAAACGGCAAACTCGAGTGAAAATTTTTAACTTAGTATGTGGAATTTTTGCCATGTAGATACCGATCAGGTAACTGCTTTAATTGATAAAATTCTGCTTTTGTCTCTATCATGTTACAAATGTATGTTCTAAATAATTATGCATTGTATAGTCTGATTTTTTTTTTTTTTTTTTTTTTTTCAATGTCCAGGGCGGAGCCTGTAAATTTTTGAGTTAACCATTACATTTAAAATAGGTAGTTCTCACTTGGACTGTTACTTTGACCCACTTGTTATTGTTGAACCAATCAGTGTCAAAATTTAACCTCATGCACCGAAAATGATGGGTAAACACATACTGTTACAGAAAAATATTCTTTACTACATGACTGTATTTATGTATGACCATATTGAAAATTCCCTTAGTAAACATTCTTGTTGTATGACAAAGATCTGTTTTTCTTTTTCAAGTTTAAAACTTTAATTCTGATACAAATAAATATCAAAGATGCAGGCTTACATTTACAGAAAAAAAAAAAAAAAAAAAATACGGTAATAAACGGTCAAGTAAGCTGCAGCGAAACTTTTTGTCACCTATTGTTTTTGTTTAATTATCTTTTCTATCCCTCCTATAAACCGAGTTACAGACAAAAGTTCTCTGTCATCATTAAAGAGGAAAATTTTCGTCGACAACGTTTTATTTTTTGTTGTTGTTGTTGTTGTTGTTTTGTATGACTGTGAGCGCATTAGAAAACAATGATGAATGTCGCAAACATGTTTTTTCGATGCCGCCTGTGACCCAAGTTCTGAACAAACATTCCCTGTCACTAGCATGAAAAGTGGATTTTTGTGGCCGATGTTTTAGCTCACCGAGCTTATAGGATCAAGGTACTTGAGCCGGCGTCCCTGCAGCCGTTTGTGAATGCATCCGTTTACTTTCAAATATGACTATCTCCAAGACCATGCCAAATACCGAAGAACTAACTAAATGTTATGAACCACTGCAGAAGCTGAGGGTGAGGTTACGGCCGTGTAAAATCGATTTAAACCCGCCAGTAACTTTGTGTTACTGATCGTTCCAAGTCGATACTTCTGTGGTGGTTCTTTTTGTTTTATGTCTTGGTGTTTAAAATATTTTTGTGCTGTTGGTGCCTTATGTATGTTTGCATATTTTTAGTTAAGTTAAGGTAACTGAGTGGCCACCTATTGGGGAAATAGCTGCTCATTCGGCTTACGAAATGTTTTCATGGTATAAGTACCTGATTGTTAGTTTGGTTTTTTCCCACCTTGGTTTTTGGAGTGGGAGTCTTTTTCTGATTGCGCCTTTTCCTGATCTTTGCCTACTTGTACATTTTTAAAAACGTCTAAAACCTATAAAAGCATGTTTAAGCATGTTAAAATATGACTGACATAATGGTCGTATCTGTCCAAAGCCAGTGTGGACATAGGTTACCTGAGTGATTATCGGGGCCATTCGCGCAATTGATACCTCGATTTCACTCGCAATTCAAACAACGTCACGGTATGATTTTCGCGCAAATGATATACGGCCGAAATTGCTGCTTACTTACCGAGCTGACCTTGTAGGAAAAATAAGTAAAATCAGCTGGTTCTCTAAATCGCTTTATTTTTTTCGAATGGTACTTTATTGACCTTCTACTGCGGTCATGTACCATCAGTAAAGCAAAGAGTTGTTGACAAAGATTGAGGCATTGGCTAACTTGATAGAAATATTTGAGTGTATCTGTATGGGCTGTATGGTCATATTTAAGAAACAAAATGTTAATGTTTTTGTGTGTCTACCATACACTTCACCTATTTTGAAATCATTCAGGTGAAACACGGATATAGCACAAAGGCAACAAGCACAGTCACCTTTATCTCATTGTCATATACATTCCCTTTCTCAACAATGAAATCATCATTCAACAATGAAATCATCATCAGAGCTTAGCTAAGCCCTTCCCTGCACATTGAAAAAAAATCTGTAAAGAATTTTGAAATAAAATGTGCTTTAACCAAGCAATTACGTTTTTATCAGAAAAGGTGGCATCATTACCTAAAGATTAATGCTGAATGGATTTTAAGAACACCTTGCACCTGGGACACGGTTTCAGTTATAAAATAGAATAAAATATTTATCTGATTTTCAAACAAACGGCAAACTCGAGTGAACAAATTTGATTGATCTAAATGCTCAAACGGCAAACTCGAGTGAAAGGGGCTGTAAGATGGCTAGAAGCTGGAAATTTCGGACTTCAGAAGAAGATGAAGTGTACTATCACTGAAGCGAAAACGAAGGCTACCGCGAAGCTGATCTGTGTCTTTGTTTTCGCTTATGCAAATTGTTGGTTTTCTCATGTGGCGGCTCATTTCGAGATTCACGTGGTTATAGACATTTCTTGCCCAACCTGAGATGTACTCAGCGATGTAAATAGAATCAGGGATTATCTCAAGATATCTCATTGCATCGACGCACTTTCAGAACACTTTCGTTTATCCAATTATTCATTTGTAAATTAATTAAATGTTCGTTCGTTTTTTACGACAACGGCGTACGGCCAAGATAATGTCGGAACTGTCAGATATTTTTACCCTGAAACCTAGGCGCTCTCACGGCGTTCTAGAAAAAATGCAGAACGCCGAGGTGAGCACGGTACGACCACCACCAACGCTGAAGCATTGCGGTGGCATTGCCAGCAAACGACGTGGGGAAATCCTAGAACGCCAAGGGTCAACGTTTCGTTTGGACATGCTCATAACAAATGCCGTCGTTTAGCGTTATATTAAGGGCGCCGTATGAACGCCGTGGCAACACAGTGAGAACTTTTATCAACGCGCCAAGAGCTCCGTGGGCGCACAGTGAGATCGTAGTGCAAACGCCGTGGGAGCCAATGGCGTTTGTACGTCCTTCACGCCTGATCTCACTGCGTCTACACAGCGCCCATTCGCCGCTTTCACGGCGTGTCATTTACCTAACTGCTATCCTGTGGCGTTTGCAAGGCACGGTCACGGCGTTATCGAGGCGCTGTCACGGCGTTTATTGTGCTCGCGTGGAGCTTTTGCCGCGTCAAATGGCGTTTTTCTGAAGAAAAAAAATAGTTGAAAACAAAACAAACAAAAAAAAAATAATAATAATAATAATAAAATAATAAAAAAATAATAAGATAAAATAAAACAGGAAAATTTCAAACATAACAAAAGCAAACAAAACACTATTTAAATCAGATGCACATACAAGGATTGCTTTCAAAATGAATATCGAACAACAAGCTGGTTTATTACTTTTATACGAAGGGTGTTCAAAAAGTTCGCGGAAAAGTCCCATCATGTCCTTTTTTGTTAACAAGCTTAATGGTCCATGAGCTATTTAAGATGTCGGTACCACCTGACCTGAACAGACCCCCGCACTTTTTGACAATTTTGGCATGTATAGAATTAGATGAAATCGGGGGGACCTTTCTAGGTGGTAGCTTTATGGTTTAAATCTTCGAGTTTATTCTAGTATACCCCCTTGGTTTGTCTGTGTTTTTCTCTTATATCTTAAGTTTTCTTCAATTTTCGGAACAAGATAGTCAGCTTGTTCATATGTCTTATTATATGACATGGCTATCAATTATTGTCATATCAATCATTTGATACCAATTTTACCAATGTAGCTCTCTAGGACTTTTGGCTGCTGAGATATAAACGTTTCTGTTGGTATACTCCCTCTATTTTTCTGTCATTTTTATCTACCCCCATTCCACTGGGCGGCGTTTCCACTACGTTTCCAAATATGGGCATAAAATACCATGAAACGTAGAGAGAGAGCCAGAAGCGTAGTCGAAACGCCTTGATCGTAGTAGAAACGTACTGGTTGCACCTTGAACGCCACCCAAATTTGAAAGTTTTGACCCTGCTCAAAAATTTAAAACTTAAACGTAGAGAAAACGCCGTGGACTCGAAACACAGTGGAAGCGTAGTAAAGGCGTAGTAAGAACGGCATTAGCGTAGCAGTATCGTAGCCGTAGCGTGCATAACGTAGAAGAAGCGTAGCAGCATCGCAGTAAAAGCGTAGCAATATTTGTCCGCGATTCCAGTACGCTACCTCTACGCTATGTACGTCCTTGCCACGCTTCTCACGCTTTCACTACGATTCCACCAAATTACCAATGTCAACCAACGCGCTTCTTCTACGCTTCCAGTACGTTCTTGGCGTTTTGACTACGCTTCCACTACGCTCTTGGCGTCTTGACTGCGTTACCACTACGCTTCTACTACGCTCTTGGCGTTTGAGCTACGTTCATGGCGATTTACTGCACGCACGTGCCAACTAGGGTCACCTGTTTTAGCATTGTCTTCATTGTTAAATGTTAATTTAAGCAATCCACATCAAAGAAAATGCCATCTCGAAAGGGAAGAAAAGCAAACGCTACTAGTACTGCCATCCAGCCTCCGACAATTGAACCATACTGGCAAAGATCTTGACTTGTTGAGTTTTCATGGACAAAACGCAACAGAAACGCAGTGTCTGAGCTCCAAACGTACAAAAGGACGCAGCAGGAACGTAGTAAGCGTAGGCAAAGCGTAGTCAAAGCATAGACAGAAATCCCTCGACGGCGTGGAAGCGTAGCTGATGCGGCTTGGGGATTCCTAAAGCGCCGTAGAAGCGCTGTAGTAGCGCGACAAGAACGTCGCTAGCGCAGCGAGAACGTAGTCGAAGCGTACTAGAAGCCCAGTAGTATCCATTTGCAACATCCTTGCCGAGTACTCCAGTAGTATCCACTTGCAACATCCTTGCCGAGTACGTCGTTGCTGGGTACGGTTTAATATCATTGCCCAGTACGGTAAAAGCTATTTTAAGCTAATTATAAATAGAATCGTTAAAAAGCTATTTATAAATAAAATCGTTTAGATATATTGACAGTGTAACTTACATAATGAGTACCTTTGATGGTCCAAGTCCGGGACTTATGACCACGCCAGTCCGGCTATTTTCTTTCGTGAAGCCATTGTTCATGGAAATATTTCTACGTAGTAGATTTTCATTTATTTTTTCTGTCAGTAGTATTGTTGTTTAACAACCCTGTCAACAGTTTTTGTCATGTCGGGACAGAACCACCGCTTCCTGGGTATTCACCTATGGTGAAAGAAATGTGCACAGAGCACCGGTTGGTCCCAGGAGGCTAGCCAGAGAACAGTGCGACTACATGTATCTTACATGGCATAGATGTTGTCCGTGTACGTCTTAAAAGTACCAGTGTAACGTGACAAAAAACAGTTTTCTTACATCGCTGTCAATTATAATCCTGAACATCGGCGTACAAAAGTATGTACGAATAGACAAGAAATGAGCCGCCTCGTGGGAAAACCAACAATGTGGTTTCCGAACAGGTCCTACACAAACCGACCTGTACACGCACAGAAAAGAGCTATAAGCTTGAAATTTCGGATTTAAGTAGAAGAGGAATTGTACTGTCCGAGTAGCGAAACCAAAGGCGCTGATCAGCTTCGCAGTTACCACGAAGCTGATCTGCGTCTTTGTTTTCGCCTATGCAGATTGTTGGTTTTCCCACGAGGCGGCTCAAATGTCACGAGGTAACCTGTTTTTTTCCGTCAGCATTTGTGTGATCGCTAAGCCGATAAGCGCACATGAATAGGGGAGACTTGGGATGAATGAATCACGGGTTGAATGAACCAGGGGCGATAACTTTGATAATTCAACTGCCGCCTGCAATTTTAAATGCGCATTTTGCATATCTACGTTTCAATAGGGTTGTCATAAGTCGTGCCAATAGCTGTGTTTATATATTGCAGAAAAACTGTTTTCAAGGAGCCGAAGTAATTTTTCATCACAAAACAAGTTCTTATTTTTTGGAATGGAATATGTTTCAAAATGTTAATCTCTTCAACAGTGTCCCAAAGAAATAGTTTTCTCTTAATACAAATTGAGTTTTCACGAGAATATGGCATGTTGTCGAAATAAACATTCGGGTTATATCATATTCAGGGGTCTGTGATGGGTCGGGGTTGAATGCACCACCCCGATTAACCACTAGTTAACAAAGCACGCGTACATAAGTGTGTTTCTAAATAAATAAGCAACTTAAAGTGTGTTCTGTCACCTCTAGAAAAGCAGTTGGTTCCCTTTGAGCCGACAAAATGTCCTTTTTATGGAGAAGGGTCTACTTGCAACATCATTGCTGAGTACGTCCGTACCCAGTACGTTTTTATATCTCTGCCCAGTACGTTATAAGAGTTATCGTTATTTCTTTAAAAAGCTATTTTAAGCTATTTATAAATAGACTTATATAATGTTTTTAACATATTATGACAATTAGTCCTTTTTGTGGTCCAATTCATAATAAGAGTAATTCATAATAAGAATATTTTTATAGCTTAATTTTATTTGATGACGTTCATGGGTAACATTCACGGTCTATATATAATATTAAATCTACATGTAGTCTTCGACTTTAAACCCACCTGAATATAATAAAATTTGAAATTGAACGGTATATAAATTACGTGTTGTAAATTTTCAAAAGCGATTTTACATTAGTCCGGCAGATTAATTTATACATATATAACAGTCAGATAGTTTTTGTTTATTTACGTCCCAGTAAACGATGTTTCAGTCATTGTCCTGGCGGGCGAAAGCTAATCTAGTTGTTAGATTTGGGCATGAAAGGGCACGTACATGCGACCTATTTCCTACCGAATTTCTTTCTGATTGCATCATTTTTTTTATAACCTCTCTATTATCATGATTCCAGAAACATGATCCCTGAACAACAATTTAATTAAAATGCCTTTACGAATGCAAAACTAACACTTATGATGGATATAAGTGTTCTTGTGATCATAAAAGTGTTCTTGTGATCATAAAAGTTCAATCGACGTTTTGGATTTACCCCCCCCCCCCCCCCCCACTCGAACCCACACCAGGGCGGGCCCCGTGGCCGAGCGGTTAAGAGCGCTGTTTCTTAATCATTCGATCACCTCACCGCTGTAAATGGTGTGGGTTCGAGTCCCGATCTGGCCACATGTGAGACAAGCCAAGTTCTGCTTGCGGGTGTGCCAGGGACGTGAAAGGGACGTAAAACTGAATTAAAAAAAAAAAAAAAAAAAAAAAAACACACACACACACACACAACAGAGACAGAGATGACATGATCGAGTTATTAAGAAACAGCGCTCTTAATCGCTCGGCCACTGGAGCCGTCATTGTATGTATCGAGTCAACAATTGTTAGCTTTCTGAGCCGAAGGCTCACTAAGTGAGATGGTCATGCTCCGGCGTCCGTCCGGCATCCGTCCGTCCACATTTTCAAAGATCTTCTCCTCTCAAACCGCTTAGCCAATCAAAACCAAACTTCATGTGAAGCATCCCTAGGAAGGGGGAACCAATATTTATATAAATTGTCCAGGTCACATGACCAAGATGGCCGCCATGGCTATAAATCGCAAAAACCTTAAAAATATTCTTCTCCAGAACCAGAAGGCCTATGATTTTGAAACCTGGCATGAAGCATCAGGGAGAGGAGCTCTACAAAGTTTATATAAATCATGACCTTGGGATGACCTTGACCTATTTTACAACAAGGTCAACATAGGTCGCCCATGTATTTGAATGGGGAAAATTGTCAAAATGTCATTTGAAGGGGAAAACTTGAAGGGAAAGGGTAAATGGACTGAACATTTATGATTCTGAAAAAATGCACCTCAGGGGCTGGTCTACCCCCACTCCGGGGCAATATACATGTATATTACCATAATATTCAAAGATCTTCTCTGAAACTACTTGGTCAATCAAAGCCAAACTTCATGTGGAGTATCCTAAGGAAGTTGGAACAAAAGTTTATATAAATGGTCCAGATCACATGACCAAGATGGCCGCCATGGCTATAAATAGAAAAAAATATCTTTCTCCAGAACAATAAGGTCTATGATTTTGAAACTTGGCATGAAGCACCAGGGAAAGGAGCTCTACATAGTTTATATAAATCATGACCCAGGAATGACCTTGACATATTTTACGTCAAGGTCAACATAGGTGGCCCATGCATTTGAAGGGGAAATTTGTCAAAAAGTCATTTGAAGAGAAAAACATTAAGGAAATGGGCAAATGGACTGAAGATATATGATTCTTAAGGGCCGGTCTGCCCCCACCCTGGGGCAATATAAATGAATATCACCATAATATTCAAAGATCTTCTTCTCTGAAACCGCTTGGCCAATCAAAGCCCGGCAAATTTGATATGAAGCACATGTAGGAAGGAGAAATCAATGTGTACATAAATAATCCAGGTCACATGACCAAGATGGCCGCCATGTCCATATATGGTAAAAATCATTCTAAAATCTTTTTCTATGGAACGGGTGGACCAATTTCAACAAAACTAGGCATGTAGCATTGTAGACTAGAGTACTATATGCGTGCATAAAATTATGACCCTGTGATGACCTTGACCTATTTTACGACAAGGTCAATATAGTTCGTCCATGACGATACTAGTCAAACAGGTTTATTGGTATATATCCCTGATCTCAGGTGATCGTTTACAGGACCATTGGTCCTCTAGTACAGGTTTTCAGCTATGTCTGGACAAAGCCAGCGCTTTCGCTTTTTGAGTATTAACCATTACTGTTGTGAGTTAATGTTGTCTTGCTCAAGGACACGGCCCGGAAACCCCTAGTGGGAATCAAACCCAATACCTCTCGATTCGGAGGCCGGTGCTCTACCACAAGGCTATCGTGCTCCATAAAATTCTTATAAACAGCCAAGAAACAGGCATGTTTATGAAAGTTTTTTTTTACGATATATTCGTTGATCGAGATACATTAGAAAAAAAGAAAGATTATTTCTCAATCCAGGTATCACAAGCGCGGAAATGTTTCCAAACGCGGATGTGAACCAGTACATCGCGGAAATACACAAGGTACGAAAACATGCGGCTATAGCATTTAAGTGCTGGTTCAGATAAATAAATGTTTAATTATTATAAAACACGTATTATATTACAAGTTTCAACAATAAAACGCTTTGCAATTTAATATGCATGGTTGCCATAGCAACAAACCGAACACCACTGGAGGAAAAATCTAAGATTTCCTTGTTTCAGTGGTTTTCAGATACCTTTATGTCAGAAGCTCTGCGTATCTCGGACGGTCTTACGCATGACGAATAAGTTCTACATGCGTTAAATACGCTTTGAACGCTTTCGACGTCTTTGTATGGTCCTCGCCCATTTGTGGCCTAAATAAATAGAAGGGCTGCTTGTGCCTCCAGGCAAAGCTTCTACGCTACCGACTGACCGTCTGATCATGTCTGAGACTGCCCAGGGAAAGTGGTCAAAGTCAATCATCCATACAAAGTATATATGGGTCATTATCAAAAAATGGAGCAATCCAGAAAACTGTAAGGTAAAACGAAAAAAAAATCGTTGTCCAGTTTTTCTTTTTTAATGAGATAGTTTTATTAGCAATAGCATTTAGAATATAGAAATAAAATATGCCGAGTTTAACTGAACAAATTGTGCACCAGCATTAATCAATTGTATGGTACCCTTGAAAAAATATCAGTGCTGTCACGAACAAATTTTCTTGCGTACAACGCTTATTTGATAAGATTTTCCAAATCTGTAAGTGGGGGTATATATAACTTGTCACAAACCTTAAATACTTTCAATGAATTAACGAGGGAGAGAGCTTCAATGAAAATGTACATACTGTGATTTGTTCTGTTTCTGAAGCGCTTTTTTCTGTAGACATAATCTTGAAGGATTAAACCAAAATTAAGTTCTTCAAAACGTTTACTATTTTAGTATAGTATCATTACATACCAAAAGCAACTACTTTTATATGATGCGTTTTGAGTATTTTAAATAATTATGACCGTGACAGCACTGATATCGTGACAGCACTGATGCTGTCGTGACAGCACTGTTAATTATCCGATCTCGCCTTTTTTATTCCAGTGTGTGCGGAGTTGATTAACTGATTAATTTCTGACAATTAACCGATGAGCTTACGGACAGTGACTGCCTTACGGTCGCAACCAACGAAGCCTCGGCTAATGCTCGAACCAGGGACACCTTTGGGAAGATAACACAACCCGTTCGGTACACGCAAACCAAACGCGGTGTAACACGACAAGCGCAATTAACGCTATTCAGCTTAACACTTTAAGCAGCTGCAGCATGAGAAAATGTTTTTTGGGGCTTTCGACCAGGTCTGAAACAACCAGGATTGTTCATGACAAAAGAGTGCAATTAATTTGGGACCCTATCACGGGTTTTCTGTGTAGAAGGGCCATTAATAATAACACTAATAATCTCTATATTTATAGAGGATAACGTATTTAGCACAACGGCCAGTCTTCCATACGGTCCTCTAGTGAATACAGACATTGATTATTTTCGGACCTCTTTTGTTATTATTCGGACATTTTCATATTAGACATGCGATGTTAGTGATGCTATATTTTGTTTTGGGAGAAGAGAAGCCAGTGCTTGCCTAATAATGCTGAGCGCCAAGCAAGGTAGCCACTGGTACCATTTTTAAAGTCTTTGGCATGACCCGGCCCGGGATCGAACCCACGACCTCCCGCTCCCGAAGCGGACCATGTGCAGAAATGAAGATCAGGGGAATTAATCTGCTATAAGCAGCTTGACCATCGGTTTTCCAATACCAGCGGGAGTTAGCGAGCCTAATACCTGTTATGACATTCAAGATAGAAACTATCGCCTAGGTAATATGCCCTTAGGCATAGAATGCGCCGAGTTTGTCTATTTCTAAGGTTTAGATCTATCTACCTGTAGAAAGGTACAAGTTGGAGATTTGTTCCGTTTTCTGAATTTTATTTTGAAATATGACTTTTGGATATCTTCATTGACAAATATTTTATTTTGAAATGAATCAACTTTACGTTCAACATCATGGTTATATTGATCTCGTAAACTTTTAAAAGTGAAAAAAAAAAGTAAAAACAAAATAAAAGTCATAATAATAATAATGATAATAATAATAACCAAAAAGCGCTTCTGCACATACTGATCATCGGTCTCTTAAACTTTTCTATTTGAACATACATGTAAGTCATACATGCAACTCATGTAGCAAAACGATTCATTATTCACTGCTTCCAAAAGATGTAAATATTAAAATTTTATCGAAACCATTTTATCTTATATATGTTTCATCTCTTTCGCGCATTCTGATCAATATCACAGATTCGCTGCGTTGTCAGCAGTCTTGAAGAAATATGCGGTGTTTCTGAATATGCGAAATAAAAATGCCACAATCAGATAAACTGTTTGTGTTTAGCTAATTGATTTCGTGCATTCTGATCAATATCACGTGCTAATACCGGAATTGTTCCAAGACCCGAAAATAGACTTTCTTGCGCCGCGACCCATTTTATGGTGTCAAATTCATGAAATAGCCGCTGCATCAGAAAACCAGCCTTTTGCGTATTCGAAAACAAAGACACAGATCAGCTGTGCAATACTGCACAACTGATCTGCGCCTTTGTTTTCGCTACACGGTTAGCACCATTCATCTCCTTTCTAAATCCGAAATTACAAGCTTCTAGTCATCTACCGTGTTTGTACTGCCCAGTTTGTGTCGTACCCGTTCGGAAACCACATTGTAAGTTTTCTCGTGATGAGACTCAAATACTATTTTTACAGTCAAACTTCACACCCCAAGGCTACGAAGAGAAGCATGCGTGACCGTAAAAAGGAAAAATGAAGAACAGTCATATTCGGCAAAATGTTATGTCAAGTCAAGATATTAAATTGATATACATGGTCAGCCGAAAGGACAGAAAAATAAATACATACAAAGTGATTTGCCGCCCGGAATGATTCTCCATTTTTATTTCCCGGAAAACGAGATACCTAGGCTGATCCGAGTGACAGTTCCCCATATGGGGGCAAAGGGCAGTTTTGCCAGACAGTGGCTGTTTCATAACGAAAATTTCAATGCTGTAAAAACAAACATGAATGATGGAATTAAGCTAAAATTGACAATTTTAATTGATTGACACCTTAATCACTGCGAGGGTCAAAACAGAGGGACATGATACAGGAGAAAGACGACACATTGAGAACAAATATTGAGGGTCGCATTTATGTGCATCTTTCTTTGGGTCATACTTGTATTTAATTCATTGCCTTTAATGTCGGGTACACATACTAAAAATATATATATGTAATTTTAAATAAATAAATAAATGAAAATAATAAATAAATCGCAAACCAAACGCGGTGTAACACGACAAGCGCAATTAACGCTATTCAGCTTAACACTTTAAGCAGCTGCAGCATGAGAAAATGTTTTTTGGGGCTTTCGACCAGGTCTGAAACAACCAGGATTGTTCATGACAAAAGAGTGCAATTAATTTGGGACCCTATCACGGGTTTTCTGTGTAGAAGGGCCATTAATAATAACACTAATAATCTCTATATTTATAGAGGATAACGTATTTAGCACAACGGCCAGTCTTCCATACGGTCCTCTAGTGAATACAGACATTGATTATTTTCGGACCTCTTTTGTTATTATTCGGACATTTTCATATTAGACATGCGATGTTAGTGATGCTATATTTTGTTTTGGGAGAAGAGAAGCCAGTGCTTGCCTAATAATGCTGAGCGCCAAGCAAGGTAGCCACTGGTACCATTTTTAAAGTCTTTGGCATGACCCGGCCCGGGATCGAACCCACGACCTCCCGCTCCCGAAGCGGACCATGTGCAGAAATGAAGATCAGGGGAATTAATCTGCTATAAGCAGCTTGACCATCGGTTTTCCAATACCAGCGGGAGTTAGCGAGCCTAATACCTGTTATGACATTCAAGATAGAAACTATCGCCTAGGTAATATGCCCTTAGGCATAGAATGCGCCGAGTTTGTCTATTTCTAAGGTTTAGATCTATCTACCTGTAGAAAGGTACAAGTTGGAGATTTGTTCCGTTTTCTGAATTTTATTTTGAAATATGACTTTTGGATATCTTCATTGACAAATATTTTATTTTGAAATGAATCAACTTTACGTTCAACATCATGGTTATATTGATCTCGTAAACTTTTAAAAGTGAAAAAAAAAAGTAAAAACAAAATAAAAGTCATAATAATAATAATGATAATAATAATAACCAAAAAGCGCTTCTGCACATACTGATCATCGGTCTCTTAAACTTTTCTATTTGAACATACATGTAAGTCATACATGCAACTCATGTAGCAAAACGATTCATTATTCACTGCTTCCAAAAGATGTAAATATTAAAATTTTATCGAAACCATTTTATCTTATATATGTTTCATCTCTTTCGCGCATTCTGATCAATATCACAGATTCGCTGCGTTGTCAGCAGTCTTGAAGAAATATGCGGTGTTTCTGAATATGCGAAATAAAAATGCCACAATCAGATAAACTGTTTGTGTTTAGCTAATTGATTTCGTGCATTCTGATCAATATCACGTGCTAATACCGGAATTGTTCCAAGACCCGAAAATAGACTTTCTTGCGCCGCGACCCATTTTATGGTGTCAAATTCATGAAATAGCCGCTGCATCAGAAAACCAGCCTTTTGCGTATTCGAAAACAAAGACACAGATCAGCTGTGCAATACTGCACAACTGATCTGCGCCTTTGTTTTCGCTACACGGTTAGCACCATTCATCTCCTTTCTAAATCCGAAATTACAAGCTTCTAGTCATCTACCGTGTTTGTACTGCCCAGTTTGTGTCGTACCCGTTCGGAAACCACATTGTAAGTTTTCTCGTGATGAGACTCAAATACTATTTTTACAGTCAAACTTCACACCCCAAGGCTACGAAGAGAAGCATGCGTGACCGTAAAAAGGAAAAATGAAGAACAGTCATATTCGGCAAAATGTTATGTCAAGTCAAGATATTAAATTGATATACATGGTCAGCCGAAAGGACAGAAAAATAAATACATACAAAGTGATTTGCCGCCCGGAATGATTCTCCATTTTTATTTCCCGGAAAACGAGATACCTAGGCTGATCCGAGTGACAGTTCCCCATATGGGGGCAAAGGGCAGTTTTGCCAGACAGTGGCTGTTTCATAACGAAAATTTCAATGCTGTAAAAACAAACATGAATGATGGAATTAAGCTAAAATTGACAATTTTAATTGATTGACACCTTAATCACTGCGAGGGTCAAAACAGAGGGACATGATACAGGAGAAAGACGACACATTGAGAACAAATATTGAGGGTCGCATTTATGTGCATCTTTCTTTGGGTCATACTTGTATTTAATTCATTGCCTTTAATGTCGGGTACACATACTAAAAATATATATATGTAATTTTAAATAAATAAATAAATGAAAATAATAAATAAATTATCACTATAAACTAACGTTAGTAATTTACAATATTATGAAATATACATGGAGTAGCCACTTTCAGTAAAATCAATAGGAGTTTTCTGTGAATTTGGGGCCCGATTTTAAAGCGGAAAAATAAAATTTCGTTGGTCTCACATTAGGATTTTCTGAAGTTTGACCCTATTTATTTTTATAGTAGGTTTTTGCAATTTATATCTTTAGAAAGATAATTTTATCCCCTAATAGGAACCATTAAGGAAAATGCTTTTTGATTAAGAAATGATATTGTTCTAGGCATTCGTCTAGATGAGGGGGTGGTTCTTTTTGTATTTTACTATCATTTAATATAGAACATGGGTCTAACATTTGTAACTGAGTTTGACTCAACTTTTTCTGAAGCAATTCTTTTAAAAAATACATCTTCATAAAGAGGATATTTTGTAGATATATGAACTATTAAGGAAAATTAATTTATTTTAATATTTAATAGCGTAAAATGGGTTTTAAATGGCAGGTCCTATTTCGCCCCATTATATTTTGAGCACTCTACCTATCGGTATAATAATCCGATATCCAGGTAAATTTGTGCTCCATTTCTGGGCATGGCTCTCACCATTACGCTATCGGAATCGGCAATTCGTTATCAAGGAGCTTGGGAGAACTGGAAAACATTTGAAGGGAGTTGGGGATTACTAGAAGAGAACATTTTTAGTTTTAGGAAGCTGGGAGCAAGTAAAAAAATTAGGGAGCTGGGGTCATTTTTCTTTTAGTGAGCTTGGAGCTAATACCCCCTTGGAAGGTTACACTGCAGCTGAGCTGCACTTTTGCAAAATCATGTCTTCTCATGACGCGTCTAATATTTATTTTTTATGTACCCGAGTAATGTCGGGACGAAACTACCACTTTTTTATCTCCGTAGTAACCAGCCTCATTGGGTATACCCTGGTCGACGAAGAATTTTGAATTTGCAGTTTTGTATCACCCCCCCCCCCCCCACACACACACACACACACACCTCAAATGGTTTGACCTCTTCTGACTGCTACTGGTGTTAGTAGCTGAGACCCTCTCGTGAAAGGCGACCTAACTCTTTTCAGTGTAGGAAATTGCCTGAATCCACACCTGCTGACAGGTCAACTCAGTGCTGTCACACATCAGTACTGTCACGACCGTGACAGCACTGACCGTGATAGTACTGAGTTTCACACATAAAATTAATTATTATGACTAACAGCAGAATGCAGGCTGAAAACCGGCCCTAAGCTGAAATTCAGTCATGGCCTTAAAATGTACGTGATATTTGCAAGAAGCGGCAAAATGCGCGTGATAGTACTGATGGCTAAAAAATTCCCACACCGATTTTGACATGTCTTTATGGAATATAAACGGAGTAATTTTCTCAAAAAGTTGTTTACCATGACTTCATCAGCTTGCTGTCGTCTACAAAAATGCGATACTCCATACTCTGTCACAACGTACCCAGTAGAGATATACAGCGCCTTAGTTTACGAAAACGTCCCAAGTAGGTATCTTCAGAGCCATACCCTACCACAACGTCTACAGTATGGATCTTCAGCGTCCCCAGTAAAGATATACAGCACCAAACTGTTATGCAACGTCTTCAGTATGGAAATACAGTGCAATAATCTACAACAACGTACCTGTAGGCATCTATAGTGCAATACTCTACTACAACATCTCCAGTTCGCAACTACCGTGCCATAGTCTACCGCAACGTATCCAATTTGGTATCTGCAGTGTCATACTCTGCCTAAAAGTACCGAGTAGAGATATACAGAGCAATATTTTACCACAAGGATCAAATTAAGGATTTACAGTTTTTATCTATACCGCAACGTTCCCAGTAGAGACCAATAGCGCCATACTCTATCACGCAGTCTCTAGATGAGATCTATAGCCAAATACTCTACAGAAACGTCCCCAGAATTGTGGATTTTACCACAAATACTCTACAGAAACGTCCCCAGTAGATATCTACTTTCAACCACAACATCTGCTGTTTGGATCTTCAGCCACATACTCTATAACGTCCCATTATGGATCAACAGTGCCCTACTATACCGCAAATTTCCCAGTAGGGATCTACATGTCCATAGTCTACCGTCACGTCCCCAGAAGGGATCTACTGTGCAATTCTCTACCGCAACGTCCCAGGTTGTGATATAGAGCGCCATGCTGTACCATATTGTTCCAAATACAGACATATAGCACCACACTCATCTGCAACGTACCCAGTAGAGATCTACAGCACCATACTCTACTGCGACGTTTCCAATAGGTATCTACAACGACATACTGATGATACTCACTGACGAGGCTTGAATAGCCGAAACCGCGGTATGGCCCATCACCTTTCTGGAAAATATGCTCACTGCTCTTAAAGGATCTCAGTTTTATTTTTATTTGCTATTACTGCAGCTGGTGTTGTGCCGTGTGGCGGCCCTAAAAAGTCTCCCCGTACATCATCCGTAGTGCAGATTATATTTTCCTTTCGGTCCTTTGAGATCAGAGAGGATATTTTGAGAAATCAGAAAATTATCATCGGTTTAGATTCATATTCTAACCAACGTTCAATATATTTGGCCACAATTTGATTATACTAGTCTTTGTATCGACTAGCCTGCTGAAAGTTGAAAAATTACTGTAACTCTCTTTGGCTCCATGTTGCCAAATCTAAAGGGTCACTGACGAGGCTTGAATAGCCGAAATCGTGGTATGGCCCATCACCTTTCTGGAAAATATGCTCAGGGCTCTTAAAGGATCTCAGTTTTAAATTTATTATCTACTGCAACGTCCCCAGTAGAAATCTACAGACATAAACACTACCGCAACGCCCCAACTAGGTATCTACAGTGCCATTCTGTAGCGCAACGTCCCCAGTAGATATCAACAGCGCCATACTCTAGTTCAACGTCTTCAGTAAGAATGTACAGTGCCGAACTCTACCACAACGTACCCAGTAGGGATATACCGCACAATTCTCTACCGTAATGCCCCCCATAGTGATAAACAGTTCCATATTCTAGCACAACGTCCCCTTGTGGATATTCAATGCCAAAATCTATCGCAAACTCCCTGTTATGAATATACAGCGCCATACTCTACTGCTACGTCTACAGCATCTATAACGCCTTTCTCTACCGCAACCTCCCCAGTAGGGATCTACAGTGCCATACTCTACCACATCGACCCCAGTTAATATCTACAGAGCCATACTCTACCACAACGTACCCAGTAGAGATCAACAGCGCCATACTGTACCACAACGTCTCCAGTAGGTATCTACAGCGCCATACTCTATCGCAATGTCCCCAATAGGGATCTACAATGCCGTATTCCACCACAACGTCCCCAGTAGGGATGTACATGCAGTGCCAAATTCTACAAAACGTGTCTGTTAGGGATCTACAGAGCCATACCCTACAGCAACGACCAAGTATAGTTCTACAGTGTCATACTGTACCATAACGTAGACAGTAGACAGTAGCAAAACTAATCGATTGATTATTCGATTACTTTTGCAAATCAATTGTAATTGTAATCGAATATAGCCAGGAAAAAATACTTTTAATCGTAATCGTTAATCGTTGAAAGTAATTGTAATCGTTGGTGATTAACTTTGAAAGTAATCGATAACAGGTCTGCCAGGCTCTACCGCAATGGTCCAATAGGGATCTACAGTGCCATATTCTAATACAACATCCCCAATATGGATCTACAGTGCCAAAATCTACCCAACGCCACTAACCACATACTAAGCAGCTATGTCCCCAGTAGTGTAGCCTGGGTTCCAGTCTGATCCTTTTTTTTTTCTTTTTTTTTTTTTTTTTTTTTTAATTTTTCATTTTTTTCAGCCTAGCCTGGGTTCCAGTCTGATCTTTTTTTCTTTTTTTTTTTTTTTTTTAATTTTTCATTTTTTCAGCCTTGGCAACTTTGATTGCATTACTATACTGCAACGACTACCCTACCCTACCGCAACGTCCCGAGTAGGGATCAACAGTGCCATACTCCACCGCAAAGACCCCAGTACGAATCTACAGCGCCATACTCTACATCAAGTAGAGACAAACAGCGCCATACTCTAGCGCAACGTCCCAAGAAGGAATCTACAGTGCCATACTCTACCGCAACGTCCTCAGTAGAGATAATCTGTCACATATTCTACCGCAACGTCCCCAGTTGATATCTACAGCACCAAACTCTATCGCAACGTCCCCAGTAGCCTAGCGATCTCTGTAGCGTCATACTCTACTCACCCGTCCCCAGTAGAGATAAACAGCCACATATTCTACCGCAACGTCCCCAGAAGATATCTACAGCGCCTTACTGTATCCCAACGTCCGCAGAAGCGATCTCTACAGCGCCATATTCTACCATAACGTCCCCAGTAGGAATCTACAGCCACATGCTGAACCGGAACGTCCCCAGTAGGGATCTACAGTACCATACTCTATCGCAACGTCTCCAGTAAGGAACTACAGTGCCATACTCTACCACAACGTACCCAGTAAGGATATAGAGTTGAACAGCGCCATAATGTATCACAACGGATTCAGTAGGGATATACAGCCGCATACTCTACCATAACGTATCCAGTAATGATCTAGCGTGACATACTCTTCCACAAGATCCCCAGTAGAGATCTTCAGCGCCATACTCTACCGCAACGTCCGCAGTTTGGATCAACAGTGCCATACTATATTGCAATGTCCCCGATAGGGATCTACACTGCCATAATCCACCACAACGTCCCCAGTAGGGATATACGACACTATTATCTACAACAATCTACCAAGTGATATAAACAGCTCAATTATTTCCACAAGGTCCGTAGTGGATTTTCAGTGACATACTCTTCCACATTGTTTTCAAATTAAACCTTTAATCTACAACAATGTACCCAGTGGAGGTCTACAGCGCCATAATCTGCTACAAAGTCACCAGTAGGGATATAAAGCGCCATACTCTATCGCAACCTACCAAGTAGAGATCAACATCGCCATAATCTACCGCAAGGTCCCCGGTATGTATCTTTATTCCATACTCTACCACAACGTACCAAGTTGGGATCTACAGCGACATACTCTGCCGCAACGTCCCCAGTAGGATTATAAAGTGCCACAACTTCCCCAATACGTATCTACAGTGTCATGCTCTACCACAACGTCCCAAATAGGGATCTTCAGTGTTATATTCTACCACAACGCCCCAAAGGAATCTACGGTGCCATACTCTACCGCAACGTTTACATAACCTCAATTCTAAGTTAAATTCGTTTTGCGCAAGAAATCATGGCTGCCTTCTTGAATGACATCTTGAATACGATAATCACTGCATCTTGATAAGGCAATCTAGCTTGAGTAATGGTTCTGAAAGTTAAAGTGCTTATTGTATGAATAAAAAAGTTAAACCAAAATTACGAAAAACCTTGACTTATTTCATCTATAGAAACTATGATAGAATGTAAATACTTATATAAAACTGATACCTGTCCATCATTTTGTACTGAAATAACCACAGTTTTGCCAGATAAAAACAATCAGAGACCCCTGTTAAATATTATTATATATTCTGGCCGCCATCTTAAACGCCATCTTGAAAATACAAAATTGCTCAATGATGCCAAAGTGGCATCACTCAGATTCTTGTAAGGCAATGCCAACTGAACATAATTCAGTAAAGAAAAAAACTTTAGAACACAATTCCAGGTCAAATTTGTTTTCTGCCGGACTAAGGGGACGGTGTGGTAGATTATGGTGCTGTAGACCTCTACTGGGGACGGTGTGGTAGGATATGGCGCTGTAGATCATTCTGGGGACGGTGTGGTAGGGAATGTCGCTGTAGATCTCCACTGGGGACGTTTGGGTAGGGAATGGGGCGACAGATCTCTACTGGGGACAGAATGGTAGGGTATGGTGTTGTAGATCCCTACTGGGGAAGATGCTGAAGAGAATGACACTGTATATCTCTACTGGGGACGGAGTGGTAGAATATGGCGCTGTTTATCTTTAATGGAGACGGTGTGGTAGACTTCCGCACTGTATATCTCTACTGGAGACGGTCCAGTAGAGTAAGGTGCTGTAGATCTCTACTGGGGACGTTGGGTAGGGAATGGGGTGATAGATCTCTACTGGGGACGGTGTGGTAGATTATGGTGCTGTAGATCTCTACTGGGGACGGTGTGGTAGGATATGGCACTGTGGATCTTTACTGGGGACGGTATGGTAGGATATGTCGCTGTAGATCTCTACCGGGGACGTTGTGGTAGGGAATGGGGCGATAGACCTCTACTGGGGACGGAATGGTAGGGTATTGTGTTGTATATCCCTACTGGGGACGATGCTGATTAGAATGACTCTATATATCTCTACTGGAGACGGAGTGGAAGGGTATGTCGCTGTAGATCTCTACTGGGGACGTATTTGTAGAGTAGTTTAGTTTTGTATGTCTACTCGGAACGTTGAAATATGTAGCTGTAGATCTCCACTGGGGACGTAATGGTAGGGAATTGGACGATAGATCTTTACTGGGGACGGTGTGGTAGGGTATGTCGCTGTAGATCTCTACTGGGGACGTTGTGGTAGGGAATGGGGTGATAGATCTCTACTGGGGACGGTGTGGTAGATTATGGTGCTGTAGATCTCTACTGGGGACGACGTGGTAGGATGTGGCGCTGTAGATCTTTACTGGGGACGGTATCGTAGGATATGTCGCTGTAGATCTCTACTGGGGACGTTGTGGTAGGGAATGGGGCGATAGATCTTTACTGGGGACGGAATAATAGGGTATGGTGGTTTAGATCCCTACTGGGCACGATGCTAAAGAGAATGACACTGTATATCTCTACTGGGGACGGAATGGTAGGGTATGGCGCTGTATATCTCTACTTAAGACGGTGTGGTAGACTAACTCACCGTAGATCTCTATTGGGTACGATCCAGTAGAGTTTGGTGCTGTAGATCTCTACTGGGAACGGTGTGTTAGGGTATGTAGCTGTAAATCTCTACTGTGAACGCATTGGTAAAGTAGTTCGCTTTAGATCTCTACTGGGGACGGTGTGATAGGGTTTGTAGCTGTAGATCTGTACTGGGGACGTTGTGGTAGGGATTGGGGCGAAATATCTCTACTGGAGACGGTGTGGTAGATTATGGTGTTGTAGATCTCTACTGGGGACGGTGTGGTAGGATATGGCACTGTGGATCTTTACTGGGGACGGTATGGTAGGATATGTCGCTGTAGATCTCTACCGGGGACGTTGTGGTAGGGAATGGGGCGATAGACCTCTACTGGGGACGGAATGGTAGGGTATTGTGTTGTATATCCCTACTGGGGACGATGCTGATTAGAATGACTCTATATATCTCTACTGGAGACGGAGTGGAAGGGTATGTCGCTGTAGATCTCTACTGGGGACGTATTTGTAGAGTAGTTTGGTTTTGTATGTCTACTCGGAACGTTGAAATATGTAGCTGTAGATCTCCACTGGGGACGTTATGGTAGGGAATTGGACGATAGATCTTTACTGGGGACGGTGTGGTAGGGTATGTCGCTGTAGATCTCTACTGGGGACGTTGTGGTAGGGAATGGGGTGATAGATCTCTACTGGGGACGGTGTGGTAGATTATGGTGCTGTAGATCTCTACTGGGGACGACGTGGTAGGATGTGGCGCTGTAGATCTTTACTGGGGACGGTATCGTAGGATATGTCGCTGTAGATCTCTACTGGGGACGTTGTGGTAGGGAATGGGGCGATAGATCTTTACTGGGGACGGAATAATAGGGTATGGTGGTTTAGATCCCTACTGGGCACGATGCTAAAGAGAATGACACTGTATATCTCTACTGGGGACGGAATGGTAGGGTATGGTGCTGTATATCTCTACTTAAGACGGTGTGGTAGACTAACTCACCGTAGATCTCTATTGGGTACGATCCAGTAGAGTTTGGTGCTGGGAACGGTGTGTTAGGGTATGTAGCTGTAAATCTCTACTGTGAACGCATTGGTAAAGTAGTTCGCTTTAGATCTCTACTGGGGACGGTGTGATAGGGTTTGTAGCTGTAGATCTGTACTGGGGACGTTGTGGTAGGGATTGGGGCGAAATATCTCTACTGGAGACGGTGTGGTAGATTATGGTGTTGTAGATCTCTACTGGGGACCGTGTGGTAGGGTATGTCGCTGAAGATCTCTACTGGGGACGATGTGGTAGGAATTGGGGCGATGGATCTCTACTGGGGACGGAACGGTAGGATATGGTGTTGTAAATCCCTACTGGGAACAATGCTAAAGAAAATGACACAGTATATCTCTTGTAGGGACGGGGTGGTAGGGTATGGCGCTGTATGACTCTTTATGTCTCTACTGGAGACGGTGTGGGAGTACCGCACTGTATATCTCTACTGGGGACGTTGTGGTAGGGAATGGGGCAATACATATCTCTACTGGGGACGGAATGGTAGGGTATGGTGTTGTAGATACCTACTGTGAAGGATACTGAAGAGAATGATACTGTATATCTCTACTGGAGACGGTGTTTAGGGTATGACGCTGTATATCTCTACTGGTACGAGGGGGGTTCAAAAAGTTCGAGGAAAAGTGCTGCCAAATTTGTAATTGTCTTCGGAAATTTACGTTCTCTGTGCATTTTGTAAATTGACATATAGTTAACATATGCACAGAATTTCAATAAAATCGGATGAAAATTAGGCATTAACTCACGTGCGTTTCTAAGGTAACAACAGTAAAACCGGCCCAACGTCACAACAACGTCATGCTACACGCATTCATGCCGCTGTTGGCTAGCTCTTAAGCATTTTCGGAATCAACCTGGCATATGGGCGTCTGATTGTCAGTTCTGCCTGTGTAATGCGGTAAATGTGCCGAAACTACAATTCGATATGTTGTGTATTTCACGAATTCTAGTCTTTTCTATCACGACGATCATTTTAGACAGTATGACGTTATTTGACGTTACACTGTGCGAGTCGACATGGACGCATTTCTGGTCGTGTAGAAATCATGCATACTACTTGTTGATTGCCGTTTTCTTAATTTTCTTGTTGCCATATGCGCTTTCTGCTCTTAGCAGTGTTTCTTTCATTTATAGTCCTTTCCAAACACACAATTTATCGAATAACGTTGTTCCCTTCGCATTTTAGGCATACCCACTGAACAAAATCGGCGCTTAACGCCAAAATGACGTCACAGACTTATATGACGTAATGTGCTCATCGCAAACATATTGAAATTTGCTCATACAAAGTTTGGTGAAAAAAGCATGGTTAATTATCAAATGCAACCTCATCATTAGACATCGACTTTTTGCAAAAATGAACAAAAGTGGGCCGGTAATCGTGATGTACGGTTTCCATAGCAACCACTGTTAGCATTGTGTTCATGCCAGAGCAGCAAAATTTGCTGTATAAGTACAAATCATGTTGGTCTATATAAATGTATTAGTTTAATTCACCTGATTTACAAAATAAGAATATGATGGCACTTTTCCGCGAACTTTTTGAAACCCCCTCGTAGAATACCGCTATGTAGATCTCTACTGGGGACGGTCCGGTAGAATATGGTGCAGTAGATCTCTACTGGAGACGTATTGGTAGAGTAGTTCGCTTTAGATATCTACTCGGGACAGTGTGATAGGGTATGTAGAGGTGGATCTCTACTGGGGACGTTAAGGTAGGAAATGGGGCGATAGATCTCTACTGGGACGGTGTGGTAGGGTATGTCACTGTAGATCTCTACCGGGGACATTATGGTAGGGAAAATGTCGATAGATCTCTACCGTGGACGGAGTGATAGGGTATGGCGCTGTAGATCTCTACTGGGGACGTGTGGTATTATCTTTCTGGGGACGGAGTGGTAGGGTATGGCGCTGTATATCTCTACTGGAGACGGTGTGGTAAACTACTGCATTGTAGATCTCTACTGGGGACGGTCCAGTAGAATATGGTGCTGTAGATCTCTACTGGGGACGGTGTGGTAGGGTATGTCGCTGTAGATCTCTCCTGGGGACGGTGTGGTAGGAAATGGGGCGATAGATCTCTACTGTGGACGGAATGGAAGGGTATGGTGTTGTTGATCCCTACTGGGGACGATGATGAAGAGCATGACACTGTTAATCTCTACTGGGGACGGTGTGGTAGGGTATGGCGCTGTATTTCTCTACTGGAGACGGTGTGGTAGACTACCGCAATGTAGATCATTACTGGGGACGTTGTGGTAGGGAATGGGGCAATAGATCTCTACTGCGGACGCAATTGTGGGGTATGGTGTTGTAGATCCCTACTGGGGACGATGCTGAAGAGAATGACACTGCATATCTATACTGGGGACGGTGTGGTAGGATATGACGCTGTATATCTCTACTGGAGACGGTGTGGTAGAATACCGTACTGTAGATCTCTACTTGGGACGGTCCAGTAGAATATGGTGCTGTAGATTATACTGGGGACGGTGTGGTAGGGTATGTTGCCTTAGATCTGGGGACGTTGTGGTAGGAAATGGGGCGATAGATCTCTACTTGGGACGTTGTGGTAGGGTATGTTGTTGTTGATCCCTACTGGGGACGATGCTGAAGAGAATGACACAGTATATCTCTACTGGGGACGGTGTGGAAGGATATGGCGTTGTATATCCCTACTGGAGACGGTGTGGTAGTAAACCGTACTGTAGGTCTCTACTGGGGACGGTCCAGTAAAATACGGTGCTGTAGATCTCTACTGGGGGCGGTGTGGTAGGTTATGGCGCTGTTGATCTTTACTGGGGACGGTGTGGTAGGGTATGTCGCTGTAGATCTCTACTGGGGAAGTTGTGGTAGGGAATGGGGCGATAGATCTCTACTGGGGACGAAATGGTAGGGTATTGTGTTGTAGATCCCTACTGGGGACGATGCTGAAGAAAATGACACTGTATATCTCTACTGGTTACGGAGTGGTAGGGTATGGCGCTGAATATCTCTGGAGACGGTGTGGTACACTACCGCATTGTAGATCTCTACTGGGGACGGTCCAGTAGAATATGGTGCTGTAGATCTCTCCTGGGGACGTTGTGGTAGGAAATGGGGCGATAGATCTCTACTGGGGACGGAAATGAAGGGTATGGTGTTGTTGATCCCTACTGGGGACGATGATGAAGAGAATGACACTGTTAATCTCTACTGGGGACGGTGTGGTAGGGTATGGCGCTGTATGTCTCTACTGGAGACGGTGTGGTAGACTACCGCAATGTAGATCTCTACTGGGGACGTTGTGGTAGGGAATGGGGCAATAGATCTCTACTGAGGACGCAATGGTGGGGTATGGTGTTGTAGATCCCTACTGGGGACGATGCTGAAGAGAATGACACTGCATATCTCTACTGGGGACGGTGTGGTAGGATATGGTTCTGTATATCTCTAATGGAGACGGTGTGGTAGAATACCGTACTGTAGATCTCTACTGGGAACTGTCAAGTAGAATATGGTGCTGTAGATCTCTACTGGGGACGGTGTGGTAGGGTATGTCGCTTTAGATCTCTACTGGGGACGTTGTGGTAGGAAATGGGGCGATAGATCTCTACTGGGGACGGAATGGTAGGGTATGTTGTTGTTGATCCCTACTGGGGACGATGCTGAAGTGAATGACACAGTATATCTCTATTGGGGACGGTGTGGTAGGATATGGCGTTGTATATCTCTACTGGAGACGGTGTGGTAGTAAACCGTACTGTAGATCTCTACTGGGGACGGTCCAGTAGAATATGGTGCTGTAGATCTCTACTGGGGACGGTGTGGTAGGTTATTGCGCTGTGGATCTTTACTGGGGATGTTGTGGAAGGTTATGGCGCTGTGGATCTTTACTGGGGACGGTGTGGTAGGGTATGTCGCTGTAGATCTCTACTGGGGACGTTGTGGTAGGGAATGTGGCGATAGATCTCTACTGGGGACGGAATTGTAGGGTATGGTGTTGTAGATCCCTACTGGGGACGATGCTGAAGAGAATAACACTGTATATCTCTACTGGAGACGGAGTGGTAGGGTATGGCGCTGTATATCTCTACTGGAGACGGTGTGGTACACTACCGCATTGTAGATCTCTACTGGGGACGGTCCAGTAGAATATGGTGCTGTAGATCTCTCCTGGGGACGTTGTGGTAGGAAATGGGGCGATAGATCTCTACTGGGGACGGAATTGAAGGGTATGGTGTTGTTGATCCCTACTGGGGACGATGATGAAGAGAATGACACTGTTAATCTCTACTGGGGACGGTGTGGTAGGGTATGGCGCTGTATGTCTCTACTGGAGACGGTGTGGTAGACTACCGCAATGTAGATCTCTACTGGGGACGTTGTGGTAGGGAATGGGGCAATAGATCTCTACTGAGGACGCAATGGTGGGGTATGGTGTTGTAGATCCCTACAGGGGACGATGCTGAAGAGAATGACACTCTATATCTCTAATGGGGACGGAATGGTAGGGTATGGCGCTGTATATCTCTACTGGAGACGGTGTGGTACAGTACCCCGCATTGTAGATCTCTACTGGGGACGGTCCAGTAGAATGTGGTGCTGTAGATCTCTACTGGGGACGGTGTGGTAGGGTATGTCGCTGTAGATCTCTACTGGGGACGTTGTGGTAGGAAATGGGGCGATAGATCTCTTCTGGGGACGGAATGGAAGGGTATGGTGTTGTTGATCACTACTGGGGACGATGATGAAGAGAATGACACTGTTAATCCCTACTGGGGACGCTGTGGTAGGGTTTGGCGCTGTATGTCTCTACTAGAGACGGTGTGGTAGATTACCCGAATGTAGATCTCTACTGGGGACGTTGTGGTAGGGAACGGGGCAATAGATCTCTACTGGGGACGCAATGGTGGGGTATGGTGTTGTAGATCCCTACTGGGGACGATGCTGAAGAGAATGACACTGCATATCTCTACTGGGGACGGTGTGGTAGGATATGGCGCTGTATATCTTTACTGGGGACAGTGTGGTAGAATGCCCGACTGTAGATATCTACTGGGGACGGTCCAGTAGAATATGGTGCTTTAGATCTCTACTGAGGACGGTGTGGTAGGGTATGTCGCTTTAGATCTCTACTGGGGACGTTGTAGTAGGAAATGGGGCGATAGATCTCTACTGGGGACGGAATGGTAGGGTGTGGTGTTGTTGATCCCTACTGGGGACGATGCTGAAGAGGCTGACACATTATATCTCTACTGGGGACGGTGTGGTAGGATATGGCGTTGTATATCTCTACTGGAGACGGTGTGGTAGAATACCGTACTGTAAATCTCTACTGGGGACGGTCCAGTAGAATATGGTGCTGTAGATCTCTACTGGGGACGGTGTGGTAGGGTATGTCGCTTTAGATCTCTACTGGAGACGGTGTGGTAGGGTATGGCGCTGTATATCTCTACTGGAGACGGTGTGGTAGAATACCGTACTGTAGATCTCTACTGGGGACGGTCCAGTAGAATATGGTGCTGTGGATCTCTACTGGGGATGGTGTGGTAGGTTATGGCGCTGTGGATCCTTACTGGGGACGGTGTGGTAGGGTATGTCGCTGTAGATCTCTACTGGGGACGTTGTGGTAGGGAATGGGGCGATAGATCTCTACGGGGGACGGAATGGTAGGGAATGGTGTTGTAGATCCCTACTGGGGACGATGCTGAAGAGAATGTCACTGTATATGTCTACTGGGGACATTGTTACGACATCATCCTTAAACCACTGATAGTTCTCCATTGTAGAATATAAATATAAAACTTAGATCCTTTAAGAGCAGTGAAAATGGGTGTTTAGGCTACTTTAGGCTCTTCAGATAGCCTATATGGCATACTATATGCCAACAATGAAAATCGCGGTGTTTAGGACAAACACGTTGTCTTTCGCTGTTCAATAGATCTGCAGTACTAAATTACAATCTAAAGCCGTGTTCATATGCTGTATTTGAAACCGGGTGTAATTTTTCATCCGCTTGTGTAGCGGCCATATGCAGCGAGATCATGTCCATATTCGCCTGGTTTTGACATTAAATTTTGACTAAAATGCTCCTTATTAGCAGAGGTCATTTGATGTAGATGGGCTGTTTGTGCCTCGGGCAAAGCATGTTCGCTACTGACTGGTAATCTGACTACTGGTAAACCGCTGCAGCTTGAGCCTGCCCAAGAAAAATGCATTACGGAAACATCTCCGTTTGCACAAAGTATTCTATAATTTAGCTGATTTTGACTGTATTTTTGCATTAATTACACTTGTTGTCCATAAAATCATGTATTTTGAGTATCTGTTATGATCACCTCATGGATTAGATGATAACAGACGCCCACAATATATAATTTCATGGATTAATATTAAGAATCGATAATTTCATACCTACCCCTGATTTCGCCTATTTTTACTATATGTAAGGTGCAAATCTGGGGTAGCTTTCATACGGAGATGTTTCCATGATGGGTTTCAAGTCAAACTGGTCATACCTACAAGCCTTATTGGCTTAGCTGTGTGGTTATATCTTTAGCATTTTTGGATGTCATGACATCCTAACTTTGAGTGAAAGGCCCATAAAGTGGATACAATCTCCAGATATGACCGAAGCTATTATCTGGGACGTAAAGTATCAATTCAAACAAACAAAAATGTGTAACGATTAAGCGTTTTGCGTTCATATACACACAATACACACGGGTGCAAAAATACACCCGGCTGCAATTCAATTTGCTCCACCTGGAAAGTAGGATAAAATTTGCACCAGAGTGTAGTTTTGCATGGTGTAGTTTTCATGGCATACCATACACTCGGGGTTCAAATTTACATCCAGTGTGCAAAAATACACCCGAGTTCAAATTTTGCACATGAACATGGCTTTAGAAATAGACTCCACGTCACTCAGGATAAACGGCAATCCCAAGCACGGCCTAGCGGTAGACCAACTAACTACAAATCGAGAGGGCCTGTGTTCGATCCCCACTTGGGCTGCCGTGTTGTGTCATTGAGCAAGACACATTGGCCCATAACTGTCTTATACCCATGGAACATTGCCGCTTTGCCGACATGACTGAAAATTTGTTGACTCCCTCGTTAACCCTTGATAACCCTTGATACAAACAAACAAACAAACAAACAAACAAACAAACAAACAAAACACTTAATGGGCACCCAAATCTTTAATCATTAAATTTTGCATGTTGGAAAAACATTTTATTTCAATTGTTCGTTCAGGGTAGCGCGGTCGCCTATCGGTCGATGATCGGACTCAGAACGAAAAGGTCTTTGGGTGAGAACCCAAATGGATAGCAGGTATGAGGCCTTTCACAAAACACTGTTAAAAACTTGAGCTCTTGCTAGACATGACAGTGACTGAAACATCGCTGACTGGGGCGTTAATCCACAAAAACGCCAAACTCACTGTCACGACTGTATAAAAATGCATATCTGCTAGACTATCTCATGTCGGCCAAAAAAAATAAAATAAAATATATATACCCTTCAATTTTAAGTTTTACTTTATACAAGTGGGTTTAAGGGTCTGCAGAATACAATAATATTTAATCTTCTTGACAATGAATTTTAAACTTGAACGTAATGAAATGAAAACAAAAATAAAAAATCTATATACATGTAAAATTGGACCATCAAAGGTACTCATTATGTAAGTTACACTGTCAATATATCTAAACGATTTTATTTATAAATAGCTTTTTAACGATTCTATTTATAATTAGCTTAAAATAGCTTTTACCGTACTGGGCAATGATATTAAACCGTACCCAGCAACGACGTACTCGGCAAGGATGTTGCAAGTGGATACTACTGTGTTTTTATGAGTATATCGCAAAGCTCTGTGTACACATTGATTGCATCATGATTCGGCAAACGGCAAAAATGAAAAAGTGTCCCATTCAACCCCGGTCTCTCCTACTTTTATTAGAAAGAACTTCCTGGACCAGGAATCAGACTTGACTGTGCAGCTCCAGTTAGTGTTGACAAAAAAAAACAGAGGACCAATGGTCCTGTAAACGCTCACCTGAGATCTGTTGCATATACCAATAAACATGTTTGAATATTATGGTATTTAATCCCAGTGCAGGGGCAGATGAAGCCCTTGGGCCATTTTATTTTTCAGAATAATCAATATTTTGTCCATATTCCATCCTGCTGGCTTTTTCCTTCAAATGACATTTTAACAGTTATTCCCATTCAAATGCATTGGCAACCCATGTTGACTTTGCCATAAACTGGGTCAAGGTCATCACAGGGTCATGATTTATATATACATTGTAGTACTTGAGCCATCGATGCTTCAAGCCAAGTTTCCTTGAAATCTGTCAACTGGTTCCGGAGAAGAAGATTTTTGAGAGATTTTTACCATATGGCGGCCATCTTGGTCATGTGACCTGGATTATTTATATACACATTGATTACCCCATCCTTTAGATGCTTCACATTAAATTTGGCTTTGATTGGCCAAGTGGTTTCAGAGGAGCAGATGTTTGAATATTATGGAGATATACATGTATATTGCCCCGGGGTGGGGGCATATGAGCACCTGTGGTCCATTTTTAGTCAAATCATTAATAGTCAGTCCTACTGCCCATTTCCTGCAAGACTTTCACTTTAAATGACATTTTAAAAGTTTTCCCCATTCAAATGCATTGGCGACCTATGTTGACCTTGCCATAGAATAGGTCAAGGTCATCACAGGGTCATGATTTATATATACATTGTAGTGCTTTAGCCATCGATGTTTCATGTCAAGTTTCATTGAAATTGGTCCAACGGCTCCAGAGAAAAAGATTTTTGAATGGTTTTTACCACATATGGGCATGGCGGCCATCTTGGTAATGTGACCTGGATTATTTATATATACATTAGTTATCCCTTCCTATTGATGCTTTACATAAAATTTGGCTTTGATTGGTCCAGCGGTTTCAGAGGAGCAGACGTTTGAATATAGTGAAGATATACATGTATATTGCCCCGGGGTGGGGGCACATGAGCCCCTGGGGTCCATTTTTTTTCAGAATCATTAATATTCAGTCCTACTGCCCTTTCACTTTAAATGTCATTTTAAAAGTTTTCCATCTCAAATGCATTTGGCGACCTATGTTGACCTTGCCGTAAAATAGGTCAAGGTCATCACAGGGTCATGATTTATATATACATTGTAGTGCTTTAGCCATCGATGTTTCATGCCAAGTTTCATTGAAATTGGTCCACTGGTTCCAGAGAAAAAGATTTTTGAAGGGTTTTTACCATATATGGGCATGGCGGCCATCTTGGTCATGTGACCTGGATTATTTATATACTTATTGGTTATCCCTTCCTATTGATGCTTTACATAAAATTTGGCTTTGATTTGTCAAGCGGTTTCAGAGGAGAAGACA